>OX422214.1:641151967-641734967 GCA_949130495.1 Sambucus nigra | reverse complement strand
CTCACAGTTGCAATCATCGTTGAGTATCCAAGAGAAGGGCAAGCTTCCTGCCCAGGGCCAAAGACCGCCCCGAGGTCAAACTAGTGTTAGCTCCACCTCGACAGAACATCAGGAGCAATGTCAAGCTGTGAACACTCTTCGTAGTGGGAGAGTCGTTGATTTATCACCTCCTCCACATGACTCAACCAAAGACAAGGATATTTTTCCCGGCACGAAAGAGGCCGAAGATGTCCCCTTGAAGAAGAGTGATAAAGAGGACACTAGTGAGCCCGAGGTAGTAGTGAAACCACCTATCGCGGCACCGTTTCCTCAAAGGTTGGTTCCTTCCCACAAAGAAAATCCCTGTGATGAAGTGCTAGACGTACTAAAGCAAGTGAAGCTAAATTTACCTTTCCTCGATGCGATTAAGCAAATTCCAGCTTATGCAAAAGTCATCAAAGACTTGTTGACGGTAAAGAGGAGGATGAAGGTAAAGAAAAATGTCTTCTTTGCACAGAACATGAGTTCCATCCTACTCAATGATCTCCCGCCCAAGTTCAAAGATCCCGGTGCACCCACCATTTCCTGTACTATTGGAGAAAATAAAATTGAGAAAGCCTTACTTGATTTGGGAGCAAGTGTCAATATTCTCCCTTACGCCATCTATAGGCAACTTGATTTGGGCGACCTCAAGCCCACAAAGGCCACTCTTGAATTAGTGGATCGAACCGTGAAGATCCCAAGAGGCATAGTTGAGGACGTGATCGTCCAAGTTGACACTTTCTACTTCCCGATAGACTTTGTCATTTGGGACACGAAGCCCTCCTTCACCTCGAGCAACCATGTTCTCATTATTCTTGGGCGCCCATTCTTAGCTACGGCTAACGCAATCATCAATACTCGGAATGGGCAAATGCAACTCACTTTTGGCAACATGACTTTAGAGACTAACATCTTCCATATCGCCCAACAGACGGGGGAAGAAGATGATCTTCACACGGTGAGCCTAATAGACGAGATCGTAGAGGATTAGTTCGAGGAAACTTATTGTGGAGATGCCTTAGGGCCCTATTTAGTGTCGAGTCACGAGAGTGAAGGTACGTACACCGTAGTCGAGAGGGAGGTTGAGGAGTTGAGAGAGTTATTTGATGAGAGAGCGTCGGCCGAGGACGCGAAAGATGTAAGTTGGGTTTCGAGATTTGAGGAATTACCACCGAGGGATACATGCATGATTCCCTCCAATGAAAATTTTCCAATCCTCGAGTTGAAGAAACTCCCCTCACATATTAAATATGCATACCTAGGAGAGGATGAGACATTTCCTGTTGTTATCTCCTCTATCCTAGACGAAAAGCAGGAGGGTAAATTGCTAAAGAATCTGAGGAAGCACCAAAGTGCTTTTGGTTGGTGCATTGCTGATTTGAAAGGGATAAGTCCTTTGATTTGCACCCACAAGATCCATCTTGAAGAGGATATCAAGACCTCGAGAGAAATGCAAAGAAGGCTAAACCCTAATGTGAAAGAAGTGGTGAGGACGAAAATAATTAAGCTATTGGATGTTGGGATTATCTACCCAATCTCGAATAGCAAATGGGTGAGCCCTATTCAAGTTGTCCCGAAGAAGTCGGGCATGACAGTGATTGAGAATGCTAAAGGAGAGCTAGTCCCCCAACGTACCACCACCGGGTGGCGCATTTGAATTTATTACAGGAAACTCAATGCGGGAACTAAAAAAGACCATTTCCCTTTGCCATTTATTGATCAGATGCTTGAAAGAGTAGCGGGACACCCTTACTATTTCTTCCTTGATGGTTATTCTGGATATAACGAAATTGAGATAGATGTACTTGACCAGGAGAAAACAACCTTCAATTGCCCTTTTGGTACGTTTGCCTACAAACAGATGCCATTCGGCTTGTGTAATGCACCCGTAACCTTTCAAAGGTGCATGTTGACCCTATTTAGCGACATGGTCGAGAGAGGACTTGAAGTGTTCATGGACGATTTCAGCATTTTTGGCACCTCTTTCGATCTTTGTCTTGAAAAACTGGAAAAGGTACTTGCCCGGTGTGTGGAAAAGAACTTAGTGCTGAATTGGGAGCAATGCCATTTCATGGTCACTGAGGGAATAGTTCTTGGACACATAATTTCATCCAAGGGGATAGAAGTTGATAGAGCTAAGATAGATGTCATAGCCGATCTACCCCCACCAAAATCGCTCAAAGATGTGCGCTCCTTCTTGGGCCCCGCGGGGTTTTATCGAAGGTTCATTAAGGACTTTAGCGCCATCGCTAGACCCTTAAGCAACCTACTTATGAAGGACAACCCATTTGAGTGGACGGAATCATGCCAAAGTGATTTTGAAAAACTAAAAACCATGCTTGTGTCCGCTCCCATCATGTAAGTTTCAGATTGGTCTTTACCATTCGAACTTATGTGTGATGCTAGCGATTATGCGATAGGGGCTGTTTTGGGCCAAAGAAAAGACAAACAGGCTCATGTCATGTACTACGCTAGCCGAACTCTTACCGGACCACAACTCAATTACTCCACTACCGAGAAGGAGTTGCTAGCGGTAGTCTTTGCTCATGATAAATTTCGGTCATACCTTATCGGTTCTCCCATTACTTGCTTCACCGACCACGCGGCATTGAAATACCTACTTGCAAAGAAAGATGCAAAGCCGCGCCTCATAAGGTGGATCCTACTCCTACAAGAGTTTAATCTCTCCATTAAAGATAAGAAAGGAGTAGAAAACGTCGGTGCCGACCACTTATCACGGCTTTTATCCAATGTACCTAGTGATCCAATACCCATAGACGAATACTTTCCGGATGAGCAACTCTTTGTTACCTCTTTCTTGCCCTGGTTTGCGGATATAGTGAACTACCTTGTCACGGGAGCTGTCCCTCCCGACTGGACACCGCAAGATAAGAAGAGGTTTATTACTTGGTCGCGCATGTTTTTCTATGACGATCCCTTCCTGTTTAAATATTGCACCGACCAAATCATCCGACGATGCGTTCTGGATGACGCGAAAACATTTTAAGTTACTAACCACCTAGTAATTAAAATGTTTTCGACAGTGACACTGAACCAAATCATCCAATTTTGTCATTCGGAAGCTTGTGGAGGCCACTTTTCGAAGAAAAAGACGGTCGCTAAAATTATGCAATGCGGCCTCTATTGGCCCACAATATTCTGGGATGTGAACAACACTTGTAAATCTTGGAATAGGTGCCAACGGATGGGAGCTATTACCCGACGAGACATGATGCCTCTCACCCCCATACTCATTATTGAGATCTTCGACTGTTGGGGTATTGACTTCATGGGACCTTTCCCCCCATCCTTTGGTTTCCTATACATCCTTGTCGAGGTAGACTACATTTCTAAATGGGTGGAAGCTATAGCTACCAAGATGAATGACAACAAAGTAGTGATTAAGTTCCTGCAAGAACACATACTTTCCCGCTTCGGTGCTCCAAAAGTAATAATTAGTGACAATGGCACGCACTTTTGCAATAGGACATTCACGAAGCTCATGAGAAAGTATGGTGTCGTTCACAAGGTTGGAACGACTTATCACCCACGAACGAATGGGCAGGCCGAACTAGCGAATTGAGAAATCAAGAACATTATCGAAAAGACCGTTAATCCTACCTGGAAAGATTGGTCACTTAGATTGAACGATTCGCTATGGGCCTATCGTACCGCATATAAAAATCCGCTCGGCATGTCCCCTTTCCGCTTTGTGTATGGCAAACCTTGCCATCTTCCCGTGTAATTAGAGCACAAGGCGTATTGGGCGATTAAGGAGTTAAACTATGCCATAGATAAGGCTGGTGAAGCTCGCAAGCTTCAATTAAATGAGTTAGAAGAGATACGCAATGATGCGTATGAGAATGCAAAAATCGCCAAAGAAATGATGAAACTCGCTCACGATAACATCATTCGACGCAAAGAGTTTCTTCTTGGATAAAAAGTGCTTCTCTATAACTCTCGGCTTCATCTATTTTTGGGCAAGTTGCGATCACGATGGTCTGGCCGGTTCGTTATAAGGAACGTTTTTCCTCACAGAGCTGTTGAATTAGACGATTTAAAATGGGGAAATACGTTCAAGGTAAATGGACAATGCCTAAATCTATATCTAGAGGCGTGTGTGGAAGAAGTCGACACCGTTTGGTTATCGGACCCCGTTTACGGGGTAGAGTGAGCTGCTACAGTGAGGTCGTCACACCCCCGATGCGTATGGGGTGAATTCTTGTGTATAGTAGAAGAGAGTCGTGTGAGTCCATAGGATTAGGGTACAATAAGGTGAGAGCATTCACGTATTTTGGGAAATTGAGTCAAGTTGCATTGACCGTAGAAATCGAGAGAATTTTGAGTCCAAACTGATAGGGAGCATGATGAGAATTGAAAACTTTTAGAGGAGAGCGATCGCGATTAAGTTAGGGGGAAATCCATCTCATTGCAAGAACCGAATCGGTTCCTTTCTTTTTTAGCTTGAACGGTCCGCCCCTGATCGCTTCCTATATTTGATAGTCGGATCGATCCGACAATTGAAAAGCTCGAAGATTAAAGGACCAGACTGGTCCGGCCCCCAGGAGGATCGATCCACTTTCTGCAGAATTTCTCCTATTCCCTAGGTGCCCCCTTCTCCCCAATCCCTTCCCTTCCCTCCTAATTCGTTTCCCCATAACCAACCCTTCAATTTCCCTCCCAAATACACTCCCTCTTTCCCTCCAACTCCAAAACCCTACCCACCCCTCCCCTATAAATACCCACCCATAGCCTCCACTTTTCTTCACACCTTCAACCACATCACTCCTCTCTTCTCTCTCTCCCTAATTTTCCAGCCCACTCTCCCCGTTATCATGGCCCAATGACCCGCCCCCGTCAAATACGACTCCACCGAAATCCTTCCCTCCGGCTATTGTGAATTCCGTTCTCGCCAAGAGGAGTGGTGGTGTAATCGGTTCTTGGGCCATGATAACGGAAAATAAAATCCCAAAAAATATAGCAAAATGTGAAGACATTCAATAGCACTTTCCCGTTATTTGGTATAGTTTGCGAAATCATATTGTCGCTATAGAAAACTAATATACTGTTTTATCAATTATCTATGATTTTCCATAAAGATGCTAAAAAGTCACGAAATAGTAAAAAACTTTAAAATATCTCCAGATTAGATAAATGGGATTGAATTAAATGCATATCTTAAATGTATTTTGTGTTTTTAACAAATGGGTTTCAGATGGTAACATAATGTATTAAGTAATGTAATATAACTAATATATTTAATGAGGGTTTGGATATAACATTGAGTACAAGAGACATAAATGATTTTAAAATGTAAACTGGGTAACGAAAGTCGTTGAAATGATTAATTATGTATAGACAAATTTTGGGAAATGTTAGCATTAATTTGTTCCTCATATGTGAAATTATGTGAATCATGGACACTTATTTTGAGGTGATGTACCCCTTATTGGGATTAACTTTGAGAAAAATATGATCACATGTAATAAAGTCCAAGGGTTTCCTACGAATATAAACGTCATTCTTTTGTCACCATAGGGTTGTCTTGAGTCTCTAATGAATGACCTTAATATTCTCGATCATTTCCTAGATGAGTTCGTACCTGGTAATGTGCTTCTCACTTGCCTCTACCTAAAAAATCGATGAACGAAATGGCCTCCCATAAAATGCTTCAAAAGGTACTATCCCAATGTTGTCTTGATATATTGTTTTTAAGAAAACTCTGCTAAGAAAAAATATTCAATTCAACTTATGTGAAAGTAATTAGTTAAGCTCGCAATATATATTAAAGGATTTAAATGTTTAGTCCTGACTGCCCATCTGTATGGGGGTCGTATGTCATAGTCAAGGTTGGTGTCGAATTCTTACGGCAATTTTCTCTAAGATTTCGACACAAACCTAGGGTCTCAATAAGAAATAAGAAATAATGGTGTAACATACAAATAATTGATATCTTTGATGTAAATCTTGGCAAGTAGGGTCACGCAGTCCGTGATCTTAATCGGTAGGAAATGAGTGTACTTTATTAGATGGTCCATAACAACCCAAACTGCATTGTATCCAACTTATGATCGAGGAAATGTGGTAAAAAAATACATAGTGATATGCTCTCATTCCCATTCTACAACTTATAGAGGTTGGAAAAATCATGGTGTCTTTTATTGCTCTGCCTTGACCTACTAATAGGTGAGGCCTTTGGCGATAATGAAATCGATACCATTCTCCATCCATGACCACTAATAATAATAGCACAAATACCGATACAACTTTGTGATCCTAGGATAAATATTGAACCTAGATTTATGAACCTCTGTTGTGATCTCTTCCTAAAGTTCCTCAATGGTGGGGACTATCAACCATCCCCTAAGCTTCACTCCAATGCCCTTATCTAATACGAGATCTTCAAAAGGTTCGCCAGATTAAACAGGCCTAAAAATTCAAAAGTTCATCATCATACAAATAAGCATTAAAAACGTTACACTAAAGAACTAGCATTGCCACTATATTATAGATGTAAGCGAGCTCCTGCCTATCTTCACCTTCAACTCATAAGTCTAGAGATCCCCCAACTCCTTATGAAAGTTATACTTTATTGCTACTAGTCATATATTGTGACACCCCGACTAATTAAATACCGGGTAGCTACTCCTTTATTAAATTAATTCAAAATGCCAAGTTGGTTCAGTTAATAGCATCACTGTCGAAAACATTTTAATAATTACTAACCACCTAGTATTTAAAAAGTAAGGCCAAATTTTAAGTTAAGTCTGATTAACAAGCAACAAGTGTAATGAAGAATAATAACACCATTCACCATAACGAAATAAATAGGATAACCATCACATAATGTAAATAAAGTCTGGAGGAAAAACTCCTCACTACAAATCCACAAACTGAAATAATTAAACTGAATACTGAATCAATACATGCCAAGTCTGAAAAACTGAAATGGAAAGATGTCTCTAATAGAAATGGGCAACATGCCCTACAACTGATAGATACTGAATCTGGAATCCAAATGATAGAAGCGTCTAAAAGCAAATCCCTGTAGCTTCCACAACCAGCTACAGCTCGTCACCTGAATGAGTATCCTATGCATGGTGTCCTTGCGGCTGGGCACCTAAAATGGTTTTACAAGAAAATAGATTTGAAAGCAAATGGGTCAGAGCCCGAAAGTGGAAATCATTTTAAAAACTGCAAGTGTTTTACTAACTTTAAAACATTAAATGCAAAATACATGTTAGGACGTGCACTCACATTAAATTCTCACCTCTCGACTACATGTGCACTCCTAACGTACCGTACCCATCTACATGACGTACTTGTCTAATCAAACCTTAATAAGTTCTACCCCTTACTACTCGATTCCCATATTAACTTCTAGCGCTAGCAATCTAGAATAGAGGCTTTACATAAACTCAGATTCGCAATGTAATACAATTTACTATCAGTTAACCCGTTATGTTTTCACTACATTACCATAATTATGTTCACAATAACCACAAGAATATTCCCATAATTAAGTGTATATTATTCACGTCTTAAATATACAATACAAGCACCCCGAGAATTAGCTGCGGTGCACACATACTCTGCTATCCATCCCGATACATCACGCACATAAGGATCACATATTCCGAATCTCTCAGGAATAGTTCTCAGATAACAACATCACAAATAATGGAGGCGAACACAGTCACATCACATGGGTCACGCACATACCTGCGCTCCCACGATCAGCAGACTTATTAACATCCCAATAAGTCCTTCTCTGACCTATGTTCATCGAGGTAACCAGTCTAAATCCGGGCAACACAAGGATTAGAGGGCCCTAAGCGAACGCGAACCTCCCGTGATAGCAAGTATGGTAGGTATGTCTTACACATAATATCAATACATATATACTAAGTATGCACACGTCTTAGTAATCACCATAATATATTGGTACATATCTCTTCTTGTACTGACATATAATATACTACACCATTTATATGTTTCCCGGTTAATATAACGCATTAGTCCGTCGATTGCTCACATCGGAATAGACACTCACGTCCTACTTCATATTTTCCTTAAGGTTCAAACTACACTACTAGGTTTGACTCCTCATTATATCCCAAACATCCCAAATATATCAATTACTCAACAAGGAAAGGCTATCTCTAACTATACACAAGGTTATGGGGCACTCGGGATCAAAACAGGCTAAAAGCCTAAACTGCCAACTCGTTCGAAGTCTCGTTCGAACGAGGCTGTTCGAACGAGACTTCGTTCGAACGAACTGAGTCTTCTAACGAGATCTCGTTCGAACGAAATGGGCTTTCTAACGAGATCTCGTTCGAACGAACTCATCGAACGAACTTCACTCTCGTTAGAAGTCAATGGTCAACTCGTTAGAAGCTCGTTCGAACGACCTGGGCAGGTCTTCTAACGAGTGGCCAGTTTCGAGCCCAGAAATCCTTATTCGTTTTTTCACCAATTTCTACACTTCAAATCTCAACCAAAATTCGTCCCAACAATGTTTTAAGGTCTCTAATCAATCCTAAACATATCAAGGTCGCATACAAACATGTTTTAAGGAATTAACACATCCTAAGCATCATTAATTCATTAAATCTCTACCATTTTCCCCAATTTTCAAGAACATAAACCCTAGAATTTCAAATCCTCAATAAGTCCATTCTAGATCCGTTTTTGTTACATCCAACATATGTTAACCTCAGAATAATCATCTCCATACTACTCTACATGCAATTTGTCCTCAAAATTCAAGTTCTAAGTCCAATTAAAATGGGTTTATTTTTAACTTCCAAGAACAAATGTAAATCTCTTAATTTAACTAACATGGAAGAAACATTCTATGAATTAAATAGAATTAAATCACTTGCCTCGAGTGTCTCTGAATTTGGTGATGATTTGATGAAGCTTTTCTGCAGAATTCCTTCTCTACAAGCTTTCTTCTCCAAAGGTGGCTATGGTGGCTAGGGTTTTCTTAGGGAAAGTTTAGAAACCTAACTTCTAATAACCTACGTAGCCTATTGGGTTAACATGGGTTGGTTAGTGGCTTAGTGGCTTAGTGGGTCAAATCCACATCAGATGTAATTTACCAATTTTCGTCACTTTTATTTCTTAAAAATGCAAAATTACCAAACTACCCCTATATGTTGCCGGTATGGCCTAAAAATACCCCGGGACCCAAACTAAACCCCCGGCTAGTGTTTTCTGACTATCTCGACGATGCGTTGGCGCACTCAAAACGACCATACGGATAATAGAAATAAAATTTACTTTTATAATTAAAATAGTACACCGTGACGCGGCGGTCACACGCGTCTCAACAAAATTCCCAAATTGCCGTATTTAAATCTCACGACAATTTTTCATAATTCCAAATTCATATATAATCATATGCACATATAATCAAATACCAACTCGCATCTCGCTAGTATTTTAACCCGGATTAATTACCAATTAATACGCATTTAATTTAATTAGTCCCAAAAATAAATATCACAGAAAATACGGGGTATTACATACTTCCCCCCTAATAACTGAATTTCGTCCCGAAATTCGGAACTAGAAAGTACCTGGTAAGAACAACTCTGGATAACTCTCTCGCATCTCATCCTCGCGCTCCAATGTGGACTCCTCGACATTATGATGTCGCCACTGAACACGCACTAACGGAACGATCTTTGACCGCAGTTTCCGCTCACTTCGGTCCAAAATAGCAATCGGTCCCTCCTCGTAGGAGCTATCAGGTTGGAGATCAATGTCCTCTAAAGCAATATGAGAATGAGCCAATTTATCTCTCAGATATTTCCTTAGCGGGGAAATATGAAATACATCGTGAATCCGATGCAAATGCTCCGGTAATCCAAGCCTATACGCAACCGGTCCAATCCGCTCAATGATAGGAAATGGTCCCACATATCTTGGTGCCAACTTCCCTTTCTTCCCGAAACGCATAATCCCCTTCATAGGAGATACTCTGAGCAAAACTTGATCCCCCACTCGGAACTCCCTGAAGAACCTCTTCGCATCAGCATAGCTCTTCTGCCGATCCTGAGCTACCCGAATGCGACTCCGAATCAATTCCATCCTCGCCGAAGTATCCCGAATCACTTCTGGCCCAAGTAGTTTGTTGTCCCCCACCTCCAACCAACATGACGGGGAACGACAAGGTCTACCGTATAACGCCTCAAATGGAGCCATGCCAATAGTGAACTGGTAGGAGTTGTTGTAAGCAAACTCCACCAATGGAAGATACTGCTCCCATCCACCCCCAAAATCAATGATACTCATTCATAGCATGTCTTCCAACATCTGATTTGTACGCTCCGTTTGCCCATCGGTCTGCGGGTGATACGCCGTACTCAACCGCAATTCCGTGCCCATGGCCTCCTGAAAACTTTTCCAAAACCGTGAAACAAATATCTTGTCTCGGTCAGACACGATATTTAGGGGCACACCATGAAGTCTCACTATCTCAGAAATAAAGAGCTGGGCATACTGTCCTGCAGTGTAGTCTGTCCTCACGGGTAGAAAATGAGCGACTTTGGTCAACCTATCCACTATTACCTAAATGGAGTCATGACCTCTCTGTGACGTAGGCAACCCCGTGATAAAGTCCATGGATATGCTCTCCCACATCCACACCGGAACCTCTAACGGCTGTAGCAGTCCTGCCGGTCTCTGATGATCCACTTTTACTAGCTGACAAGTGGCGCATTTAGAAACAAACTCGGCAATATCTCTCTTCATTCCGCTCCACCAATACTGACGTCTCGTGTCTTGGTACATTTTGTCCCCACTGGGATGTACCGCGAACCGTGAGCCGTGTGATTCTGCCATCACCTCGTGCCGCAATTCCTCCCCTTCCGGAACTACCAATCTCCCATTGAAGCGTAATCCCCCATCTGAGCTGACGGTAGAGGATTCGGCTCCCTCTGCCAATAGTCGGACTATCTGCTCCTGACAGAACGAGTCATTTGCCTGTGCCCTCACTACTTCGTGATAATCTGCGGTGTAACAGTCATCACAGACATGAATGATCGGGCCACTGCATCCTGGTGTCTCAATTCCTTCCACTTGGCCTTCCACACCTCTGCCACTTCATCTGCTGGCCTACGGCTCAACGCGTCTGCTACCACGTTAGCCTTTCCTGGGTGGTACTGGATATCAAACTGATAGTCCTTTACAAACTCAAGCCACCTACGCTGTCGCATATTCAACTCCTTCTGCGTGAATAGGTATTGTAGGGACTTGTGGTCCGTGAACAATCGGAACTTCTCTCCCAACAGGTAATGTCTCCAAATACGTAGGGCAAATACGACTGCCGCCAACTCCAAGTCATGAGTGGGGTAGTTCTTCTCGTGAGGCTTTAGCTTACGGGAAGCATAAGCTATGGTCTGACTCTCCTGCTGCAATACACGTCCAAGTCCTTGTAAGGACGCATCGGTGTAGACTAGATACTCAACTCCCGATCTCGGCAATGCTAACACAGGTGCTGAGGTCAACTTATCCTTCAACTCATCGAATGCCAACTGACAGGCATCACTCCAAATGTACGGCACACCTTTACGAGTCAGATGTGTCAAAGGGCCCGCTATCTTCGAGAACCCTCGAATGAACCTCCTGTAGTATCCTGCTAGGCCCAAGAAACTATGGATCTCTGTCGGTGTCGTGGGCTGTCCCCACTCCCTCACCGCGGATACCTTCCCCGGATCAACAGATATTCCCCGGTCGAAAATAATATGTCCCAAAAACTGGACCTCCTTCAACCAAAACCCGCATTTCTCATATTTTGCATACAACTCGTTCTGACGTAGTGTCTGCAAAACTTGCCTCAAATGCTCAGCGTGCTCCTCCTCTGTCTGGGAGTAAACCAGAATATCATCGATGAAGACAATGACAAACTGATCTAGGAAGTCCCTGAACACCCTATTCATCAAATCCATAAACACGGCTGGAGCATTGGTCAAGCCAAAAGTCATAACCCGAAACTCGTAAGAACCATATCTCGACAAGAACGCAGTCTTCGAGACGTCCTCTTCCCTGATACGCAACTGATGGTATCCTAATCTCAAATCAATCTTCGAGAAGAAGGAAGCTCCTCTCAACTGATCGAATAGGTCATCGATTCGAGGCAACAGATATTTATTCCGTATCGTGACCTTATTCAACTCTCTGTAGTCCACACACAATCTCAGTGAACCGTCTATCTTCTTCACGAACAACACAGGGGCACCCCACGGTGAAGTACTCCTCCGAATAAACCCCTGACCCAACAACTGCTCAATCTGATCCCGTAACTCCCTCAGCTCAGCTGGAGCCATACGGTACGGTGCGCGTGCTATAGGTCTCGTACCCGGCAATAAGTCTATAACAAAGTCTATCTCTCGACTGGGGGGTAGGCCTGGTATCTCCTGAAACAGATCAGAATACTCCCTGACAACTGGGATAGAATCTAAAGGAATCACAACCTCCTTAGAGGTATCCTCCTCAATGTAATATAAATGAGCGGTCGAGCCTCCCTCTGGGCGAGGCATCGCCACTACAAACATCTCTTGCCCCGGAATGGCAAAAACAATGCTCCCACCGAAGCAATCAATCATGTCTCTATAATCAGCGAGCCAATCCATACCGATAATCACATCGTGAACATGCATATCTAATACCAACATGTCCGCAGGTAATACCAAGCCACCAATCTCTACCCCCACTCCCCGACATATAAAGAATATAAGTGACCCATTCCCCAATGGTGAGTCGACACACGTCACTGTGCTCTCCGCGGTGGCTAACAACCCTAACGCCTTCGCGAAATGTGTGGCTATAAAACAATGTGTAGCCCCCGTATCAAACAATACCCGACCCATAGTGCCATGGATAGAAAACGTACCCTCAATCGCGGGCGGTGCCTGTGGAACTGCTGCCTGGTGGACGTTATAGACACGTCCATACTGTAGCTGCCCCTGTTGAGCTGGGACTGCTGGAATGGGTGGCAATGCTTCCATCTGTGGCGGTGCGGGGAGAGCGGCGGGAAACATAGGCCTCTGCGGCTCCTGGCGAGCACCCTGCTGCTGCTGCTGTGGGGCCCTGCCCCTATCAGGACAATCCTGTCGTTTATGGCCAGTCTTGCCACAAACGAAACACTTCCCTGGGAAGTTCCCTCCTTTCTGTCCCTGCTATCCCCGGCCCTGGTGGCCGTTACCGTTCCTCCCTTGGCCCTGCTGGCCCTGCTGAAACTGCTGCCCATTCTGCCCCTGTTGGCCCTGATGGATGTTTGGACCCTGATGGCCCTGACGGAAACCTCCCTGCCCGTGCCTATAATTTCCTGATCGGAACCTCTTCTGATCCCCCTGCTGGGAACCCTGCTCACTCTGTCTCTGCCCCTGAACAGATTGTGCCCCACCGACACCATGTCCTCCAGTCCTGCCCTGATGGCTAGACTCTCCCGATCTCTTGCCCTCAGCCATATGAAAGCGGTGATCCTGGCAGTGTAATAAAGCAGCGTTAACCACATCAGAATAAGTGGCCAATGAAAGGTTCCCTAACAGATGCTGACAGATCCTCCATGTCAACCCGTCGGTAAATTTCTCAATCTTCTTCTTTTCTGTCGGTATCTCATCCGGAACGATATTCAACAGATTCGTGAACTCGGCCTCATACTCGACCACAGTCTTACCCTACTGCTTCAGACTCATTAGTTTCCTCCTCATTTCTGTATGAATAGCGGATGGAAAGTACTTGCGGTTAAACCGCACCCAGAAGTCCTGAATAGTGAGAGTATCCCTCTCCTCCACGGTGGTAATAGACTCCCACCACTGCAGTGCAGATCCAACTAGCTTAAAACTAGCTATCACCTGCTTCTGAACGTCCGTGCACTCATACATCCTTAAGTGCCTCTGCATATCCTTCCTCTACTGGATTGAGACTACCACATCTGAGCTACCTGCAAACTCTGGCGGATGCGCTTTCTGAAAAGCGTCACGTACATGTTCCCAAGCAGGCGGGAATGCATTTGCCTGTACTGGCGCGGCAACCGGCGCCTGAGGCGGTACCTGCTGAACTACGGCAATTGCGGCATTTACCGCTTGGGCTACAATGGCTGCAACCCCAGCGGCGTTCATCATGCCCTGAACTGAAGCGGGCTGGGGCTCTGGTGTTGCATCCCTGGGAACTCGTCGTGCACGTCGTGGAGGCATCTGAAATAAGAATAAAGTTTATAAGTTCGCAGTTATAAACTTAATATAGCTGAAGAACGTAGCATAAACAAGAGAATACAACAGTCCTAAAATATAGGCCTCTATATCAAAGGAAGCTCAGCGGAAAACATAATAGGCCGTTCAGATCCTAAGGACACTAGAACCTGATGCTATGATACCACCTGTGACACCCCGACTAATTAAATACCGGGTAGCTACTCCTTTATTAAATTAATTCAAAATGCCAAGTTGGTTCAGTTAATAGCATCACTGTCGAAAACATTTTAATAATTACTAACCACCTAGTATTTAAAAAGTAAGGCCAAATTTTAAGTTAAGTCTGATTAACAAGCAACAAGTGTAATGAAGAATAATAACACCATTCACCATAACGAAATAAATAGGATAACCATCACATAATGTAAATAAAGTCTGGAGGAAAAACTCCTCACTACAAATCCACAAACTGAAATAATTAAACTGAATACTGAATCAATACATGCCAAGTCTGAAAAACTGAAATGGAAAGATGTCTCTAATAGAAATGGGCAACATGCCCTACAACTGATAGATACTGAATCTGGAATCCAAATGATAGAAGCGTCTAAAAGCAAATCCCTGTAGCTTCCACAACCAGCTACAGCTCGTCACCTGAATGAGTATCCTATGCATGGTGTCCTTGCGGCTGGGCACCTAAAATGGTTTTACAAGAAAATAGATTTGAAAGCAAATGGGTCAGAGCCCGAAAGTGGAAATCATTTTAAAAACTGCAAGTGTTTTACTAACTTTAAAACATTAAATGAAAAATACATGTTAGGACGTGCACTCACATTAAATTCTCACCTCTCGACTACATGTGCACTCCTAACGTACCGTACCCATCTACATGACGTACTTGTCTAATCAAACCGTAATAAGTTCTACCCCTTACTACTCGATTCCCATATTAACTTCTAGCGCTAGCAATCTAGAATAGAGGCTTTACATAAACTCAGATTCGCAATGTAATACAGTTTACTATCAGTTAACCCGTTATGTTTTCACTACATTACCATAATTATGTTCACAATAACCACAAGAATATTCCCATAATTAAGTGTATATTATTCACGTCTTAAATATACAATACAAGCACCCCGAGAATTAGCTGCGGTGCACACATACTCTGCTATCCATCCCGGTACATCACGTACATAAGGATCACATATTCCGAATCTCTCAGGAATAGTTCTCAGATAACAACATCACAAATAATGGAGGCGAACACAGTCACATCACATGGGTCACGCACATACCTGCGCTCCCACGATCAGCAGACTTATTAACATCCCAATAAGTCCTTCTCTGACCTATGTTCATCGAGGTAACCAGTCTAAATCCGGGCAACACAAGGATTAGAGGGCCCTAAGCGAACGCGAACCTCCCGTGATAGCAAGTATGGTAGGTATGTCTTACACATAATATCAATACATATATACTAAGTATGCACACGTCTTAGTAATCACCATAATATATTGGTACATATCTCTTCTTGTACTGACATATAATATACTACACCATTTATATGTTTCCCGGTTAATATAACACATTAGTCCGTCGATTGCTCACATCGGAATAGACACTCACGTCCTACTTCATATTTTCCTTAAGGTTCAAACTACACTACTAGGTTTGACTCCTCATTATATCCCAAACATCCCAAATATATCAATTACTCAACAAGGAAAGTCTATCTCTACCTATACACAAGGTTATGGGGCACTCGGGATCAAAACAGGCTAAAAGCCTAAACTGCCAACTCGTTCGAAGTCTCGTTCGAACGAGGCTGTTCGAACGAGACTTCGTTCGAATGAACTGAGTCTTCTAACGAGATCTCGTTCGAACGAAATGGGCTTTCTAACGAGATCTCGTTCGAACGAACTCATCGAACGAACTTCACTCTCGTTAGAAGTCAATGGTCAACTCGTTAGAAGCTCGTTCGAACGAGCTCGTTCGAACGACCTGGGCAGGTCTTCTAACGAGTGGCCAGTTTCGAGCCCAGAAATCCTTATTCATTTTTTCACCAATTTCTACACTTCAAATCTCAACCAAAATTCATCCCAACAATGTTTTAAGGTCTCTAATCAATCCTAAACATATCAAGGTCGCATACAAACATCTTTTAAGGAATTAACACATCCTAAGCATCATTAATTCATTAAATCTCTACCCTTTTCCCCAATTTTCAAGAACATAAACCCTAGAATTTCAAATCCTCAATAAGTCCATTCTAGATCCGTTTTTGTTACATCCAACATATGTTAACCTCAGAATAATCATCTCCATACTACTCTACATGCAATTTGTCCTCAAAATTCAAGTTCTAAGTCCAATTAAAATGGGTTTATTTTTAACTTCCAAGAACAATTGTAAATCTCTTAATTTAACTAACATGGAAGAAACATTCTATGAATTAAATAGAATTAAATCACTTGCCTCGAGTGTCTCTGAATTTGGTGATGATTTGATGAAGCTTTTCTGCAGAATTCCTTCTCTACAAGCTTTCTTCTCCAAAGGTGGCTATGGTGGCTAGGGTTTTCTTAGGGAAAGTTTAGAAACCTAACTTCTAATAACCTACGTAGCCTATTGGGTTAACATGGGCTGGTTAGTGGCTTAGTGGCTTAGTGGGTCAAATCCACATCAGATGTAATTTACCAATTTTCGTCACTTTTAATTCTTAAAAATGCAAAATTACCAAACTACCCCTATATGTTGCCGGTATGGCCTAAAAATACCCCGGGACCCAAACTAAACCCCCGGCTAGTGTTTTCTGACTATCTCGACCCTTCCGGACGCGTTGGCGCACTCAAAACGACCATACGGATAATAGAAATAAAATTCACTTTTATAATTAAAATAGTACACCATGACGCGGCTGTCACACGCGTCTCAACAAAATTCCCAAATTGCCGTATTTAAATCTCACGATAATTTTTCATAATTCCAAATTCATATATAATCATATGCACATATAATCAAATACCAACTCGCATCTCGCTAGTATTTTAACCCGGATTAATTACCAATTAATACGCATTTAATTTAATTAGTCCCAAAAATAAATATCACAGAAAATACGGGGTATTACATATATCTGACTTCCGGCTAATACCATCAACCATAACATTGGATTTACTAGGGGAGTATTTCCATGTGAAGTCGTATTTATCCAAAAGTTTAATCGATTCCTTTGATAAAAATGGACATCACATTGAGTGAAGATGTAACAAAGACTCTTGTGATCACACTTATAAATGTCCCCAAACAATTAATAGCTCGAAATTTTTAATGAGAATAATATCTCCACAAGATCCAAATCATGGGTGGGGTTATTCCGATTATAATTCTTCATCTACCTAGAATAATATGACACTGCACGTCCTCCTTGCATTAAAAGTTCACATAGTCAATCCCATAATGAATCATAGTTTAACACATACACCTTTCAAGGCTTTAGGAGAATAAGGACTGGTGCTAAAATCAAATATGCCTTTAATTCTTGAAAGGCTTCATCATAATCCTCAATCCACATAAATGTATATCCTTTTGAGCAAGCCGAGTCAAAGGTAAGGCGACACTAGAAAAATTCTGGACAAAGCACCACTAGTAACCAACCAATCCCAAAAGCTTTTAATCTACGTAACGCTCTTTGGTTATTTCTATCTCAAAACTCCATCTACCTTCGCGATGTCGACTAATATCCCTTCATCATAATTAATATTCACTAACATTTTACTTCTTGCATAAAAAAATTACACTTACTAAATTTGGCATAAAACTAATTACCAGGAACAATTTCAAGCCTATTCACAAGTGTTCCTCATGATCTTCATCTGATATTGAGTAATTTAATGTGTCATCAACAAAGACAATAATAAACAGATCCAAGCATGCTCGGTAAATCGGATTCATCGAGTCCATGAATGTGTCATTTGAATTTGTTAATGTAAACGACATAAATAGGAACTCAAAATGTCCACCACTACAAGAAAAATGGTCATTTATGTGAGTAAAAAACTGACATAAATGACCATTTATGTAAATTTTTTCAAAACTGACATATAAAGCCTTGACATAAATGTTCGTAAAACTGACATATATAAGATCACATTTATCTCAGTTTTTAAGAACATACAAAAAAACTACGATATTCACAATGTTTTAATCAAATTTTCATGAACAACTGACATAAATAACATCAGATTTATCTCAGTTTTAGTAATTCATGAGAGTTTTTTCAAAACTGACATAAATGTTGATATAAAAAATAAAAAATAAAATCATTACTCCATCAATAGACAACTATTATTTGAGGTTAAATCAGCCCTTGTAAATAGATAGTAATCAAGGTCATAAATATAAAAAAATATTAATGTGAGCTACATCATATCCAAAAACTAGCTAGTGTGAGGTACGTGCTGATATCCAAAAACTAGCTAACGTCTAGTTATCTACGTGATAATATCCTAAAAATAGTGATGATACATAACCATATCCAAAAACTAGCATTGCAAACAACATCATAAGATCCACAATACAAAATAATACTCAAGCTAGGACATTGTCGAACGTAATACTCGATCAAGTTTGTTCTCAACGCTATCCAATCCAGAATGAGTAACCCTGCAATCAACATAGTTTTCATCATAACACAATCATCTCAACAAATTTTCATTACGACATAACAAAATAAAGTTATTCGAAAGTACCTAATGTATATAGTCCGTAATGAACTCCATTTGAACTTCATTTAACTAATTCAACATGTACGTCACTTTATCGGGCAATCTTCTCATCTAAAAAATTGAAGATAGAATTGAATTTATTATTACGGTATGTAATAGTTAATAACTAAACAATATTTTATATAATAGGAGAAAAAGATAAAACAGTGGTAACATACATTTATTTCAAAAGGTATGAAAGGATCCTCTATGAAGTACTTCATGACCTTCAACACAAAATATTAGCAATGAAGGTTACTATTTTCTTGCATTGACCACTAGTTAACACAAAACATTACTACCGAAAAAATAATAAAAGAGTACAAATCGCAAAGATTTTTTCTATAGCAAAAACAATTATAAAAACTTTAAAAAATTTGGGCAGAATTTCCTCTCTTTATAGGACTATCCACCATGTTTAAAAAATATAAAGCTCCAACAACAAAACTAATAATTCATAACAACAATACCAATTACCCGTAATGGCAGAAAATGTATAACCGACAAATTTATAATGGTGAGCACATCAGCATAGTTGTTATAACAGCATAACAACTATATATATATATATATATATATATATATAGCAAACGATCTCCAATCGGCCTAAATCGTCTATGAATAGACCCATTAGTTCCCTCCAAACAATTCCAAATTTGGTCATCACCTTTGCGATTACTCTCCACCATGATGAATATCAATTATCACTATCACAGTACTCAAAAGGAGTTGAGGGAAGATATTAATGGTTCTTTGTAATTAAATCTATTTCTTTATCACTCCATATGTTTTTTCATTCAATTCGATACATTTTGAATATCGATCTCTCTTAGAAAGTCCTTCCTATAAGCACTAAACTCAAAGAACAAAACAATTATGAAGTGATAGAGAAACAAACTCATGGATGGAGAAGAGTTGAGTTCGAAGAAATTAGACAATTAAAAAGCTAAACAAGATCCTAGTAACTCAAATAAACAAGAAATATTCATTGAGAGCATTAATATATAGTTTGGGCCTAGAGATCTTTGATATTGAATTCAAAACATTGGGTTGGATCGTACAATTAACAAAAGTGACGAATCAAATAATGTATGAAATAGATAAATTCACTATAGTTCTATGAATGAGTAATTTATATGAACAGAATAATGTTCACAAGTGAAGTCAGTTGAAAGTCCCCCTCTGGGTCCAAGCTTTTGGATTGAATTACTCGAAAGCATCATAGTAATTGCATAAATTCTCATACGAGACACCATTTCAAATTGAATAATTGATCGACATAAAATATTTAATGAGTAATTAAAATTACTTTTTTAAAAGGTTTGTTTAAATAGATACCAGTGATGGAAATTATTCTAGATGTCAAATGGTGAATCGAAAATCTATGAATGGAGTATGGGGAATTGAATTCGTAAAATTCAGTTAAAAAAATACAAAAAATAATGAATAATGTATAAATATGTAGAGGACACATTAGATAATAAGCATATTATCATGTAACACCTGTTATAGGGAATTTTATTACCCCATTTAGTGATAAACCACGTCTTCATGAGAAAAAAAGTCTGAAGGCCTATTGTTATCTTATTTAGCATCTCACAATATAAATACATTATCCATTTTAATAATCATAAATTCAAAATAAAAAACATAAATAATTATGAATAAAGAGTAAAAGAGATGAAGATGATTGAATATTACTATCTCAAATTGAAACATATCTTATTTTATATCAAAATGGTTTTCAAATAAATAAAATAATAAAACTTATGTCGAAACTGAAGCATAAGTGAAGTCTAAACTTATCAGGATTCCCTATTCGGTCCATATAATTATAAAATTCATTAAGATCATATTTACTTCAGATTTTCAACACAACTCATGAATCTATAGAGCTATCAATCAAATGGCGTTTTATCAAATTATATTAGAAGATTCACTACGGTTCATGATCATTTTTTATTCAACATGTAATTGGTATCAATTAAGCTATGATCACAAGTCTTATTGTGAATTGAATCATGAAGTGTAAGATTATAACTATGACCACATTGTGTTTCTTAAACTTCAGTTATTATGATGACTTCCAACCTCCGAAACATAAAATGGACACACAGGGACGAAAAACACATACCACACACATGAAGTTGTGAGCAGTTAGCTTTTTAATTTTTCTCTAGACTTATTAAAGAAAATATGATGGTAGGCCCATTCATTATGTAAATTTTTGTTTTCGACGTGTAAAATAGCATATGCTAGTATGCCAACACAGGATTTATGTTTCCCATATAAACTTATAAAATAGCATATGTTAGAGTGAATATACATCAAGTGGATGTACAACATGTATTCATGAGTTATATGCCTGCCCCATGCTATAAATTTCAGTTAAGTCAAGAATGTTGTACCGGTAGCCTTTTTTCGTTGAACGGATACAATTATTGTTGGTAGAAAGAAAGATATGGTCATTTATAAAGACAATGGCACATACCCACTATGCTCAACACAACTTTAAGATATTATAGCTGGTTGGGCTCCACTATCAACAAATGCCTAAAACACAAAGAGAAACAAAATGTACATATCAATTAAGCAGTAAGAGTGAGAAACGTAAGATATTGAATAAAGAACTAGATTACTAAATATATAAATTTTACAAAAATTCAAGTGCTTTTGACAAAGTTCCTTTCAATAATTAAAGAAGATCAAGCAAGAACATTCACAACAAATTCAAGAAACCATGAAGAAAACCTGTGTAAATGCAAACTCCAATGGACATAAACTAATCGCACAATTTGATTTGAAAATAAAAACTAGTAACTATAAACCTTCAATTAATAAAGATTAATCCTAACCTATTACAAAACATTCACAATAAATTTACATAATAAACCCTAGAAATGTTGTAGAATAAACTATATGTAATTTGATTCATTTCCTGCGTAGGCTTTAATGGAAACTGGAGCAAAATGGGACTTAAGTGGCGGAGGATGGATAAACTTAAACATCCGTTGTCGTCGAGACTTGATTGAAAACACGAAGAGATGTTGGAGTATGGATCTATCGATGTCGTCGGTGTGTGGGGTATATAACTAGATATGGGAGAGAGATTGGGAGAGTTGGGGAGTGAGAGTGAGAGACTTGAAGGGAGATGAGCAAGATCCTGCTCCTTTTCTTTCTAAAAGTGACTTTTCCGCCCAATTTTTCAGCCTACGAAAACAAGCGCAGTTCTTTTTTATTTTATTTATCTCAGCTTGGGATTTGAGAGGGATAAAAATAAAATAGGTATATCTCAGTTCTACACAAAATTGATATAAATATTTCTTTTTTTATAGCAAGTTTATTATAGCGGACGTAAAAACTAATCATTAAATTAAAACTGACATAAATATAAACATTTATGTCATTTAAACTTTAATTGACATAACGTTAATTTTCAAACTGACATAAATGAGTGTTTTTCTTGTAGTGCATATCACATGTAAAAGGTTGTCTTCTTTTACATTTCCTCTTCACAGACCCGAAGGTGATGATACCCAACTGTTGATACCAAAATTTACCATCCTACAAGGACCAAATACAAGCCAGCATGTGTTATCATATGTGGCACAAATCAAAGTCAGCATGATGGGAAGCCCGATCAACAAAGAAGCCCGATCAACTTAGTTACCCGACCAACTATAAAAAATTCATTATGTACAACCAACCACGCGCCAGCAGTATTACGGCCTATAACACTTGCGAAGTGACAACATTCATATAATCAATTCTCATTATATATTGATGTAAATGCCTAACAAATAAGGGAATTCCATCCTTTCACATGACAACAATGAAGACCCCTCCTTTGGGCTATAAATACATTGTATCACCTTCATTACAAGGGATCAAATAATAACTCAAGGCAGTCAATACATAACAATGGACGCAAGCTATTCTATTAAGCCGAACCATTTTAAAAAGTCTTCTTTTGTCTTATTTGTTTTACTTAATTTATCTGTGATCAACTAATTAGGCTTAGTCTAGTTTTTTGCATCAACAGATTGTCACCTTCTATGGGAACGTATTACTAAACGTATTCACTCATACATCATTCATCACCTATGGCTGACATTCCAGAATCAAGCACTGGAAATGAGGGTATTTTGCCTAATCCCTCTACCCCTCTTAACAATAATGATTTGATAGGAATTTTGGCTATCCTGACCAACGGTCAAGAGTCCATGCAAGATACTATACAATAGTTAACCCAAACTCTGCAAGCTGGAGTGCCGGCACAACCAACGGTCATGAGTGGTTTTCTCCATGATAAATTGTACTATACTCTAGCAAAGGATCCACCAAAGACAATGATAGAATTGATGGCCAAAACAGCAAAGATTATGAATGCCTAAGAAGCTATGGCTCCTAAAAAGAATTCAGACACAAAGGTGGAAGAAAAAGCAGAAGAGAAGTCAGATAAGAAGGAAGACAAAAATCATAATGAGCACAGAAGTTCGAAGGGAAAGGAAGGCCTAGATCGGTTGAGGAAATTCACTAATTACACTCCTTTGACAGTTGATATACATCACGTGTTGGAGGAAATCAAGCAAAAAAATGATTTGAGTTGGCCTGAAAAGCTGAGGTCACCTGTTGATAAATGGGATAACTCCAAGTATTATGAGTTTCATAAAGATCATGGTCATACTACCAGTCGATGCATTGCCCTCCATAATGAGATAAAGGCACTCATCTGAAGAGGAAAGGTGGACATATTTGTTTGATCGACAGACTGGCAGAAGAAATGGAGGAAGAGGTCAGCAAAGATCTAAATTGTTAGTTAAGCCTAGGGAAGATAAGAATAGGAACCACGATGATGATTCAAAAGACGACCCCGAACTCCCCAAGAAACCTAGACAACCGGAACGTGAGGTATTCACACTCAGTTTTGGATCTTTTGATTGTTACATGATTATAGGTGGAGATGCCGGAGGAGGAGATCACACAGCTGAAAGGAAGGCTTACCTCAATGAGGCTCAAGATTATTACTATATCGGGCGTATCAACCTCGCTGTGGAGGACCGACTAAGAAAAGTCAATAAGGATAAGCTCATAATTGTCTTTTCCAAAAATGATTTATCAGGAGTTTTGTATTCTCATGATGATCCTTTAGTGATCAGAGCCAGGATAAAAGAAGTATTGGTAGCAAGAACATTAGTGGACATTGGCAGTTCGGCAGACATCATGTTCTATCCTTGTTTTGATAGTTTGTGTTTAAAACTCAATCAACTGGAGCCTTATCACAGGCCACTCATTAAATTCTCAGGTGAAAAGGTGTTTCCACTGGGAACTATCAAGCTGGATGTGTTGATTGGGACTTGGCCAGCGAGTAGGACAGAGAAAGTATGATTCCTTATAATGGAAAAAATGTTCATTTTGCTTATAATATAATCAAGGGGAGGGTTGGTCTGAAAAAGTTTGAAGCGGTACCCTCAATTATTCATCAATGCCTAAAATTCCCGACCAACGTTGGAGTAGGAGTAGTGAAAAGAGACCAGAAAGTAGCTCGGGAGTGCTACTATTCCTCTGTCGAGGAAGAAGATATGGGGGATGCCAAATAAAAAATGACCATTTATCAAGTGGATACAACTGAATCGAACAACGAGTCTGAGGTTGAAACCTTAGATCCAAGAGATGAATCTGAGCTTGTAAAAGGTCAAGTGATGGAGGTAACAAAAAGCATTGTTCTGGATGATGATAAGCCAGAACGGATAACTCAAATAGGAGCATTGTTGGAACCAGTTTTTAAGCAGGAGTTGACAGCTTTCTTGAGATAAGGAAATAAGTATTCCCTTGCAGTCATGAAGATATGCGAGGCATAGATCCAAACTTTATGTGTCATGAACTTAATGTCAACAGGGAAGTCAAACTTGTGAAGCAACGAAGAAGAGTTTTCAGACCAAAGAAGAACCGGGCTATACAGGAAGAAGTGGAGAATCTTCAACAAGCTTCCTTTATTAAAGATGTGAAGTACCTTGATTGGATGGCCAATATAGTTATGGTCAAGAAAAAGATCAACAAGTGGAGGATGTGTGTGGATTTTACTGATTTGAACAAAGCATACCCGAAGGATCATTTTCCTTTGCCATGAAATGATCAACTAGTAGATGCTACTTCAGGGCATGAGTTGCTGAGTTTCATGAATGCATATTCTGGTTATAACTAAATCAAAATGAATCCAGAAGACAAAGGGAACTTATTGGTATAACGTTATGCCGTTTGGTCTGAAAAATGCAGGTGCTACTTATCAGAGACTGGTGAACAAAGTATTTGAGGAGAAAATAGGCAAGAATATTGAAGTATATGTTAATGATATTCTCATTAAAAGAAAAAAAGTTATTGATCATATTGCCATCCTCAATCAGACGTTTGATCAATTAGAAAAAGCACTAAATAAAGTTAAACCCCACCAAATGCATCTTCGGAGTACATGAAGGAATGTTCCTTGGGTATATAGTGAATCAAAGGGGAATTAAAGCCAATCCAGATAAGATTAAAGATCTGATAGAAATGAGATCCCCGACCTGTAAAAAAGATATTCAAAGACTAATTAGACATATAACATCACTCAACAGGTTTGTGTCAAGAGCAACAGACAAATGCTTGCCATTCTTCAGGGTACTCAGAAAAACCTTTGAATTGAACGATGAGTGTGAAAAGGCATTCCTGGAGTTAAAGAAGTACCTGGGAGCACCACCACTACTTTCTCGACCAATGAGGGAGAAAAGTTGTATCTATATCTGGCAGTATCTGAGTCTGCAGTTAGCTCGACTTTGATGAAGGAGGAAAATGGCGTTTAAAAGCTAGTTTATTACACCAACAAAGCTTTTCGAGGAGCAGAAGTAATATAGAGAAATTGGAACTAGCTTTAATTGAAGCTAGTAGACGAATGAAACCGTACTTTTAAGCCCACACCATAGTGATTTACACTGATATGCCATTAAGGCAGGCTTTGCACAAGCCGGAGAAATTTGGAAGACTGGTGTATTGGGCTATGGAGTTGGGGGAGTATGATCTTGTGTATGAACCAATGATTGCTTTAAAAGGCCAAGCTATGGTTGATTTTATTATATAATTCACTTATCCAGAGGTCCCCGAGCAGTAAGGGACTATAGCCGAGCAACATACAGGAGTCAGTAGACCAACCAAAAATGTATCCGACCAACTCCAAATAGGGGAAACTGTAGAAAAAGATCCACCAGAACCGGATAGTGGAATACAGGAGATGAAGAAGAAATATGAGGAGGCAAAAGCTAAAATATTCCCCCAATGGACTCTAACAAACCAAGCATTTGACAGCGACATCCCCATATGTAGTTTGTATATTGACGGGTCATCTTGTGCGATCGAATGTGGAGCTAAAATCATTCTTAACACCCCAGACGGGCTAGACATATAATACACTCTATGTTTCCAATTTTAAGCCACAAATAATGAAGCAGAATATGAATCCGTGATTATTGGTCTAAATCTAGCTAAATCATTAAACGCCGTGCAAGTTATAGTGTTTAGTGATTCATAATTAGTGGTAAATCAAGTGTTGAGCTTGTATGCAGCGAAAGGAGAACTGATGACCAGATATTTGGCTAAAACTTTAGAAGTAATTGCCACTTTGTTAGCAGTTCAATGGTCAGGATTTCAAGATTAGAGAACACCCGAGCAGATGCACTTGCTCGGTTAGCCTCAGCAACAATAACAGAAATACGAAGAAATATTCTTATTGAGCTAATTGCTAATAAGAACATTGATGAGGATCTGATGGTTAACATTATTGCAGTTGATATGGGGACATCTTGGATGGATCCCATAAGAGCATAATTGAAAATGGAATTCTTTTAGTTGATCTACTTGAAGCTAAGAGGCTGAAATACAAAGCTATAAGATATATACTAGATGGTGGTGTGTTATACAGGACAGACTTAACTGTTGGTCTAAAATGGTGTGTACATCTGACTGAGGTAAAGGATTTAATTGAAGAAGTCCATGAAGGATCCTGTGGGGCCCACGTAGCAGGAAGAAAGTTGCTACAAAGAATACATACGCAAGGATACTACTGGCCAACCATTCGAGCAGATTGTGTAGACTTTGCTAAGAAATGTGACAAGTATTAGTGGTTTTCCAGAATATGCAAGGCTCCACAAGCCATTTTAACACCAATCACTTCACCCTGCCCTTTTGCCCTATGGTCGGGCCCCTGCCAACCACTCGAGGAAGGTTCAAGTACCTTGTTGTAGCTGTTGATTATTTTACAAAATGGGTGGAAGTTGAACCATTAGTTGATATGTCTTATGAGAAGGTTTACCAGTTCATTTAAAAAAGCATTATATGCAGGTATGGCTTACCTTATGCCTTTATAACTGATCATGGTACACAGTTTGGGAATGAAGAATTTGCTGATTATTGCGTCCAATCCAATGTATAAAAAATCCATTATATTCCTGGCCATCCTCAAAGCAATGGCCAAACAGAGGTAACTAATTGAACTTTATTGAATGGGCTGAAGAAAAGATTGGAAGATGTAAAAGGAAATTGGATTAATGAACTGCATTCAGTCTTATGGGCTTATTGAACAACTTCTAAAATAGCGATTGGGGAAAATCCCTATCTTTTGGCATTTGGTACTGAAGATGTAATCCAAGTTGAGATGGGTTTACCTATGCATAGAGTCCTTAACTTCAATACCCTAGTTAGTGATTTGATGAGAATGTTGGATTTAGACATGCTGAAAGAAGTCCGTGAAGATGAAGCTTTAAGAAATGCCACCTATCAACAAAGGACTGCACGGTTCTACAACAAGAGGGTTATGCCGAGAAACTTAAGATTATGTTTTGAAGAAGGTTATTCAGAAGAGTAATAAGCTGAAATCCAATTGGCATGGACCCTATCGTGTTACTGCAATCGTCCGACCAGGCATATACATGATTGAGACTCTGGAAGGGAAAGAGTTCAAGAGCCCATGGAATGCAGAGCACTTGAAGAAGTACTTTCAGTAAACGTAGTTATGTTATACTCATTTCAATATTAATAAGAACATGACTTTCTGGGAAATTATTATTTATTGTTTTCTTTTTCTGAGTAGCAGTGATATGCACTTGTTGCACCATGATAATAGTTTTAATTATGAAGACAACAACACTAACAAAATTTGTCTGCATCAATAAATACTTCCAACAAAGTTGGTATCAACAAGGCCACCAATAAAGTTGGTTGGCATAAATAATCCCCAACAAAGTTGGTCAGTATCAATAAAGGCCACCAACAAAGTTGGTTGGTATCAATAAAGGCCACCAACAAAGTTGGTCAGTATCAATATCAATAAAGGCCACCAACAAAGTTGGTCGGTATCAATAAAGGCACCGGCAAAGATGGTTGTCAAACATATAAAAACCATGCAAGGTAAAATTATAAGTTCCAAATGCTTGGTTAATGAAGACCCGGATGATAAATGTTCATCTAAACTGGGCTAAAAGATGGACAAATGTTGCACATATGCCTGGGAACCATGGTAACTAATGTAACTACCTAAAAATTTAGGTACGTTAGTAGAACCATGGTGATACATTGGTAATTGGTACGATACTTAGGTAAAACCTAAGGGTATCAATAGAACCGGTGAAAAATTAAAGGTTGACAAATCATCGATCCATTCATATATAGATATTAACTAAAATAGTTGATCCATTCATAGTCAAGGACTAGAAAAACATTCACAGACATTCAAAGATTAACTAAAAGTTGATCCATTCACAAAATAAGATTTTCATTAAATTTAAATGATTACATATTATTTCTCAAATATGGAAAAACAAAACACAAAAATTTATTCCACAGGACGCTTTCCTTCAGCTTTAGAAACAGGATCCATGCTAGCTGGAGGATCATCCAAAGTAAAAAGGAGAGTTAATGAAGTTAAGATCACGAAGAATCTTGGTGTTGCTGCTACTAGGACGATTAAGAAAATAAGGAGGACGAATGATCTCAAGCTCGTCATGCAGTTCATAATCCCCCAAGTACTTGGAAATCAAGCATTGGGGAACGCGGTGAACATGTACCCAATTAACATCCAACTTGAACAGA
The DNA here is from genome assembly GCA_949130495.1 of Sambucus nigra. Taxonomy (NCBI): domain Eukaryota; kingdom Viridiplantae; phylum Streptophyta; class Magnoliopsida; order Dipsacales; family Adoxaceae; genus Sambucus; species Sambucus nigra. The sequence goes on along the minus strand of OX422214.1, from coordinate 641,705,857 downwards.
GGATTATCAAGCTGCAGCAAGCCTGGATCATACTAATCCCGTATAGTATCAATCCTATCCACCTTTAGTACAGTTAAAGCATTAATCCAACCCCATTTGTAGGACTCATTTTGGGCATGTTGGAGTCTATCATCATAATGTCCCAAATCTTCATTATAACCACCCATCCAAAATTATTTAGGTTGCTTATGGAATTGGAAAGTTAATCTATCAACTTGCAATTTTAGATTCTTCAGTACCCTATCCTTAGCCTCCAATTGAGAAGATTGAGCAGATAGTTGTTCAGATAAAGTTTGTAGCTTTTGAGACATTTCAGCAATAGCTCGGTCCTTTGCTTTTAACTGTTTAGCTTAGTTGGCAAGGGCCTGTTGGGTCCTAAGTTCCTCTATAGTTCCTTGGCCATCCCTATTTCTAGCTCGGGAAGAAGAAGCATACTTCATGTTTTTTAAGGCCTCTAATTAATTTCTCAATGTGGCATTCTTAGCTTCTGAAAAGGAATGACCTTCATCGATAGTAGAAACAATAGCTCCAAAGCAAGACTTCAGAAGATTCAACTCATTCCTCAAATTACTATTCTCCTCTTACATGATTTGGCAATGGTTCTAGTTTCTTCAATTTCAAGCTTAAGTAAAGTCTCTTTCTTATTATAAATCGAGACAAAATTATCAAAGCCCCGACCTTCACTCAAACTTTGATACTTCTTCTCATAGCTCTTATACTGTTCTTGAAGTTCTTCTATAATTTTATAATAGGAAACATTATTTGCTACTGCCCGATCAAGTAAGTACTTAAAATATTTATAGGATTCCCTGACTTGCTCTGAAGCATCATCACCGAGTAGCTGAGTAACGTTTTCATTGGACATACCATATGGCCAACTTTGAAAAAAGCATGGCATTTACTTAGTAGCTCGGTATCATGGGAAGATAGTTATTCCATCTTCCTAACAAACTAGCAAAAAGAAATAATCACCAATCAACAACAAGAATGGAGAACAAGAGAAAGGAGAAACAAAAGGTTCTTTTATTGAAAACAAAGAGTTCAAGTACAATCAAAACAAAGGAAAAAAGAACAACAAAAATAAAAGAGAAAAATGCCGAACAACATTACACCTTCTTCCTATCATTTTCAACTTTCTTGCTCGGATCAGAAGAAGGGACCACTGGATGAGGTTGATCGATTTTCTCAACTGGAGGAATAAAAGACTCATGGACTTCAGTTTGTTTGGCAGAAGACTCAACCACAAATGAAGACTCCTCAGAAGAAGCTTCATCTTCAACCTCATCCTCTATGGCTAGAGGAGGACCATGAATATACCTCTGAAAAAATTCAGAGTCTTCATTTGTGTTCAACTCCTGAAGTGTAGTAACCCAACCATCTCTGAAACATTTTTGCTTCACATACTTAATCTGAGCAGAAGCAGCAGAAATGGACTTGTTCCAGCCCTTATCCCAACCAGTACTGAAGGATGCCTTCTCAGCAGATTTTCTTTTAGCTCAGACAGAGGATACAAGATCCTTAACAGCCTTAGCCCTGTGCTCAGCTTCCTCTTTCTCGCGCATAGCTTCATACTTTGGGAGCCCAGCCTCCTTAGCCCTACGCTCATCTTTAAGGGCATTTGTATCAGAGGTTTGATGAGCCAATTCAGCTATCTTCAATTTTTCTACCCGAATGCTCCTCTCAGTCTCCAAGGCTTGTTGAGACTAAAGAAGAGACTTCTTCAAACTAGATAAATCTTCATCCATCTCATTTGAAGAAGAAGAAGGCTTAATTGCATCATCCGTCTCCAGCATATTATTGAAGTGTACCAGGGATTGCAAAAAATGAAGATTAAATTGAGCACATGAAGAATGTAAATAACAACCAAACCAAGGCAATGGAAATTACTTACTGATGCAAGGTTCTGAGCAGCCAATTCATAGACCTTTGTTCTTGGGAGTTTGGCATCCACCCCCTATGGTCTGGAAGAGTACCAGACTTGATCAACTTCCTACCCAAACTAGGAGTAATAACTATTGGAAGAACAACATCAGATGAGGGAAAATCGACCGAGGATAGTTGGTCGGGCACTTGATCGACTTGCTTCTTTACAATCCCTCTCCTAAGCCTCCTCAGATGAACCTCAACCTCTTTAGGAGATACATATTTAAGATCCAAGTATTTAGGGGCTGGATCCTTGGGGGTTGTACCTTTTGGGGATGGGGGATTCATAACCTCCCCAGTTTTATTCTTAGCTCCCTTAGTAGATGATTGGGAGCCAGGTGCAACACCACTGTAAAGATCAGGAAATTTCCACTTCTTCATAACTTCAGATAAAGGGGTATCAGAATCAATAGCAGACTCGGCATCAAGATCAATCACTAGAGCCGGAGAGGCAATAGGTCTGGCAATAAAAGAGGGAATAGTGTTCCTGTACTAGAGCAGATAAGACGCATACCTCTCGTGATCCTCAACAACTACCTTATGAAGATTCCAGATAAACTTCAACTCGTTCAAATTTACTTCGCTCTCTTTGGGTACTTTCTTTTTTGATCAACTGCAAAATAATTTATAAAACAATAGTCAACATGACATTTTATCAAACATAAGCAAGGAAGATTTGCTAAAACATAAAATAACCTATTCCAGTCCCAAATAGAGGACATCTAGGTCCTTGGTATTTAGCACTGCCAACTAAAGGGGCGTGTTGCCAACTATTTACAACTTCCCCATGATAAAAATAGTCCCTATTAGAATCAGGGATATTAACTACCAAATCTTTACTAACAGTCCTAGTTTTCAAATAAAACGTGGTATCACTACTTTCCCACTTAAAGTAGAACATGATTTCTGAAATCCCTAAATAGGTTCCATGAATTTGATTTAACTTATAAACTCCATTAACAACTTTCCATGTGTTAGGAGCTACTCTCGCAGGTACAATGTCAAAATATTGACAAAACTCCAAACATAAGGGATTGGGAGGAAATGTGAAGCCACATTCAGCAACAAAGATAGAGAGGAACCAATGACCCTCAGCAAGAGAGAAAAAATCAGAAGGAAAAGTGGGATGTTCTAATACCACCCAAGACGGAATGTTAAAATCAGCTCTAAACTTATCAAGTGACTCGATAGAGTAAACCATGATGAAGAAAATAAAGAATAAGAGAGGAAAGATTCTTACAAAGATTTAAGGATTCAACAAGAACTGAAGGCAAGAAAGAAAATGATCGCATGAAAGCAAAGAACACAGCAGCAGAATCAGAAGTAAGAGGTGAAAAATGATCGAAGTTTTTACCGCGTTTTTAATAAGACGCATCGAAAACTGGGCCAAATAATTATTAAAGCAAATGATGGTTCGATTTATGACGGATAAACAAACGAAAAGACAAACATACCCCAAAAGTATTTGCTAAAATTTGAAATATTTAAAAAATTTCCATTCGCGCTAAAAAACTGTTAAGTGAATAAATTTGACAAGTTTGGAAGCTTTGCAGCCAACCAAATAGCCCAAGCTACTACCAAGGCATAATATTCCACACTTTCGCATAAACTTTAAGTATGAAACATTGAGGGCTTCTGTTGATACCAAAATTTAGCATCCTACATGGACCAATTACAAGCCAGCATGTGTCATCCTATGTGGCACAAGTCCAACTCAGCATAGGAAGCCCGACCAACTTAGTTACCCGGCCAACTGGGAGGCCCGACCAACAGCCAAAAAGTTATTCTATAGAGCCAACCAAGCGCTAGCAGTATTTTAGCCTGTAACACCTGCGAAGTGACAACGTTCATATAAACAATTCTCATTATGTATTGATGTAAATGCCTAACAAATAAAGGCATTCCATCCCTTCACATGACAACGATGAAGACCCCCCCCTTTGGGCTATAAATACATTGTATTACCCTTATTGCAAGGGATCGAAAAATAACTCAAGGCAGTCAATACATAACAGTGGACGTAGGCTATTCTATTAAGTCGAACCACGCAACTAATTAGGCTGATCTAGTGTTGTGTTTTGTTTGTTTTACTTAATTTATCCGTGATCAACTAATTAGGCTTAATCTAGTTTTTTGCATCAACACTAACCTAAAGGTCAACATTTGAGAATCTTCTAGAACCTCGCAACTAATCAAAGAGAAATGATACTTGTTCTTTATAATGAAATGGTTCAACTGATGGTAGTTAATGCAAATTCGTAGATAGTTGTCCTTCTTCTTGGAAAACAACATTGTCCATCCCCACGACGACACACTAGGTTGAATAAAACATTTCCTCAACAAATCCTCCAACCATATATTAACTTTTTTGAGCTCAATTGGAGACAAACAATGTGAAGCAATGTATATAAGTGAGGTTCCATGATGCGCCTCAATGTCAAGTCATTTTTTCTATAATGCGGTAGACTAGGAAGATCCTGGGGAAAAATATTAGTAACTCCCAAAAAATTGGGTAATCCAGGGGGTATCCATCCGGGAGTTGATGAATTGTCCCTGAGAGAAAAGATGGAGTGATGCGATCAAGAAAGAAACTCCTATTTCCACCACTCACGCGATATTCGCGGGCTCCCATGGACATAATCGATCATTGTTAAGGGGTGTAAAATATGAAGAATGGAGTCTCCAATCTATTATTCTCAAAATAGGCAAAATATACAGCCGTCCCCAGAGACACAACATCATGAGACAAAGTGATGCATACACTACACCAAAAACAGCAATTTGGCACACCCTGATATTAAAAATCTGGCACAGTTTAAAACTATGTCAAATTCTGGCATGATTTAATGACAATCTGGCACACTTTAAAACAGTGCCAAAATTTAGCACTATTTAAAAGTGTGCCAAAATTTAGTACACTTAACTAAAGTATATTTAATCTAAAAAATAGGTTTCTGTGTCACCCCGCCTAATTAAATACCGGGCGATCACTCCTTTATTAAATTAAATCAAGGTAAACAGTTGGTTCATTCTCAGCATCACTGTCGATAAAAATAATTTTTTCCAATCTAACACCCTAAATAATTAAGCTAAGTGTCAAAAACATTTTTCATACGAACTTCCAAAATTTTAATTAAAGAAAAGATTTTTATTAATTCAAAACAACATTTCTACAATAGAGAATCACACCACGAAATATATAATAAAACCACATATTCACCAAACGAATGCCAATAATATAAAACTAAGATCATAAACCATCCTGAGACAAATCCCATAAACAATACTGGAATAACTGAAATATAAAAATCCCCAACAATAAATGAAATGATGAAAAGGGCGACACGTGCCCCATAAATGAGAGTAATAAGAGTGGAGTCAATGTCGGAAGCCGTCTACTCAAGGGACCTGCAACTCCCACCTAAGCTGCAACTCGTTCTTCTCAAAGAATCCTAAGCAAGACGCCCCTGTGGCTGGGCACCTGAAAATATACATATATATACACAGAAGAGAGAGAGAAAAGGAAACGGGTCAGGGCCCGAAAGTGTGTTTGATTTTAAAATACGTTAAGCAAGTATTTAAATTGATACAGGCCAATGCAACATCATATTAGTTCGTCTCTCTCTTGAGAAATACTCACCTCTCTTCTAATGTGCACTCCTATCGTACTAACCTTCCCAATGGTTCGTTTATCTTAACTTACTCATATGTTTTCAAAACTGAACGAGGACAATGTTATAAAAAGGTTACTTTCAATTTGTAGTATTCCTCTCGTTTTAGCTTCATTAAATTATAAGATTTCCCCTTGCCTTTTCATATTTTCACAAAACAAGTATTTAATAATTTGAGTCAACAACCATGTTCTACTTATCAAATCACAGTAGGCAGTTCAAAGTTTATAACCTCATATATATATTAACTACTCGAATAAAATATATATATAATGGCACCCCAACTAAACTATGGTGCGGGCATACTCTGCTATCCAATCCCCGTATCGCTCACATAAAGGGAAATACAAGTTCGGAATCACTCTCGAACTGTATTAACATATACAAAACAACGTTGAGGCGAAGCATAGATTCCAAGTCCAAGAGGTCAGTACATACCCACACGTCTCTTAGGACCGTCCGACTATCAATTTAATAGCCCGTACCTAGGATCTCTATCTTCTAGGGTACGATTCAATATCCCCATAAAGCAACACAGGATACGATCGTCCCAGCGCGGTAACCTCAGGGATAGCAAGTAGCGCGGGTACGTTTTTCACATGTATATAATATATGTACACACATTCATATAAATATACCAATTTCATCATATTAATATAGGTCACTCTCATTACCCATAATTACAACCTTTGTCCTAAATTTCACCTTATTAGTATAACGTATCAGGTTTCGCCTCTAACCTTAATTCGAAGGGGTTTTCTCACTAGTTATGGGACACTCGTGGGTTCTATCCATCCAAGTAATATATTCAGTAGGTAGACGTCTATTCACTAACGTAGGTATTCGTTGAAATCTCTCATTTGAAATACGTAGTTCGTCGTTCCTTAATTAACTATTCCTTAAACCCAATTATCATTTCATAATAAAGTTCTCAACACTTAATCATATGTCCTACTGGTCTCTCTTATATCCCAAAACATTTTATTTGAAATGCCCAAGAATCCTTTCATGATAAATTAATTCAACTAATTAAACAAGGGAAAATAGGCTGCCAGGAAGGGTCGATCTATCGACTACTGGGGTTCGATCGATCGAACCTTCGATCGATCGACCCTATAGCGTCGATCGATCGATCAAACAGGTATTTCGATTTCTGCAGAAGTGCAGTTACGGGTTTAACTAATATTCTTCATTCAAATCCATAATTTCCAACACTAATCGTCCCAAAACTTATACTACAATCATGGTAATATATTTCCAGATGTTTCTAACGTTAAGCATGCATATAACCATCATTAAACATGATTAAACAACCTAAAATCTCATCTAATCATCAAGAACCCTAAGTTTTATTAATCTTTTGTTCTAATCAGTTTTCTCCAGAATTTTCTTCTACAATAACATCAAAAATTCGTGGGTTTATCATCTACATTACATAAGACTTCCAGGATATAATTTTAATCTTGTCTACCTGCAAATTCCTATAACAAAGTGGGGTTTTCTTCCATAAATTATACTCCTAATCATTCCTACACTAACATGATTATTGCACCAACGAAAATATGCAAGTTAAACACTTGCCTGGAATTTCAGAGGTCTGGTTTCCTGCTGATATTGGTGTGGTTGCGTTCTCCTCCTCGCGATCTACGCGTTGGTGGTGACGGTGGTGCAAAAGGTGGTGTTTTTGGCCTTGAATCACCTAGCAAGGTCTCTCCTCTCTTCTCCACTAGCCGTCTTAGGGTTCTGAATGATCTAACCCTAAAAGGCTGACTTAAATGGCTGCTAAGGATGGCTGAAATTCGTGGGTTTAATTACTCTAGTTTGTAAAATGACCAAAACGCCCTCCCGGGTCACTAATTAAGCCTAAAAACATCCCGAGACCCAAACTAAACCCCCGGGTACACTTTTCTGACTATCTCGACCCTTCCGGACGCGTTGGCACACTCAAAACGACCATACGGACAACTCATAAAATATTTACTTTTATATCTCAATAATTAGTCCCGACGCGACACGGGCGCGTCCCGACTAAAATTACCAAAATTGTCATTTTCATTCACTCGTGACATTTACCATATATTACTATGCTCCTAAGTAATATTCAACAATTTCATATTATTACTAACTCACGTCACGTTAATAATTATAACATAATTAATTTCCGGATTTTTTTATTAAATAAATCCCCAAATTAATTATAGCATAAAAATACGGGGTATTACATACTTCCCCCCTAATAACGGAATTTCGTCCCGAAATTCGGAAAATAAGGCATACCTGGTAAAAACAACTCTGGATATCTCTCACGCATATCTGCCTCACGCTCCCAAGTGGATTCCTCCACATTATGATGTTCCCACTGGACCCGCACGAGTGGAACTATCTTCGACCTCAATCTCCTCTCACTGTAGTCTAGAATAGCCACCGGTCTCTCCTCGTAAGAGCTATCCGACTGTAAGTCGATTTCATCTATCGCAATGTGAGTATGGGCTATATCATCCCGAAGGTATCGTCTCAACGACGAGATGTGGAATACATCGTGGATGCGATGTAAATGTTCTGGCAAACCTAACCTGTATGCTACTGGCCCAATTCTCTCGATGATGGGAAATGGTCCTACGTACCTCGGAGCCAACTTTCCTTTCTTCCCGAACCTCATCACTCCTTTCATAGGAGATACACGCAACAACACTTGATCTCCCACATTAAACTCCCGGAAGAATCGTTTCGCATCGGCGTAGCTCTTCTGTCTGACTTGGGCTACCCGAATACGACTCCTGATTATCTCAATCCTCGCGGAGGTCTCCTGGATCACTTCTGGTCCTAATAACTTGTTGTCCCCCACCTCGAGCCAACAAGTTGGAGAGCGACAAGGCCTGCCGTACAAAGCCTCAAATATAGCCATGCCAATCGTAAACTGATAGGAGTTATTATAAGCAAACTCGACCAGTGGAAGATGTGGCTCCCAACCTCCCCCGAAATCGAGGATACACATGCGTAGCATATCTTCCAACATCTGATTAGTACGCTCTGTCTGTCCATCTGTCTGTGGGTGGTAAGCTGAACTCAGTCTCAACTCTGTACCCATAGCCTCCTGAAAGCTTTCCCAGAAACGCGACACAAAAATCTTGTCTCTATCTGACACAATATTCAGGGGCACCCAATGTAATCTGACAATCTCAGCGATGAACAATTGGGCATACTGACCCGTGGCATAATCTATCCTTACTGGCAGAAAATGAGCCACCTTGGTCAGACGGTCTACAATCACCCAGATAGAATCGTGGCCTCGCTGTGATGTAGGCAACCCTGTAATCAAGTCCATGGAAATACTTTCCCACTTCCACACAGGTACTTCCAACGGCTGAAGTAATCCCGACGGTTTTTGGTGGTCCACCTTCACCAGCTGGCAAGTAGAACATTTGGACACAAATTCAGCGATGTCCTTCTTCATCCCACTCCACCAGTACTGACGTCTCATATCCTGGTACATCTTATCGCCTCCCGGATGTACTATAAATCGGGACCCATGAGAATGAGTCATTACCTCATGACGTAGCTCTGCTCCTTCTGGAACCACTAGTTTCCCATTAAACCGCAACCCTCCATCCGAACTAACAGAATAGGACTCAGCACCCTCGGCTAGAAGTCGTACAATCTGCTCCTGACAAAACGGATCTGTGGTCTGTGCCTGTATCACCCTCGTAACAATCTCGGGTGTGACTGTCATCACGGATATGAAAGAACGTGCTACCGCGTCCTGGTGACCCAACTCCTTCCATTTTGCTTTCCAGATGTCCGCTACATCGTCAACTGGTCTACGACTCAACGCATCAGCAACTACGTTGGCTTTCCCCGGATGATACTGTATATCGAACTGGTAATCTTTCACAAACTCTAACCATCTGCGCTGACGCATATTCAGCTCTCGCTGAGTGAACAGGTACTGCAGTGACTTATGGTCTATGAACAAACAGAATTTCTTGCCCAATAAATAGTGCCTCCAAATTCTCAATGCAAAGACGACCGCAGCTAACTCCAGGTCGTGGGTGGGGTAATTCTTCTCATGCGGCTTAAGCTTGCGGGAAGCAAAAGCTATAGCCTTCTCTTCCTGCTGAAGTACTCCCCCAAGTCCTCGTAAGGACGCATCTGTGTAAACCAGGTACTCTACACGCGGCTTCGGTAAAGCAAGGATTGGTGCCGAAGTAAGCTTGTCCTTCAGCTCATCGAAAGCCAACTGACAAGCGTCATCCCAAACATATGGTACCCCCTTGCGAGTCAGATTCGTCAATGGACCCGCTATTTTGGAGAATCCCCGAATGAACCTCCTGTAGTATCCGGCTAACCCCAAGAAACTACGTACTTCCGTCGGTGTCGTGGGCTGCCCCCACTCCCTCACCGCTGACACCTTGCTCGGGTCAACTGCTATCCCCTGCTCAGAAACAACATGGCCCAAGAATTGTACCTCTCGCAACCAGAATCCACACTTCTCGTACTTAGCATACAACTGATGCTCTCGTAGGGTCTGGAGAACCTGCCTCAAGTGTTCGGCATGCTCCTCCTCGGAGTGTGAATATATCAAGATATCATCTATGAAGACGATGACGAACTGATCCAAGAACTCTCTGAACACTCGGTTCATCAAGTCCATGAAAACGGCTGGGGCATGTGTGAGTCCGAACGGCATCACCCTGAACTCATAGGACCCATATCTCGATAAGAAGGCAGTCTTCGAAACATCCTGCTCTCTAATCCATAACTGATGGTACCCCGACCTCAGATCTATCTTCGAAAAGAAAGTTGCTCCCCTTAACTGGTCGAACAGATCATCGATTCGAGGCAACGGATACTTGTTCCGTATCGTGACCTTGTTCAACTCCCGGTAGTCCACACACAATCTCAGTGAGCCATCTCTCTTCTTCACAAATAAGACTGGAGCGCCCCACGGTGAGGTACTCCTACGAATGAAACCCTGACCTAATAGCTGCTCAATCTGATCTCGTAGCTCTCGCATCTCTGCCGGAGCCATACTGTACGGTGCGCGTGCTATAGGTCTCGTATCCGGCAATAAGTCTATAACGAAGTCTATCTCACGACTGGACGGTAGGCCTGGTATCTCCTGAAACACATCGGAATACTCCCTAACAACTGGGATCGAATCCAAAGGAATCACAACCTCCTTAGAGGTATCCTCCTCAATGTAATATAAATGAGCGGTCGAACCTCCCTCTGGGCGAGGCATCGCCACTATAAACATCTCTTGCCCCGGAATGGCAAAAACAATGCTCCCACCAAAGCAATCAATCATGGCTCTATAAGATGCGAGCCAATCCATACCAATAATCACGTCATGCTCGTGCATGTCTAAGACTAGCATGTCTGCAGGCAATACCAAGCCACCAATCTCTACCCCTACTCCCCGGCATATAAAGAATATAAGCGACCCACTCCCCAATGGTGAGTCGACACACGTCACGGTGCTCTCTGCTGTGGCTAACAATCCTAAGGACTTCGCAAAATGCGTAGCTATAAAACAGTGCGTTGCCCCCGTATCAAACAAAACTTTACCCATAGTACCATGGATAGGAAACATACCCTCAATCGCGGGTGGTGCCTGTGGAGCTGCTGCCTGGTGGACGTTATAGACACGTCCGTACTGCAATTGCCCCTGCTGCACTGGAGCTGCTGGAATGGCTGGTAGGGCTGGCATCTGGGCTGGAGCTGGAAGGGCAGGTGGAAAGAGTGGTCTCTGCGGCTCATTACGGGCTCCCTGCTGCTGTGGGGCCTTATCGCCCTCTGGGCAATCCTGACGCTTATGGCCGTGCTTGCCACACACAAAACACCGGCCTCTGAAATTACCTCCCCTCTGTCCCTGCTGACCACGGCCCTGCTGGCCGTTACCTCCACGCCATTGGCCCTGTTGGCCCTGATGTGCACGCTGTTGGCCTTGCTGGCCCTGCTGTTGACCCTGCGGTCGGTGTTGGCCCTGCTGGCCCTGCTGATTAGGCTGACCCTGATGGCCCTGCCTGAATCCTCCGAATCCCTGCCTAGAATCACCTGAACGGAATCGCTTAGCAGGGTCCCCCTGATGGGAACTCTGCTCGTGCTGACGAGTCTGTCCCTGAGTTGGTGCCCCACTGGCATTATTACCCCCGGTCCTGCCCTGCTGGCTGGACTCTCCTGCTCTCTTGCTTCCCTGAAGATGGAAGGGGTGATCCTGGCAATGTAGTAGCGCTGCATTGAGTATGTCAGTGAAAGTACTCAGGGATAGATTCCCAATAAGGTGCTGACGGATCCTCCAAGCTAACCCGTCGACGAACAGCAAAATTTTCTTGCTCTCAGTGGGTGCCTCATCCGGCACAATAGTGAGAAGTCTCGTGAACTCCTCCTCATACTCGGCTACAGTAAGGTTCTCCTGCTTCAGATTTAGCAATTTCTGCCTCATCTCAGTCTGCACTGCGGGTGGAAAGTACTTGCGGTCAAACCGCTCCCAGAACATCTGAATAGGGATCGTGTCCCTCTCCTCCAAAGTAGTAGTGGACTCCCACCACTGTAATGCGGCTCCCACCAGTTTAAAAGAGGCCAATAGCTGCTTCTGCACTTCGGTGCACTCATACATACGGAGGTGCCGCTGGATGTCCTTCTTCCATTGGCTGACAGTAATAATATCGGAGCTACCAGAAAACTCAGGGGGATGTGCTTTCTGAAAAGCATCCCGAACCCTCTCCCATGCAGATGGAAGCTGTGCTGGTACTGGCGCCACTGCCTGGACCTGTGGTGGAGCCTGCTGAATCACCGCTATCGCGGCATTTACCGCCTGAGCAACGATGGCGGCTACCTCATTCGCATTCATAGTGCCTGGTGCCGGAGCTGCTGGCTGGTCGGCTTGGGCACGCCTATCTTTTGGAGCACGTCTCGGAGGCATCTGAAACGTGAACAAGTTTATTAGTCTACAGTTATCAACAAATCTCGAATAGCTGAAGACTTAAACATAAAAGCAAGAATACAACAGTCCTAAAAATAGGGCTCTATGGCAAGTAACGTTAAGCTGAAAGCGAAATAAGCCGTACAGATCCTATGGACACTAGAACCTGATGCTCTGATACCACCTGTGTCACCCCGCCTAATTAAATACCGGGCGATCACTCCTTTATTAAATTAAATCAAGGTAAACAGTTGGTTCATTCTCAGCATCACTGTCGATAAAAATAATTTTTTCCAATCTAACACCCTAAATAATTAAGCTAAGTGTCAAAAACATTTTTCATACGAACTTCCAAAATTTTAATTAAAGAAAAGATTTTTATTAATTCAAAACAACATTTCTACAATAGAGAATCACACCACGAAATATATAATAAAACCACATATTCACCAAACGAATGCCAATAATATAAAACTAAGATCATAAACCATCCTGAGACAAATCCCATAAACAATACTGGAATAACTGAAATATAAAAATCCCCAACAATAAATGAAATGATGAAAAGGGCGACACGTGCCCCATAAATGAGAGTAATAAGAGTGGAGTCAATGTCGGAAGCCGTCTACTCAAGGGACCTGCAACTCCCACCTAAGCTGCAGCTCGTTCTTCTCAAAGAATCCTAAGCAAGACGCCCCTGTGGCTGGGCACCTGAAAATATACATATATATACACAGAAGAGAGAGAGAAAAGGAAACGGGTCAGGGCCCGAAAGTGTGTTTGATTTTAAAATACGTTAAGCAAGTATTTAAATTGATACAGGCCAATGCAACATCATATTAGTTCGTCTCTCTCTTGAGAAATACTCACCTCTCTTCTAATGTGCACTCCTATCGTACTAACCTTCCCAATGGTTCGTTTATCTTAACTTACTCATATGTTTTCAAAACTGAACGAGGACAATGTTATAAAAAGGTTACTTTCAATTTGTAGTATTCCTCTCGTTTTAGCTTCATTAAATTATAAGATTTCCCCGTGCCTTTTCATATTTTCACAAAACAAGTATTTAATAATTTGAGTCAACAACCATGTTCTACTTATCAAATCACAGTAGGCAGTTCAAAGTTTATAACCTCATATATATATTAACTACTCGAATAAAATATATATATAATGGCACCCCAACTAAACTATGGTGCGGGCATACTCTGCTATCCAATCCCCGTATCGCTCACATAAAGGGAAATACAAGTTCGGAATCACTCTCGAACTGTATTAACATATACAAAACAACGTTGAGGCGAAGCATAGATTCCAAGTCCAAGAGGTCAGTACATACCCACACGTCTCTTAGGACCGTCCGACTATCAATTTAATAGCCCGTACCTAGGATCTCTATCTTCTAGGGTACGATTCAATATCCCCATAAAGCAACACAGGATACGATCGTCCCAGCGCGGTAACCTCAGGGATAGCAAGTAGCGCGGGTACGTTTTTCACATGTATATAATATATGTACACACATTCATATAAATATACCAATTTCATCATATTAATATAGGTCACTCTCATTACCCATAATTACAACCTTTGTCCTAAATTTCACCTTATTAGTATAACGTATCAGGTTTCGCCTCTAACCTTAATTCGAAGGGGTTTTCTCACTAGTTATGGGACACTCGTGGGTTCTATCCATCCAAGTAATATATTCAGTAGGTAGACGTCTATTCACTAACGTAGGTATTCGTTGAAATCTCTCATTTGAAATACGTAGTTCGTCGTTCCTTAATTAACTATTCCTTAAACCCAATTATCATTTCATAATAAAGTTCTCAACACTTAATCATATGTCCTACTGGTCTCTCTTATATCCCAAAACATTTTATTTGAAATGCCCAAGAATCCTTTCATGATAAATTAATTCAACTAATTAAACAAGGGAAAATAGGCTGCCAGGAAGGGTCGATCTATCGACTACTGGGGTTCGATCGATCGAACCTTCGATCGATCGACCCTATAGCGTCGATCGATCGATCAAACAGGTATTTCGATTTCTGCAGAAGTGCAGTTACGGGTTTAACTAATATTCTTCATTCAAATCCATAATTTCCAACACTAATCGTCCCAAAACTTATACTACAATCATGGTAATATATTTCCAGATGTTTCTAACGTTAAGCATGCATATAACCATCATTAAACATGATTAAACAACCTAAAATCTCATCTAATCATCAAGAACCCTAAGTTTTATTAATCTTTTGTTCTAATCAGTTTTCTCCAGAATTTTCTTCTACAATAACATCAAAAATTCGTGGGTTTATCATCTACATTACATAAGACTTCCAGGATATAATTTTAATCTTGTCTACCTGCAAATTCCTATAACAAAGTGGGGTTTTCTTCCATAAATTATACTCCTAATCATTCCTACACTAACATGATTATTGCACCAACGAAAATATGCAAGTTAAACACTTGCCTGGAATTTCAGAGGTCTGGTTTCCTGCTGATATTGGTGTGGTTGCGTTCTCCTCCTCGCGATCTACGCGTTGGTGGTGACGGTGGTGCAAAAGGTGGTGTTTTTGGCCTTGAATCACCTAGCAAGGTCTCTCCTCTCTTCTCCACTAGCCGTCTTAGGGTTCTGAATGATCTAACCCTAAAAGGCTGACTTAAATGGCTGCTAAGGATGGCTAAAATTCGTGGGTTTAATTACCCTAGTTTGTAAAATGACCAAAACGCCCTCCCGGGTCACTAATTAAGCCTAAAAACATCCCGAGACCCAAACTAAACCCCCGGGTACACTTTTCTGACTATCTCGACCCTTCCGGACGCGTTGGCGCACTCAAAACGACCATACGGAAAACTCATAAATTATTTACTTTTATATCTCAATAATTAGTCCCGACGCGACACGGGCGCGTCCCGACTAAAATTACCAAAATTGTCATTTTCATTCACTCGTGACATTTACCATATATTACTATGCTCCTAAGTAATATTCAAAAATTTCATATTATTACTAACTCACGTCACGTTAATAATTATAACATAATTAATTTCCGGATTTTTTTATTAAATAAATCCCCAAATTAATTATAGCATAAAAATACGGGGATTACAGTTTCCTTCCAATTTTTTGGCTCCTGCTCACTGTCCTCTCTCAATTAACTCTCTCGCTCACCCTCGTCCCTCCTCCCTTTCCTCTATATCCCTCACGCAGGGCCTAGTTTTTTGGTCTCATCTTTCTCTCTCTCTCTCAAAGTTGTCCAATCATGGAGACACATGTTCGATTTGATTTTTGAGTAGAGAGGTTCTTCATTCGATTTGAGCTTATTTTTTTCACTTATAAGATGTGAGTTTCTTTGATTCCAATTTCATGATATGTTTTAGATTTTCAATTTGATTTGTTCTAGATATTCTATTGCTTTTGTATTTAGGATTCTGATTTCAATTTAACTAAATTCATTATTAAAAATAAACAGTGGTGTTTATTAGGTGTGATTTGGTGTTGGTTGTTTGTAGGGAGGGAGAGAACATTGTAACACCATCGTCTCCTCTGCCTTCCTTCTTCCTCCTTCCGTCGCTCCTCTTAGGTAATATTCATATTTGATTCTAATTATTTAACCATCGATTTTAGGTCTTACTTATGGAGGTTCTTTTAGGTATTTTATATGGAGGTTTATTTAGGGATTCTATATGGAGTTCATTTACCTTTGAAATATGTTTGAAACAATATTTAAACTATGTTTGAGTGGTATGAATTTTTCTTACTTAGGGTTTCATTAATACATTTATTCTTTATTACTTTTTTTCTATTCTTTATTGCGTTTAGGTTTCAAATGCAACTTTTAATGTTGATTTATTCATCCAAGTATTTTTCTATTATTTTCACTCCCGATTTTGATTATGTTATGATGTTATTGGATTTTAGGTTTTGAAGGAGATTCTGGTTGCTCTGTAGAGACTACTGGAACCATATGGCCTTTGTGAGTTATGTTTTTCATTTCTTCTATTTGATTCTGATTTGAGCCATACGAACAATACTTGGATGAGATGATATGATTTCTTAGAAAATGATGAGTAACGTTTATTGGTTTTCTTCCTAAAAATGATCGTTATTAGTTATCATCTTCAAAAATGATAACAATGCTCATTTCCCGTGTTCATTTACAATTCTTTTTATTTTAGTCTTGAAAAATGTCATATGGAACTATGTACCTCATCGATTTGTTAATTCGTTAATTGAGATAAAATTCAAATTTCCTCATGTGTTGTGATGAATTTCATATGTATTGACATGAATTTTCTATTAATGGAATTTGAGCCATTAATTTTTAGTGGACTTATTGTCTAGATGTATATTAGTGTTGTTGTGAACTATTTGTATTGTTGTTGTACTATTTTTTCCATGTTGGTTTTATATTATTATTGATTTTTTGTTATTCTAAAATAGGTACGAAAAACAGTGGAAATGCTGCTGATTTTTTTGGGTAATATTATTTATAATTAAATTTTTTTCTTTGATCTAAAATTTTGGCATAGTTCAAAACCGTGCCAAAAGTAATGTACTCAATCTGGCACAGTTATAAAGTGTGCCAGAAATATCAAATTCTGGCACGGTTTTAGAGTGTGCCAGTTTGGCCAAATTTGGCACACTTTTAAACAATACCAGAAAAAATGGCAATTTTGGAACACTTGATTCTAGCACAGTTCAAAACTGTGCCAGATTTGATCTGACAAACTTTAAAACCGTGCCAGATTGATAATTTTGGTTATTGATATGAAACCAAATAGATCACGAGTTTGGAGACTAAGTTGTAGAATGGGAAGATGTTAGGCACCTATTTCGCCTTTTGAGTCTCTCATGAGCTATAAGAATGTTCTTTTTTTTTTAATTATTACTTTCAAAAATGCAATTTTTCATGTATCATGTGTATGGAGTGAAATAGGTGAGAAAGAAATCATCATATCGAAGTCATGGAGAATAAGGGTAAGAGTCATTCTATGGAGTATAAAATAAAAAAGAACAAAAATAACCTTAAAAAGTAGCTGAAATGTGAGCAGCACACCGAATCACAATCAATCGCTAAGAATGGAATACGTATGTCTGACGGGGTGGCTAAAAATATAAAAAAGAGAAAAGGATACGCTATTTGCAACACATCGAATCATAATGCACTATGAGGAATTGGATATATGTGTCTCAAGGGATTACAAGAGTGAAAGTGAATACAAAAATGAAAATGTAATATAATGTGAGCAACACACCAGATCATGATTCACTATGAGGAAGTGAATATGCATATGTGACGGGGTTACTAAGAACACACACACACACACACACACACACACACACACACACACGTATATATATAATGGTAAGATTGAATACAATGAAAAATAAGAAAAGATGACTCGATTCCCGATGAAAACTCGAGACACCTATGGAGCCAGAAATGGCATCAAAGTCCACGTAGTTCGAAAACACATAAGGGTGAGATTTCATCCATGAATCCAAAACTAAAATTTCCTTATTTTGGTTATATTAAAGAACGTGCACACGTAAGGTAAGTGTTGTAAAAATGGAAGGAAAGTTGTAGTTTGGTGTTTAATGATCATTTTATTTTTATTTTTTTAGTTTATGAAAATAAATTTAGTGAATATTTAAATAGTAAGGTGATTAAGGTGTGTAAATGACAACTGAATGTGAAACATATACTGATAAGTAAAAAAGTGAGTAATAGCACTATAATAGCAAGTTTTAATGAATAAAATTCGGACCTTCTATGAAGATTGAATTATGATTTTTATAGTGATGTAGGTTTATTTTAGTGGTGGTGTAATAGTGGTAAAGTGGGAAGAAAGGTAAGATGCGTGGATGGTGTAATGAAATATCAAAGGAACGTTTTGAAAGGGATGTGTAAAAGGCTACACGTTGATTTATAGGAAAGTGGGAGTTTTGGTATCTGAAAAAGCACGTACTTGACAATGAGGTCATAGCTTTCTTAAATAGGAAATTTTTAAGGTTGTTGGTTTATCGATTGACATAGGCCTAGGCCTGCCTATCGGCATACCCTATTACTTGTAGGCTAAGTAAAGTAACCTTATGCCAATAGGAAGAGGGATAGAGGTGCCTATAGGTTGTCAGCATGGAATTTTGGAAAAAAAGTTAAGGCATAAAATGCAAATCGTAAGTCTGATTCACACATAGACAAAACCATGGGAATAAGAATTCAAAGATTTACAAAATTTCACTAAGAAACTCTTGGGTTCGAGAGTTGACCAAAGTAAAAAAATGCAAGTAAATGCGAACCGTATGGCAGGTTCACGTATGATATGAACCGTTAAAAAGGGCAGAGCCGTATGAGATTTTGTTGAATTTCCCTCAGCTTCGAGAGTTGACCAAAGTTAAATAGAGATCAGAAGAATCGAATGTTCTCTAGATTTGGGTTTTAGAGGGAATACATGAGTCCAAGGTTTAAAGGAATTGTGTTTGGGACCTATTAAGGTGCATTGGGGATATTATAATAGGGGTACTAGAATTATGTGTCTACGGAGCCCCTAGAAGGGCGATCTTAGGATAAATGGAGGCCATTAAAGGATAAACATCATAAATGAGGTGAGTGTTTGAGATAAATGTATGATTATGATGACCTAGGGAGGGTAAACGACTGAAATTATGTGGGCATAGGTTAATTTCGTGGATCTAAAGGGTTAAAGCGATTAATTCAGAGGGTCGAGGACAATTCTGGAGAGTTAGGTCAATTTTGCGAACCTAAAGGGTGAAAGCAACTGATTCACAAGGTCGATCTGTGAGCCTAGGTCAACTTCATGGATCTAAAGAGTGGAAGCGAATGATTCAAAGGGTTGAGGCCAATTCTGAGGGCCAAGGTCAATTATGTATACCTAAAGAGTATAAGAGATTGATTTAGAGGGTCGAGATTGATTCTGCGAGCCTAGGTTAATTTGCAGACCTAAAGGGTGAAAGAGATCGATTTAGATGTTTGAAGCCAATTCTGTGGGCCTAGATTAATTATGGAGGCCTAAAGAGTGGAATAGACCAATTCAAAGGATCGATGCCAATTCTATGGCCCTAAGTTAATTCTGTGAATCTAATGAGTGGAAGTAACCTATTCAGAGAGTCGAGACTAATTCAGTAGGATTAAAGAGTGAAAGCGATCAATTCAGAAGTTCGAGGCCAATTCTATACTTCTACGGAGTTGAAGCTACCGATTCAGGGGGTTAAGATCAATTTTGCAAACCTAAGGAATGTGAACGATCGATTCATAGGGTATAGGCCAATTTTTAGGACTTAAAGAGTAGAAGTGATCGATTCAGAGGGTTGAGACCAATTAATTAAACCTAAAGAGTGTTGACACGAATGCTCGATGTAGTTTGATAACTCAATTGATTTGTTAATTCTTTTTCCTTTTGATTTTTGATTTTTAAAATTCTCTTGAATTTCTGGAATATATGGATTTTTATGAATTTTTGAATATATTTTGTATTTTTTAAAATGAATAATTTTTTTATGAAAAATGTGTTTTTGATGGATTTTGAGTTTTTAGAGATTTTTTATGAATATTTTTGGCATTTTTGATTTTTTTTGGAATTTTGTAACAAAATTTGGGGGGGTCTACCGATAGGCATAGGCATGGGTGTGCTTACCGATAATGGCATGGAATTCTAAGGTTTTTTGAGATTTCTCCATTGAGGATTGATGTTATTGAATTTTGAATTTTGTAATTGGATATTTCTCTATCGAGTGTTTGCTCCTAGGTACGAGGACGCAAAAGAGGTATGTGAAAAGCTTCTTGAGGAGGTGAGACTTAAGATTGATTTCTCCGAATTTTATACCTCGTAAAGGTTCCCGACGATACATCGCTGAAGGAGGCTTTATTGGAGAGATTGATAAATGCAGTTGATGAGCAGTGGGTGTGGTAGGTGTTGCGCCTTTTTATTCTGTTTCTACTGGGGAGTTTGCTAGTGGCGAGGAATAGAGATGACGTCCATCTTTTTTTTCCTTCTTTTCGGGATTTTCATGTAGATTTGCCAATGTGACTCACGTAGCTTGACATTAGCGATGTTGTACGCTTTACTTATTGTATTTTCCTTTTACCTAAAAAGAGACTAAAAAGGTAGAATACGGAGAATTATTGTTTGATTATCTTTACTTAGTGGCTTACTTTACATGCACTTTAAATTTCCATTGGGAATTTTGTTTTAAGAAAAAGTAGAAAAATGATATTTTTTGGAATTTTTGAGTAAGTTTTTGGCATATTTGAATAGATAAATGCCTTGGAGGCTTAGTTGCAAAAAGATTCTCTTTGAAGGGACTTTTTTAGAAATGAAAAGAGGTACAAAGGAAAAAGGGGATTTCCCAAAATAGGGGTAAACGAGATACCCCCTGACTTGCTTATTTTCTTGTTAGTTCAAGTACATTGCTTATATATATTGGGTCACTCTTGGCGAATCTTGGTACTCATATTTCTTCATAATCGTTGCTAGTTTGGTTGGTCTACAGATGGTGAGATAGAAAAGTTAATGTCAAGTTGTGTCAGTCGCATCTATTGTACTGTGCTTGTTCCGCAGTTGAACGATTATCATTATGCTTAAGTCGTGGGTCTTTTCGATACTTCCTTTCTCGATGAATTTTATGCCAAGTGGGATGAGAGTAAATCTTTGTTCTTCACATAGGCACATTTTCCTCGTGGAAGATTTGACTGAATCGCTGAGAATGACCTTGGGGTCTTTGGGGCAGCGACGTTGACCATCTACCCATCCGTCCCAATTTTTTGGGGAGCATGGGGTAATATATATGGGAATTATTTAAGGTGGTTATGGGGCAATGTGGTTACGACGGTTTGTTCTGAGGAGACTGAATAGAGGTGGCTTACTATATTTGAAACTAGATAGGAGGGTGTTGTGATCTCGTCCTATAAGTACATGATTTTTAAATGTCTGTATAGAATCTATGAAGTTCTACATTATCCTAGATCACAACAAGTATGTCATATACCAACACGTTCGGCATGCTTCAACACGATCATTCATGACGGCCTCAATCCGAAATTTGAGTTTCAAGTACCCATCATCTTCAAACGTGCATCGTGCATAAACATCGTACAAGGTGCAGTGTGCATCTTCAACCGGTTCCCATTAACTCCACTCGTTAAAAGGTATAATATTTAATTTGGAGTTTTTAATGTTTACATATTTATTTGGGAATTTTTATAAAATGTTTTTATCAAAATAAGTTAGATTTTCTACGTCAAAATTAATTTTTGATGACCTATTGGCGTACTTAGAAAAATAATTCTTGATGTTTCAGTCATTCAAATGATAAATCCATGTCGTTCAAACGACTTTAAAATGACTTCATTTTTATCCTATAAATACCTGATTTCAATTAGGTTTTTCCCAAGTCTTTTCAACTCCGTTTTTTGCAGAACTACTGCGATTTAAAGACTTCATCTTTTAGGTTTTTAATCTCTTTTGATTCACTAAATATCCCAAATCTATATGTGAATCATTCTAAACCCTTATTACTCATTCTACACATTCTTGGAGTACATCTTATGAAGAATAAGGGTTGTCCTCACTGTTGACCATTGGAGCTCTTGAGGGATCTCTTGCTGACGACAATGAGCCGACACCTGTGGGTATTTATGTGTCTAACTACGGGTTATTTCTCTGTACATGTAATTTGTGATTTACATCATATAGTGAAATAAAAGGGTTTTACCCCTTTGGGGGATTTTTCCTCAAGACTGTGTTTGTGATTGTTTATCTTGCATACGTAATATATTTATTGCTTTCAATCACGATTAGATGCATGCTTAGGGTTGAATTAAAACTGGTATTACAATTGGAATTTAATTAAATAACTTTATACATTGAACGTAAGCGCACTCTCAAATTCATATCGGATCCAATTACACAATTCTACCGTGTAATTTTTTCGAATATCAATTTCTTGGAAAAAATGATTTTTTTAAAAAAGGTTAAGTTCAATGGAAAACTTATATAATTGAATCACAGTTTTTGACGCGTCAAATTATTCTTATTGAAAATCCCATATGAAATCTACTTTAAAGGCCTTTGATGAACGTGTCTAGTTAGTATGTGAACGAGGGTGGACTCCTCCCTCCGTCACCCTAGAAAATGTGACAAATTCGCGTCTGGCGGGACTGAGGACGAATTTAAATGGAGAACATATAATTCTCGTGGGATAAGTACAATATCTAGAGCCGTCTTACCTAACAAGTTCCGATGCATCATTAAATGTACCGCATCAAAGGAAGCATGGGATTTTCTTCAACTGACCCATGAAGGCACAAATGCAGTTAAAGAATCTAAGTTGCAAAATTTAATAACGCAATTTGAAATAATAACCTTGCTTGAATCTGAAAGTTTTGATGAGTTTTATTCATGTCTATCTGATATTTTCAATATTAGTTTCAATCTTGGTGAACATATTCCTAATGCGTGGTTGTTAAAAAGAGTTTGAGATCATTGCCTAAGCGTTTTATCCCCAAAGTCATTGTGTTAAATTCTTTAGGAAATTTGAATACTCTTAAATTAGAAGAACTGATAGGAGACCTCCAAACGTATGAAATCGATATGTTTCCTAAAGAAGTTAAATCCAAAGATAAAGGGATGGCAATTAAAGCCTAGGCTAGGAAAAATGAGGAGTCAGATAGAAAGGGGGTAGAGTTGTCTAAATGAAGCGAGGAAGAAACGTCAGATTCTATGTTTGATTTTGAATTAGATGATTTAGCATTGTTTACAAAAAAATTCAAGAAATTTCTCAAATTAAAAAATAATGGCAATTTCAAAGATAAAAAGAATTTTGAGAGAAACAAATTTGGAAAGAAGTTTGATAAAGATAAAAAGGACACGCCTAAAAGAGATGAAGCGAGATATTATGAGTGTGATAGTAGAGGTCATAAGGCTTTTGAGTGTCTAAATAGGTTAAAACGTCAAGGCAAAGGCAAATCATCTTTAAATGCCTCCCTAAGTGATGACAGTGAGGTTGAGTTGGTGGATTCTGGAGACAAATCACCGGATGAGTGAAATTTCATCGCATTCATGGTTAGCCATGTGAGTAATTCCAATGCACCTCATGACGATGACAATGCTACATCATAAGGAGACCTCGATAGTGAAAACTGAAAAGCATGATGCGCTTATGTCGATTTATATGCTGAATCTTTTAAAACTGAAAAGCATAATAAATGGTTAACTCTTAGGATCATTGCGTTAGAAAAGGATTTAGGAAAGATGAGAGAGAGATAAAGTTCTCCATTAGTACTAACTTGAGAGAAAGAGAGAGAAAGTTTGTGTATAAAGAGAGAAAGTCTATGTGGAGAGAGAGAGAGAGAGTTTCTTTAAAGAAAGAGAGACTATTTGAAGAGAGAGGGAGTAGTTTTGAGAAAGAAAGAGGGGAATTTCCCAAATAAGTGGCTAGTTTTACGAGTGACCTCCTTGCATCCGCGGAGGTTCGGAAGAAACTTGAAGCCCAACTCACTCATGACCTTGAGAGAGCTCGGCAGGTAAAGGTAAAAATTGAGGACAAATATAGAAAGATGCTACTCGCCCTCACCTTAGGGTTTGGTGAAAGGCAGAGAATAGGTTTGATGGTGCTTCCTCCTGTTATATTGCACCGAAACCAGTTCCTGAGTTTATAGTGAATCCATATGGCCACCAACCAAAACCCCAAAGAAGAGTTCGGCCAAGAAGAGCAAACCAAGGTCGACCTAAGATCGTGTACTTTTGTACTACTGCAAGAGAAAAAGCCACTGAGAGAGTTTTTACATAGTTTGGGACGGGCACGACGTACATATGCTTCGTCACGCCCCATTAGTGATCTTACTAGTCTTAGAGATAAGGTTGAGTTTCTAGTCACCACATCTTAGAGTTTGATGGAAGATTTCCTACGAATATCTTTGCCGTCAGTGGATACTTCTAATATCCCGGCTAGAACCATCAACAACAAATTGAAACAAACGGTTACCACTTCTTGGGTGCCAAAAAGTGATGAAAAAGCCCTTGTTTTTCATGTTTCTCTCAAAGCACATAGTACCTCACAATGGTATTTCGATAGTGGGTGCTCCTGGCACATGACAAGTGATGTCTCATTTATTACCTTCCTAGAGGATCGCATGGGAAAATAAAGTCACTTTTGGAGATGTGAGCAAGTCTAGCATAATAGGATGAGGTATAGTATAAATACATGGGTTTCCTAAACTAGATAATGTTTTGTACATCAAAGGTCTAAAAACAAACCTTCCCAGCATTAGCTAATTGTGCGACACTGACTTTGCAATAAAGTTTGATCGGCACACATATAATGTTTATGGTTAGGCCGATAAACTTCTATTTTAAGGGGTAAGGACTGAAGATAATTGTTATGGGATTGTGCCCACGTCCTCATTTGTCTACAATAACACCATGAACACTCCTATGGATCTGTGGGATCAACGTCTGTAACACCCCGCCTAATTAAATACCGGGTGGACAGTCCCATACCAAATTAAAACATAATATACAGTTGGCTCATTCTTAGCATCACTGTCGAAAACATTAACTAATCACCCAATACCCAATTAAGCTGGCGTTAAAAACTTTCCAAATTTTAATTTCAACAAAAACCATTTTTAGTTTAAGAATAACACTACACATTTTATTCTACAACACGAATAACCAAATAGATAACACAAAAGAATATAAATGCAATTGGAATAAACATTCCCAAATAATTATCCCATACAGTAATCCTAACAATAGTAAATGTATTAAAATGACACGAATACAAGAGTATTTGACTCATATAGAAGAGATAACTGAATTCCTTTGGATGAGATCAAATGAAGATAGGCGTCTAATCAATACTCCATAGCTCTATAGCTCATTAAAATCCTCTAAGGTTGGCGTCCCTGCTGCTGGACACCTGATATAGAAGGTACATTAGAAAAGAAAATATGCAAGGAAACGGGTCAGAGCCCCATGTGAAAATGATTTTTAAAACAGCAAGTATTTAATAAGTGCAATTAAGCATTTATTATGTACATGTTAGTATCCAACTCTCACTTGTTATTATCACCTCTCATTTAGAGTGCACACTTAATGTATAAACCTCATTCTGTTACCCCCTAACTCTCCTTAGGCCCCTAGTACCTCCACTCATCATCGCGAATCCACGTCATGTCCCGAGCACTGACATGGAAGCCATCGGGCACTCCCCGGCTCAGTTTAACCCAAAAGTCAAACTCTTCGTCTTGAGAGAGAATCAATGAATCTTCTAAGGGAACTGAATACCCTTTCCAACGGTCCATCCCGTGCGCGATTCTGACTTACCATGCGGACGAACGATCCATTTGCGTCCGAAACCTGACCTAGAGGCCACCGGGCGCTCCCAGGCTCTATTTGACCTTTGTCAACTCTTCATCTTGACCGAGGCTGAATGAATATTCTAATTTCACTGAATACCCTTTCCAACGGTCCATCCCGTGCGCGATTCCCACTTTCCAGGCGGACGAACGATCCGTTTGACTCCGGGAGGACACCGAATTCTTCTCGATCCCGGTTGACCAAAGTCAACTCTCCAAACTGGGTCAAACTCTTTGGAATGTCGAAGTAAATCTCCTAACCTTTCCAACAGTATGCCCCGTGCGCGATTCGGACTTACCATGAGGACGGACGATCCGTTTGCGTCCGCATGATTCCCCGTCCAATGGACCGACAAACGCTTCCGAGCCATATTTGACCCAAAGTCAACTCCCGAACTCGGGAGGGGTCCAAAGGAATTTCTAAGGTCTTTGAAATACCTTTCCAACGATATCCCCCGTGCACAATTCTGACCAAAAGTTTGCCCTCGGCGGCCAATTTTCCAAAAAAGCCTGAAGCGCACAACCAAATGGCAGGTCCCAGACCCTGCCTATCGGCACCTGCCGATAGGTAGTGCCATGGAAATGCCGATCGGCAGACCCCTGGGCCTATAAAAAGGAGGCCTTGGCCTCATTTGCAAGGGGATCCCAGATCTGATAAAAATCTCCCTGAACGAACCCCAGAAACCTCTCTCGAAGGCAACGTGATTTCAATTTCCAAATCCCTTTTTTACTTCCACTTTTCATCATCCTTTTCATCAAACTTGGTGAATTAACCATTCTCCGTCATCATCCAAGCTCAAGGGCTGCTCTCCAACATTCAAGATCAAGCTCCAAGTCTCCAATAAGGTCCATCTTTCTCACCTTTCTTTACAAATCTTATTAAATTTGCAATAACTTGTTTTATTACTTAAGCACTCTTATTATCTTATTTCACACATCCTAATATACCTTTTTTATTTAGTATTATTTCACATCTCTTATTTTCATATAAATAAAAACTCCAAAACAAGAAAAATAGGGTTTACTCATAAATTCCAAGTAGGGATTCTCACACTTTTTCCACACTTTTCTCACAACTAATACACTTTTTCTACACACACACACGCGCACACACTTACAAATAAGAGATCCCACATTTGGATTTATGGGATAAATCCCATCCCTTTGCTTTGTATGCGAACTACGTGGACTTTGATGCCTTTATAGGCTACGTAGGTGTCTCGGGGTAAAACCCGAGACTCGAGTCCTTTCTCCCACTTTTTTTCTCTCATTTTTTATTTTTTCTAAATCTATTTCTCTTATATTATAGATATATACTTGTTCTTAGTGACGCATTACTCCATATGCGTTATCGTTCCCATATAACGATCAACGTAGGGGTAATCGCGTAAATCTTATTTTTCTAATCTTACTTTTATATCTTCCTACGGATGACTCGCTTTATCTTTTCCATGATACAAGTCGAGGATTCCTACCTCCATTCTATATATACACATGCACACATATCACGGGGGGAAATATAAGTGAAAATAGCAAATATTCATGAGAGACCGAAAGGGAGGAATGGGTGCCTAACACCTTCCCATTTTGTAACTAAGCCTCAGAACCCTTCTCGAATCATTTTGGTTTCGCATGCACCAGTATGTCTTTGGATGCCACTCTTCGGGGTGGCTTCCCCTTTTTCTTTTGTCTGTTTTGAGTAAAATAGACTGGCGACTCTGAATCTCTCTACATTTTCACACCTCAGAAATCGACACCGGCCGAAGCACTCTCCCGAGAGGGGACGCGCAGGACCCGAAGGATCCTTTTCCCTCCGCGGCGGGGATCGGGGATGACCACAGTGGCGACTCCGCTGGGGATTTTATTTATTTTGAGGGCTTGACTCTATTTACATAAATGCTATATTTTCTTATGTTCCCCCCATATCTGCATGTTCCCCTTCCTCACATGTGTATCCCATGCTTATGCTTATATTCACACACTTGTAGAAAATTCTCCATGTACACTTCACACCACGTGCACTTAGGATCACATGTATATCCCCATGTTGCACGCATCACCCATCCATACTTGGTGTACCTTTTGGGTACTCGTACTTTGCTCCCTGTTTGGCATAATCAAGAAAGGCATTCTCATCATAAGATACTAATAAGAGAATCATGCATGATTCACACGATATCACTAAAGATCATTGCTATTGACCAAATTTTACCCAGTAACTGGAGGGTCACTTCGTGATGGGTGCTGGTCCGACAGGTCGCAGTTAGCCTAAGCGATATGACTCTCACCTTCCATTGGCCAAGTACCTTCGACGTATATCGAACGATTACCCCGAATTGTACCGCTTGACCGAAGTCATGACGGGAGGTATATCGCAGGGAATTTGTTCACGTATACTGAGCATATCGAATTCTCTCTCACACGTACCGTCCCCATGAGGTATATGGTAAGGCAATTCACATACACTCAGGTATATCAAATGGCTTGTCCACACTTACCGATTTCTCGCAAGAGCAAGACGTATATCGTGGAAGTCACGCCAAAGGGGGGAACCCATGCCGATTCACCCAACCAATTGCATACCCGCGTGTAGGTGTCAAACCTAGGGCACGCACTTTAGATTTCCGGTTTTAACCCGAAACTTTGCCGAAATTCTGAGTCGATCTGCCGCCCAATTTCTGTGCATTTTTAAAACGGGACCCTGTCCGCGAGCCTGGTTACAAGTCCAAACATAGCTTTGCATGTATTAAGACCCCCACTTTTCCAGGCTCGAGTCCTGTTCGGCATTGCATTTAGGAGAATTAAATACAAGTGAAAACATAATAATCATAATAATCATGCTGAGTTCCGTCTCCAAAAACATTTCTCCCTTCTCTATCAAAAATCAAAAAATGTTTCTCCCTTTTTATCAAAAATCCAAAAACATTTCTCCCTTCTTTATAAAGAATCCAAAAACAATTCTCCCTTCTTTATCAAAAATCCAAAAATAATTTCTTCCCTTTTTCTCAAAATAAATAAATCTCATCCTATGCCTTCTCAGATCAATCGCACGCCCTTGGCCTGGCTCCTTATTGGCTTCGGTCTTTAGTCAAATCACCCCGGAGTTTCATCCACTCCTCTACTACTTCTTCCGAGTCTAAAATCCATCCATCTTCCATGGAGAATGCAGTTCAAGCACCAGTCATACAAACAGATCTGCCGACGGTCCTAGCTCAGCTCGTGGCCAAGATTAACAACCTCCAAGATGAGGTCCGAGAAATGCAACGAAACCAAGTTCTTATTCCTCAAGAGCCCAAGGCCCTATTTACTCGTGCTATGGGTCCACCCGAGCCTATCTGGGTCCCGAAAGAATATCAGCACGCTCCACGTGCCCCTCCGGCTAATGGGCCGCCGCCTGCCCAACTTCCAGTGTCAAACATTGCCCAGCGTATGGCTAACTTGCCTGTGGTCGCTGATCCAAAGGAGGAGGAGTTGAACAAAGTCAAGGATGATCTCAAAATGCTCACCAAGAAGTTTGACCAAGTCAAGATCTCTGGAAATTACATGGACTACACCCACATGTCTCCTTATCCTAAAGCGAGGTTACCCGAGAAGTTCAAGATGCCAAATATCGAGAAATTCGGGGGGAGTGGTCCCCCCATTGTTCATCTTCGCAGTTATCATCGTTCCATGACTATACTAGGGGCTTCTGAAGAGGTAATGGCCCAACTATTCCAGCAAACTTTGAAGGATAGTGCCCTCCGATGGTTTTTATCTCTTGAGGAATCCAGAATCCGTAGCTGGGAGGATGTAGCCCGAGAATTCATGTCGCAGTACAAATATAAAGAAGAGCTCGAGGTCACCCGCCGTGATTTAGAGTTGCTTAAACAAAACTCTAGAGAATCAGTCAGTCACTTCATAACCCGATGGAGGGAAAAAGCAGCTACCATGACCAATCGGCCATCTGAGGAAGAACAGGTCAACATAGTGAAGAAGAACTTCTTGCCCCATGTCTGAGCAACGATGATAGGACAATACTATCCCCACTTCCGATATCTCATAGAAGCAGGAGTAGAAATCGAGGAAGGTGTCCGGACAGTTCACCCCCAGAAAATATGACAAGCCTGCCAATGCTACAGTCTCAACCATCAACAACATCTCTCAACCAACCACATCATGGGCACCAGAAAGCCTCCCTGCTCCCGTCCGAAGGGAATACACTAAGCTTCATTCTCCCCTCTCCAAAGTTTACCAATCCCTATTAAGCCGAAACCTTATAAAGCCCCTGAATCCACGCCCATTACCTAATCCACTTCCAAGAAACTTCAAGACTGATGCTCATTGAGCCTTTCACCAAACAGCTGGCCATACCACCGACCAATGCTTCCACCTCCAAAACGTAATCCAAGATCTCATCGATCAGGGTACCATCACCCCACCAGCCAATCCTAAGCCAAACACTACTCACAATCCACTCCCAAATCACACCAATGCCATCTTCTTGGAAGAAAACCCAGATTTCGATCCATCAACCCAAATCACACCCCTATACCCTCCTAAACCTCTTCAAATTTGCCCATATTTCCTCCTACACCCTACTAGCCTCGCTGATCAGGCATTGTCACTCCTTAACAGAGCATCCATCGCTGTCCGTACCTGTTCTGAAAATTGAAGTATGGAATTGTCAGAGGTGTTAAATCGACTCCTAGAGTTCGGGCTGAAATTGCCCTCAAGGATGAATATCAACTGTCAGAAGTTCAGTGCGTTGTTTTTGGAAGCGCAAAAATGGGCTCGAGAATTAGATAGTTGGGTGGTATCTACCGACGAGTCAGCTTAGATGATGTTGTCCAGACTATGGCAGAATTATTCAGGCAAACCAACAGCATTTGCAGTATCACCGATTTATTTGGTGCTTTGAAGCTACAAGGGCACCTGGTCCCTTCACCCTTACATATCCCCACAGAATGGGAGAACTTGTATGAAGAATCCGTTGAGGTTGTGGAATGCATCGACTTTACATGGAATGATATAATTGTTGCCACCGGATGGGGGGAAGAATTTGAAGATTCAAGCGAAGAGCAAGCTTCAGGAAGAACTGGCCCAGTAACCGACTTATGTGGGATGATATCATTTTAAGAACTCCTCGGAGAAATAAATAGGGTGGCAGAGCAGCCTGAGATCGATGAAGAAACGGGATTCATGTTCTTTCCTTCTTCAGTAAATCACATGACCAGATCAGGGAGACATTACTAGGTTCCAAGCTCACTACCAGCAAATGACAAGGGGAAGGGCGTCGAAAACCTTCCTATGACTGAGATGACCATTGAGGAGAGCAAGATCCTTGATCAACTGAAGAAAACTCAAGCTAACATCACTCTATGGGGACTTTTCATGTCTTCCCAGCTACACAGAATGCTTTGATCAAATTGCTCACTGGACCCATAGTTCCTCCCTCTACCACACTAGAAGAAGCGGTAAACCTGGTCGGATCCTTGACCTCTACTCGAATGCTATCATTTTTTGTAGAAGAAATCCCCAAAATTGGGCCAAATCACAATCATGCACTCAACATCTCCATCGAAGTTATGGGGAAGGTTGTACCGCTTTCTCTCGTTGATAACGGATCCGCTTTGAATGTCTGCCCACTGAGAACCTTCAAATGTTTAGGACTGAAAGAAAGTGACCTCGCTCCAACCTTCGCTGCCGTGCGTGCCTACGATAATACCCGTCGGGAGGTGATGGGATCCATAAAAATTGCAATAGGGGTGGGACCTATAAACCCTGTCATCGAATTCCAAGTCATTGATATCCCGACCTGTTTCAACCTGTTGCTCGGATGACCCTAGCTCTACAGTATAAAGGGTGTGTCTTCCTCACTCCATCAGAAATTGAAGTTCTTCGCTGACGGGCGAGTCATCACCATTTTGGGTGACGACGAAAATATCGAGGGTGCAAGCACCAGCAGTCCAATTCTTGAGATACAACATGGGTCAAATGATATGCTCCTATCAGGATTCCGAGTTGAGCCATACCTACTCCCGGCAGGGGACGATTTCAAAGAAAGGGTTTGTCCAGAATATGACCCTCATGGTAATGTCAATGTGATTCAGATGTTCAGAAACATGCACTTCATGCTCGGACTGGGTCTAGGACAAAGGCAGCAGGGGATACTTGAGCCCATCGAACTGAAGAAAACTTACCCTCCTTGTGGTTTGGGGTATCAGCCATCAGAATAAGAGCTCAGAATGATCCGCCAGACTCAACCAAAGAGAAGATTAGACTGCATCCAGATTCTCCCAGGTGACTCCCTGAATGGATGATTCATCAAAGAGGGCGAGGATTTCCCCTTTTGCGATTTTCCAGAACCATGGTACGATCGCACCGACAAGAAAATAAAGCCTGGATGGAGATCTTTTTCCAAGATAGTTACCCATGGGCCGAAGATTTCCCACACCGTGTGCAACCGCACATCAAAGATACCAAAAAAACTGAGGAAAGTGATTTCAAAGATTCCTTCAACTTACAGACACTGGGGCTGGCACTCTGCATGGTTCATTCAGGCACCACATCACTGGACCCCTCTCATCTGATGAAGGCCACAGATGCACCTATCCTCAACTGGCATGCTACGCCAGCTCTACCTCCTGAAATCTCCCCTAACCCCAATGTTTACCCTATTTTATCTACTGCTGTCTATCCTTACTCAAATGTAATCGAGACCTCTTTTGATGAGGTTCTCAATGTTATTTTTACTATCAATGAAATAAACGAAGATTTTGAGTATCTTGCTATGCCTTACATTAATTGTTTAGATTCTAATCGAACTTTTGATGATGATGATTTTGCAAATGAACAATTCTTAACTGATCTAAATAAGGTTAATAATAAACAACATAACCGCGTTCAAGTTAATAAAGAAGAGAGTGTTGTTATTAATCTCAGTTCTAGTAGCCAACTGCGCGAGATTAGGATAGGGGCCACCTTTGACGAGCATGAGCGCGTACAACTCGAAGAATTGCTAAAGGAGTTCGTGGATATTCCCGGTATTGATCCTGAAATAGCTCAGCACGAGATCCCCACTCTACCAGATTACAAGCCAGTTAAACAAAAGTTGAGAAAGCTCCGCACATAATGGTCGCTCAAGGTCAAAGAGGAGGTGGTCAAACAGTTGAACGTAGGTTTCATTCAAGTGATCGAATATCCCACGTGGCTAGCCAACATTGTACCTGTACCAAAATCAGGAGGGAAAGTTTGAATGTGTGTGGATTACCGAGATTTAAACAAAGCTCTCCAAAGGATGATTATCCGTTACCCAACATCGATATGATTATGGACAACACAGTCAGTCATGCTCTCAAGTCATTCGTCGATGGGTTTGCCAGATATAACCAAATCAAGATGCACCCCGACCACCAAGAAAAAACCGCATTCATCACCCCCATGGGGAACCTTTTGCTACACCGTTATGCCATTCGGTCTCAAGAAGGCTGGGGATACCTACTAAAGGGCTGCCACGACCATCCTGCATGACCTGATTCACAAGGAGGTCGAGGTTTACGTGGATGATATGATTATCAAGTCCAAAACTAGAGAAGGTCATGTTCCCGCTCTCCGGAAGTTCTTCGAATGACTGCGACAGTATCAGATGCGACTTAATCCACAGAAGGGTGTCTTCGGCGTTAGAAAGGGAAAACTCTTGGGATTCATGGTCAGTGAAAAAGGGATAGAAGAAGATCCTGCAAAGCTGAAGGCCATACTTGAGATGCCACCACCCCGAACAGAGAAGGAAGTTCAAGGTTTCCTTGGGAAATTACAATATATCAGTCGGTTCATCAGCCAACTAACCTCCATCTGTGAACCAATCTTCAAGCTCCTCCAAAAGGATTCAACCAAGGTTTGGAACGAGGCCTGCCAAGAATCTTTTGACCGAATCAAACAATATCTGACCCAACCTCCAGTTCTTATGCCACCACAGCCTGGTCTCCCTTTGCTCCTATACCTAACCATAACTAACACTGCAGCCGGGGCTTTGCTAGCCCAATACCTTGAGGACTCCCACAAAGAAAGAGCCATCTATTATGCCAGTCTCAAATTGGTTGGGTACGAGGTCAACTACACTGCTTTGGAAAAAGCATGTGTCGCGCTTGTTTGGGTCACCCAAAAGTTGCGACACTACATGCTCGCCTTCCCCATCAAACTTGTATCCTGAATGGATACCATCAAATACCTTCTTTAGAACACGCTAATTGAGTGCGAAAATTAGTGCGTGTAAAGACGCTAGTAGTTGTTTTCGTTTTGCCAACTCAATACAAAAACCTAAGTTACTACTACACTTGCGAGGCAAGCACAGCGGTAAGTCGGGTATCGAAAATCCACAGAGACAAGTTGCGAGAATTTAAGTGATTTAATAATCCGAAATAAAAGTGTAAAAGATGATTAGAAACTAAAAAGGAAAATATGCATAAAAGGGAAATGATTAATCTTTGCGAGGGAAATGAAACTACGTTAACAAAGCGAGTAAAACTATAGGTTGCATCGAATATCCCTCACCCGAGTTAAGTAGTATAAAATGGTTACATGGATCGACGAGTTATTACAAATGCGTCTCGTTTCGACAGTTAATAAAATCAAGGGTTGTTACGCCCTAAATCATCATAAAAGCCTAATAAGATTTTGGCGTCAACAAATATCCCGAAAATTACGAGCGAAAGGTCGTAAGCACGGGACATACATGATATGCCCCGTCAAATCTCCTAGGCGTAATAACTAGGACAACGCACTCGAAATAGACCCGTAAACTCCATCACCAATGCAAAGAAACGTGTCAACTCGAGTGAGTTCAATTCAAACACAACCTAATTTAAGTTACCTAGAAAGCATGTTAAAAACGCGATAAATGGAAAGAGGTAAAATTACACTACAAAGCAAGTAATCAAAGCATGTAAATAAAGAATGTAAACCTAAATTAGAAAGCTTGTAAATTAACTAGAAAGCAAGAAATGAAGAAATACAAACTATATTAATGGAGAGGATGATCAATAGTCAACATTCAAGCCCAAAAGTGTGTCAATCCAAGAAGAAATGAAGAAGAACTAAGAAAATCACCCAAACCCTAACTATTATATCTTCTAAAACGATCTAAAAACATTCACCCCCATTTATTACATCAACATTGGCTTATATACCAAGTGGGAATTAAATTAGAAAAGAAAAGAAAAAAGAAATGCAAAATATCTGCTGAAAAATAGGGGGTCGATCGATCTACCATTTGGTCGATCGATCGATCATATAAGACGGGGAAAAAATGGGAAGGGTCAATCGATCTACCATTTGGTCGATCGATCGATTAAGCAGGGGCACACTGCATTTTCCCCTGTTTTGGCTTGCATTTCTTCTCCGCTAAAATCGCCGTAACTTCTTCGTTATGAATCGGAATCGCGCACCGTTTGCGGACACGCGAAGCTTGCGAGGAGGGCTACGACTTCCATGAAGATGTTGGGCTAGGTGCCCAATCTGTAAAATGACTAAAATGCCCTTGAAAGTGCGATTTTGTACGGGAATTGAGCGGAACGCGTCCGAACTTCATACTTAGTACCTAAATACCTACAAAAGCCCAATTATACCTCATATAGCATGTTAAGAATATAAACCGAGGTTGTTTGGTTAACGAGCTTAAATATAGAGATTAAGGCACCCGAGGGGGCTAAAATGCGTAGGTGCGGAGGATGAAATACGCGATATTTGCGTATTATCACACCCCCTAACTTACACATTGCTAGTCCCTAGCAATGAAATAGGATGCAACAAGAAGAACAAGTAAACCAAAAGCAGGAGATAGTACAAAAGTATGGTATAAAATCATAAGGCGACTTTCGCGGGCGATTCGATTACATTTAGCATATGCAATAAGCCGTTAAACCCCTAGGTCACCCTAGTGGACGAGTGTCGTCTCGTGAGGGTTTTCAGAGATGGTACCTACAAACATCACATGGTTTCCTCAAAATATGCCCAAACCAACATGTGACAAGCCCAACAATGGCGGAAAAGATTTCATACGCATTATTAGCACATTGAATGAATTCAAACAAAAGTCCAAATCATTAACATTATAGAATGCACCTCATAGAATTGAAACCTTAAAATGTGGGAGGGGAGCGAGCATATGCAATGTGTGATTTGGCAAAAACTTAAATAAACCGGATACTAAATTAAAGCAAGCATATATTCAATCCTCACGGACATTACACTCATCAAGTGAATTCACTCGAAACAGGGAGGTAACACACGGGACATGCGGGCTAAAGAGTAAATGTAAATGGAAACTAGGCCGCACACATGTCACGAAAGAAGAACGCTATATAAAAATTGAAAAACTGTAATCCTAATGAAAGGATACCGCACACTAAAAGAGGCGAAATGCATTTTCACAGATTATCACAACTATTATGACTTTTAAATTACATCAACCAAAGATCACATAGGACTTTACTAGGGTTGTAATGTAGGTATGGCTAGGGTACGAAACGAAGGAATGTATGTACAGATTCAAAGTGTTCGGAATGAAAACTCGGGATAATGGGATAATGCGGGCAATATCAAAATTGGAAAACAACTTCCAAAAAGGCACTGAATATATCATCGGGGAGAGTAATCAAAGATTATTCGAACTATATACAACATTTACAACTTTCTCTTTCTTTTTCTTTTCTTCTTTTTCATGTTTTCTTTTGTTTTGTTTTGCTTTTTGCTTTCTCTTTTTCTTCACTTTTTCACTACTTTCTTTTCTTTACTTATCAAACTCTCATATGCCTAAATTGCAACCGACATCATAACAACATCATTCAATCCCAAGTAACATTCCAAACAAAGGTATGGAAAGTGTATGTATGGGCTAAAACTCAAATGTAGAGTTGGTTATGGGAATGCGGTATGAAATGAAAGGCTAATATTTAGGATCAAAGGGGGTAACGAGGGTAAACATATAAGGGTGAGGTCAAGGTCAATATGGGTGATATAACAAAGAGGGCCTATGATCATTTCCAAAAGTTTACGCAATTCTCGAATCAAAACAATATATGAAAATCATGATCAGGTAACACATTTCAAGTATGAACTCAATTAATGAACGATCAAATGAAAGAATAGTGGGATTACCAACGAATTCAATGTTTTCAATGAGAAAAGAATAGTGTATACACTCATAAACGACGAAAGGTACAAAGCTTACTCGGTGTAAGTATATACAATGCAACAAAAGATTACCGAGTTATAAAAATCGTAAACCAAATCAATATAACCATAAAAATGCATGTGCTCATGGGATTAAAGTTTAATTCATGAAGTTATTCATAATATCAATAATTGAGACTAAAGTCTAATAACTTCTAAAATCGAGAACATGCATCATTGGGCTGTCTATTGGATCGGGAAATTATTGAAATTTATCATCGAAACCAAAGGCAAAATGCCCAAAAAAGGAGAAAAAAGAAAGAAAATCTTTTTGAAATTTTTAATTTTCCTAAGAAAAGCATACTAAGTAACTAAATGTGAGCAAAAACATGGACTAAAATAAGAAATGGATATAATATCCCACACCCCCTAACTTAAAACTTGACATTGTCCTCAATGTAAACTAAGAACCAAGTCAAAGAGAGGAAAATAGCGATATTACCCAAAATTGGAGCGATCCCCATAAGAACAAGTCCAAAGAATCTACAAAACAAGTTAGTACTGAGCATAGCAAAAAAAATAACAAAAAGTTAACTAATTACACTAAACTAAAATAAAAAGAAAGAAAGAATAAAAAGCTAACTATATACAACCTACTATTTAGACTTCACACTAACTATACACTAGAAGTCTAAATAGCTGAGGGTCCACCATAAGAAAAATTTGACTTTGGAGGATAACCGGTGTACCCTCACATACAAGCATGCCTTCTGAAAAATATCAATTCCGTTTGAACAACGGAAGGCATGTGTAAGGCGGAAGAAAGGAACCATCGTCAATTAAAAGTTTTGGTGGGACGATGGGGGTTTGGATTGAACGGGTGACAAAAACAAGTGGGGACCGAGAAAAGCCGAATATCCTCCCAAGTATTTTGAAGTTGGAATGGGAGGCGGTGCACACAAAGGCAAAGATGCGATCGTGGAGGGCGACTCGAGTAAGTACTCCTCATCGGCGATAGGGTTTAAAACATTAAAGTTCGAAACCGAATCATCGGGTACTTGTTCCGGTGGGATAATAGAAAATGAAAATTGGGATGAAAGGAATTCAAACTCATGAGATGAATCATCATCGCATGAAGTTTGAGTTTCGAAGGAAATAATGTCATTTTCAATGAAATGTTCTTCTTTGGGGGACAAAGAAGAAATCATTTCATTGCAAATAGATATTATGTCATTATCATCCTCACTTTCAATATCTATTACGCAATGGGCAAAGTCTAGAATGGCTTGTTCCAAAGTAAACACAAGTACCTTATTTGGTTCAAAACATTCGTCGACCTCAAAAGTCTCAGAAGCAAAATCATCGTCGGACTCAAAATATAAATCCAACTCATGTTCCCACGAACGATTTTCTTCGCAATAACGATTTTCAATTTTCTCATTTTCATACATACGCAAGCCCTCACCGAATGTCATAGGTCGAAGTGCGGATGCATGTAAATGGGAACTTTGAAAGTTGTCATCGGACTTAAACGAAAACTCATTATTATAGGAATTTTGAAAACTATTGCAATTCGTTTCAAAATTCCTATTATAAGGAGGTAAAGGCCCAAAATCATTGTCATCATCATCAAAATTCCAATAACCTAAGATTTGACTTTCGTTATACTCTCCCAAAGTAATATTTGAATTTGTTACACTTTGGGATGCTAAGTATTCACCGACAGTCATAGGTTTGCGAGGATTTTAAGAATTATAACAAGGATTACCGAAAGAATTGGAATAAGACATGCTTACCCCAAAAATGGCTCAAGTGGTGAATTCCACAAAGTAAGTGCACGCGGGAAGAATTTGAGCGTTTCTAAGTGCTCAAATGTGGAAGTCCTGCAAAATATTAGCAAATAATACAAATAGAAAGAAAATACTATGAAATACTAAATCAAATAAAGTCTAAAACAAACTAGTCCTCGACAACGGCGCCATTTTGATTGAGTGC
Organism: Sambucus nigra; assembly: GCA_949130495.1. Lineage (NCBI taxonomy): Eukaryota > Viridiplantae > Streptophyta > Magnoliopsida > Dipsacales > Adoxaceae > Sambucus > Sambucus nigra. The sequence continues at coordinate 641,666,801 of OX422214.1, read as the reverse complement.
GAAAAGTAGCACGTGTAAAGACGCTAGTCGTTGTTTTCGTTTCGCCAACTCAATACAAAAACCTAAGTTACTACTACACTTATGAGGCAAGAACAGCGGTAAGTCGGGTATCGAAAATCCACAGAGACAAGTTGCTAGAATTTAAGTGATTTAATAATCCGAAATAAAAGTGTAAAAGATGATTAGAAACTAAAAAGGAAAATATGCATAAAAGGGAAATGATTAATCTAGGCGAGGTAAATGAAACTAGGTTAACAAAGCGAGTAAAACTATAGGTTGCGTCGAATATCCCTCACCCGAGTTAAGTAGTATAAAATGGTTACATGGGTCGACGAGATATTACAAATGCGTCTCATTTCGACTAAATCATCATAAAAGCCTAATAAGATTTTGGCGTCAACAAATATCCCGGAAATTACGCGCGAAAGGTCGTAAGCACGGGACATACATGATATGCCCCGTCAAATATCCTAGGCGTAATAACTAGGACAACGTACTCGAAATAGACCCGTAAACTCCATCACCAAAGCAAAGCAACATGTCAACTCGAGTGAGTTCAATTCAAACACAACCTAATTTAAGTTACCTAGAAAGCATGTTAAAAACGTGATAAATGGAAAGCGGTAAATAAATGCGGTAAAATTACACTACAAAGAAAGTAATCAAAGCATGTAAATAAAGCATGTAAACCTAAATTAAAAAGCTTGTAAATTAACTAGAAAGCAAGAAATGAAGAGATACAAATTATATTAATGGAGAGGATGATGAATAGTCAACATTCAAGCCCAAAAGTGTGTCAATCCAAGAAGAAATGAAGAAGAACTAAGAAAATCACCCAAACCCTAACTATTCTATCTTCTAAAACTATCTAAAAACGTTCACCCCTGTTTATTACATCAACATTGGCTTATATACCAAGTGGGAATTAAATTAGAAAAGAAAAGAGAAAAGAAATGCAAAATATCTGCTGAAAAACAATGGGTCGATCGATCTACCATTTGGCCGATCGATCGATCATATAAGACGGGGCAAAAATGGGAAGGGTCAATCGATCTACCATTTGGTCGATCGATCGATCAAGCAGGGGCAGACTGCATTTTCCCCTGTTTTGGCTTGCATTTCTTCTCCGTTAAAATCGCCGTAACTTCTTCGTTATGAATCGGAATCGCGCACCGTTTATGGCCACACGAAGCTTGCGAGGCGGGCTACAACTTCCATGAAGATGTTGGGCCAGGTGCCCAATCTGTAAAATGACTAAAATTCCCTTGAACGTGCAATTTTGTACGGGAATTGAGCGGAACGCATCCGAACTTCATACTTAGTACCTAAATACCTACAAAAGCCCAATTATACCTCATATAGCATGTTAACAATATAAACCGAGGTTGTTTGGTTAACGAGGTTAAATACAGAGATTAAGGCACTCGAGGGGGCTAAAATGCGTAGGTTCGGAGGATGAAATACGCGATATTTGCATATTATCACCCGCCTTATCTAGCCGAATGGCCCGATGGTTGATGCTCCTAACCGAGTTCGATATCGTGTACGTCACACAGAAAGCTGTTAAAGGAAGTGCCATTTCTGACTACCTCGCGGATTACCCCGTAGAAGAAGCTAATGTATGGATCTCCGAATTCCCAGATGAGAATATCCTTTGCACTGCCCAAGGCAACCTCCGATGGCAAATGTTCTTTGACGGTGCCACCAATATAAAGGGATATGGCATTGGGATACTACTGGTTGCCCCGGATGACTCTCATACTCCCTTCGCCATTAAGTTGAATTTCCCCTGCACCAATAACATGACAAAATACGAGGCATGCACAGTGGGCCTCAAGGTCACTCTCAAGAAAGGTATTCAATGCTTGATGTATACGGGGATTCTGTGACACCCCGCCTAATTAAATACCGGACGATCACTCCTTTATTAAATTAAATCAAGGTAAACAGTTGGTTCATTCTCAGCATCACTGTCGATAAAAATAATTTTTCCAATTTAACACCCTAAATAATTAAGCTAAGTGTCAAAACATTTTTCATACAAAACTTTCCAAATTTTAATTAAAGAAAAAGATTTATTTTAATTAAAACAACATTTCTACAATAAAGAATCACACCACAATAAACCAAATAATATAATACATTCGTCAATCGAATGTCAACAAATGGAACTAAAACCACAAATCCATCCTGAATAAATCCCATAGAACAATACTGGAAATAAATGAAATACAAAATCCCAACAACAAACGAAATGATGAAAAGGGCGACACGTGCCCAATAAATGAGAATAATAGGAGTGGAGTCAATAACAGAAGCCGTCTACTCAAGTGACCTGCAACTCCCACCTAAGCTGCAACTCGTTCTTCTCAAGGGATCCTAAGCAAGACGCCCCTGTGGCTGGGCACCTGAAAGTATACATATATATATACAAGAGAGAGAGAGAGAGGAAAAGAAACGGGTCAGAGCCCGAAAGTGTGTTTGATTTTAAAATACGTTAAGCAAGTATTTAAATTGATACAGGCCAATGCAAATCATATTAGTTCGACACTCTCTTGAGAAATTCTCACCTCTCTTCTAATGTGCACGCCTATCGTACTAACCTTCCCAAATAATTTAGTTTATCTTAACTTACTCATAAGTTTTCAAAACCGAATGATGACAATGTTTTAAAAAGGTACTTTCAATTTGTAGCACTACTCTCGTTTTAGCTTCATTAAATTATAAAGTTTCCCAGTGTCTTCTCATACTTTCACAAAACAAGTGTTTAATAATTTGAGTCAACAACCATGTTCTACTTATCAAATCACAGTAGACAGTTTAAAGTTTATAACCTCATATATATATTAACTACTCGTATAATATATATATATAACAGCACCCCAACTAAACTATGGTGCGGGCATACTCTGCTATCCAATCCCCGTATCGCTCACACAAAGGGAAACACAAGTTCGGAATCACTCTCGAACTGTATTAACATATACAAAACAACGTAGAGGCGAAGCATAGATTCCAAGTCCAAGAGGTCAGTACATACCCACACGTCTCTTAGGACCGTCCGACTATCAATCTGATAGCCCGTACCTAGGATCTCTATCTTCTAGGGTACGAATCAATATCCCCCATAAAGCAACACAGGATAAGATCGTCCCAGCGCGATAACCTCAGGGATAACAAGTAGCGCGGGTACGTTTTTCACATGTATATAATATGTGTACACACAATCATATAAATATACCCATTTCATCATATTAATATAGGTTCCTCTCGTAACCCATAGTCACAACATTTATCCTTAATTTCTCATTATTATGATTACGTATAAGGTTTCGTCTCTAACCTTAACTCGAAGGGTTTTCTCACTAGCTATGTGACACTCGTGGATTCTATCCATCCAAGTAGCAAAATCAGTAGGTAAACGTCTATTCACTATCGTAAGTATTTGACGTAATCTCTCACTTGAATTACGTAGTTTCCTCGTTCTATAAATAATTGTCCCTAAGATACAATTATCGTCTCATAATAAAGTTCTCAACACTTAATCATATGCCCTACTGGTCTCTCCTATATCCCAAAATATTTTATTCATAAAGCCCAAAAATTATTTCACGATGAATCATGTTCAATTAATTCAACAAGGGAAAATAAGAGTCTTCCAGGAGGGGTCGATCGATCGAGGTCTGGGGCTCGATCGATCGAACCTTCGATCGATCGAAGCTCTAGGCTCGATCGATCGAAGCTCTAGGCTCGATCGATCGATCAAGCAGGTCTGCGAAATCCTGCAGAAGTGCAGTTACGGGTTTTACCAAAATTCTTCACCCAAATCAATATTTTCCAACACTAATCGTCCCAAAACTCCTACTACAAACATAATCACATATTTCCAGATGTTTTTAACGTTAAGCATGCGTATATCCATCATTAAACATGATTAAACAACCCAAAATCTCATTTAAACATCAAGAACCCTAATGTTTTCTTAACTTTTGTTCTAATCAGTTTTCTCCAGAATTTCCTTCTAACATAACATCAAAAATTCGTGGGTTAATCATCTACTTCACATACTATTTCCAGAATATGGTTATAATGTTTTCTACATGCAAATCCCTACCAAAATTGGGGTTTTCTTCCATTGATTACACTCATAATCATTTCTACACTAATATGAATATTGCACCAACGAAAATACGCAAGTTAAACACTTGCCTGGGATTTCAGAGGTCTGGTTTCCTGCTGATATTGGTGTGGTTGCGTTCTCCTCCTCGCGATCTACGCGTTGGTGGTGACGGTGGTGCAAATGGTGGTGTTTTTGGCCTTGAATCACCTTGAGAGCTCTCTCCTCTCTACTCCAATGGCCGTTCTAGGGTTCTGAATGTTCTAACCCTAAAAGGCTGACTTAAATGGCTGCTAAGGATGGCTGAAATTCGTGGGTTTAATTATCCTATTTTGTAAAATGACCAAAATGCCCTCCCGGGTCACTAATTAAGTCTAAAAACACCCCGAGACCCGAACCAAACCCCCGGGTACACTTTTCTGACTATCTCAACCCTTCCGGACGCGTTGGCGCACTCAAAACGACCATACGAACAACTTATAAAATATTTACTTTTATATCTCAATAATTAGTCACGACGCGACACGGGCGCGTCCCGACTAAAATTCTCAAAATTGTTATTTCATTCACTCGTGACTTATAATATAACCCATATCATATATTACTATGCTCATTAGTAATATTCGACAATTTTATATAATTACTAACTCTCGTCACGTTAATAATTATAACATAATTAATTTCTGGATTCTTATTAAATAATTCACTCTCATTAAATTTAATAAAACCCCCAAATTAATATAGCATAAAAATACGGGGTATTACATACTTCCCCCCTAATAACGGAAATTCATCCCGAAATTCGGAAAATAAGGCATACCTGATAAGAACAAATCTGGATATCTCTCGCGCATATCTGCCTCACGCTCCCAAGTGGATTCCTCCACATTATGGTGTTCCCACTGGACCCGCACAAGTGGAACTATCTTCGACCTCAATCTCCTCTCACTATAGTCTAGGATAGACACCGGTCTCTCCTCGTAGGAGCTATCAGGCTGTAAGTCGATCTCCTCTATCGCGATGTGAGTATGGGCCATATCATCCCGAAGGTATCGTCTCAACGACGAGATATGAAATACATTGTGAATGCGATGTAAATGTTCCGGCAGTCCCAATCTGTATGCAACTGGCCCAATCCTCTCAATGATGGGAAATGGTCCCACGTACCTCGGAGCCAACTTTCCCTTCTTCCCGAACCTCATCACTCCTTTCATAGGAGACACACGCAGTAACACTTGGTCCCCCACATTAAACTCCCTGAAGAACCGTTTCGCATCGGCATAGCTCTTCTGTCTGTCCTGGGCTACTCGAATGCGACCCCTGATCATCTCAATCCTCGCAGAGGTCTCCTGAATTACCTCTGGTCCAAGCAACTTGTTATCCCCCACCTCAAGCCAACAGGTTGGGGAATGACAAGGCCTGCCATACAAAGCCTCAAATGGGGCCATACCAATCGTGAACTGATAAGAGTTATTATAAGCAAACTCTACCAGTGGAAGGTGTGGTTCCCAACCTCCTCCAAAATCGAGAACGCACATGCGTAGCATATCCTCTAACATCTGATTAGTACGCTCTGTCTGTCCATCTGTCTGTGGGTGATAAGCTGAACTCAATCTCAACTCAGTACCCATAGCCTCCTGAAAGCTTTCCCAAAAACGCGACACGAAAATCTTGTCTCTATCGGACACAATATTCAGGGGCACCCCGTGTAATCTTACAATCTCCCCGATGAATAACTGAGCATACTGACCCGTGGTATAATCTGTCCGCACCGGCAGAAAATGAGCCACCTTGGTCAAACGGTCTACAATCACCCAGATAGAATCGTGGCCCCTCTGTGATGTAGGCAACCCTGTAATGAAGTCCATGGAAATACTCTCCCACTTCCACGCGGGTACTTCCAATGGTTGAAGCAATCCTGACGGTTTCTGGTGGTCCACCTTCACCAGCTGGCAGGTGGAACACTTGGACACAAACTCGGCGATGTCCTTCTTCATCCCACTCCACCAGTACTGTCGTCTCATGTCCTGGTACATCTTATCGCCTCCTGGATGTACTGCAAATCGGGACCCATGAGAATGAGTCATCACTTCATGTCGTAGCTCCGCTCCTTCTGGAACCACTAATCTCCCATTAAACCGCAAACCTCCATCAGATTTAACAGAATAGGACTCAGCACCCTCAGCTAAAAGTCGCACAATCTGCTCCTGGCAAAACGGGTCTGTGGTCTGTGCCTGTATCACCCTCGTAATAATCTCGGGTGTGACTGACATCACGGATATGAAAGAACGTGCTACGGCGTCTTGGTGACCCAGCTCTTTCCACTTTGCTTTCCAGATGTCCGCTACATCTTCTACCGGTCTACGGCTCAACGCATCAGCAACTATGTTGGCCTTCCCCGGATGATACTGTATATCGAACTGGTAATCTTTCACAAACTCTAACCACCTGCGCTGACGCATATTCAGCTCTCGCTGAGTGAACATGTACTGCAGTGATTTATGGTCTGTGAACAAACGGAACTTCTCTCCCAATAGATAGTGCCTCCAAATTCTCAATGCAAAGACGACCGCTGCTAACTCCAGGTCGTGGGTGGGGTAATTCTTCTCATGCGGCTTAAGCTTGCGGGAAGCAAAAGCTATAGCCTTCTCCTCCTGCTGGAGTACTCCTCCAAGTCCCCGTAAAGACGCATCAGTGTAAACCAGGTACTCCACACCCGGTTTCGGTAAGGCAAGGACTGGTGCTGAAGTAAGCTTGTCTTTCAGCTCGTCGAAAGCTAATTGACAAGCATCATCCCAAACATACGGTATCCCTTTGCGAGTCAAATTCGTCAACGGACCCGTTATCTTGGAGAATCCCCGAATAAATCTCCTGTAGTATCCGGCTAACCCCAAGAAACTACGTACCTCTGTCGGTGTCGTGGGCTGTCCCCACTCCCTCACTGCTGATACCTTACTCGGGTCGACTGCTATCCCTTGCTCAGAAATAACATGGCCCAAGAACTGTACCTCTCGCAACCATAATCCACACTTCTCGTACTTAGCATACAACTGATGCTCTCGCAGAGTCTGAAGAACCTGCCTCAAGTGCTCGGCATGCTCCTCCTCGGAATGGGAATATATCAAGATGTCATCTAAGAAGACAATGACAAACTGATCCAAGAACTCTCTGAACACTCGATTCATTAAGTCCATGAATACGGCTGGAGCATTAGTGAGGCCAAACGGCATCACTCTGAACTCGTAAGACCCATATCTCGTCAAGAATGCAGTCTTTGAAACATCCTGCTCCCTAATACGTAGCTGATGGTACCCCGACCTCAGATCTATCTTCGAAAAGAAATTAGCTCCCCTCAACTGGTCGAACAGATCATCGATTCGAGGCAACGGATACTTATTCCGTATCGTGATCTTGTTCAATTCCCGGTAGTCCACACACAACCTCAGTGAACCATCTCTCTTCTTCACAAACAAAACTGGAGCGCCCCAAGGTGAGGTACTTCTGCGAATGAAGCCCTGACCTAACAGCTGCTCGATCTGATCTCGTAGCTCTCGCATCTCTGCCGGAGCCATACGGTATGGTGCGCGTGCTATAGGTCTCGTATCTGGCAATAAGTCTATAACAAAGTCTATCTCTCGACTGGGGGATAGGCCTGGTATTTCCTGAAACACATCGGAATATTCCCTAACAACTGGGATCGAATCCAAAGGTATCACAACCTCCTTAGAGGTATCCTCCTCTATGTAATACAAATGAGCGGTCGAGCCTCCCTCTGGGCGAGGCATTGCCACTACAAACATCTCCTGCCCCGGAATGGCAAAAACAATGCTCCCACCGAAGCAATCAATCATGGCTCTATAAGCTGCGAGCCAATCCATACCGATAATCACATCGTGCTCATGCATGTCTAAAACTAACATATCTGCAGGTAATACCAGACTACCGATCTCTATCCCCACTCCTCGGCATAAAAAGAAAATAAGTGACCCACTCCCCAATGGTGAGTCTACACACGTCACTGTGCTCTCTGCTGTGGCTAACAACCCTAAGGCCTTCGCAAAATGCGTAGCTATGAAACAATGCGTGGCCCCCGTATCAAATAAAACCCGACCCATAGTACCATGGATAAGAAACGTACCCTCAATTGCGGGTGGTGCCTGTGGAGCTGCTGCCTGGTGGACGTTATAGACACGTCCATACTGTAACTGCCCCTGCTGCACTGGAGCTGCTGGAATGGCTGGTAGGGCTGGCGCTTGGGCTGGAGCTGGAAGGGCAGGTGGGAAAAGTGGCCTCTGTGGCTCATTACGGGCTCCCTGTTGCTGTGGGGCCCTATCGCTTTCTGGGCAATCCTGACGCTTATGGCCGTGCTTTCCGCACACAAAACACCGGCCTCTAAAATTACCTCCCCTCTGTCCCTGCTGACCACGGCCCTGCTGGCCGTTACCTCCACGCCATTGGCCCTGTTGCCCCTGATGTGCACGCTGTTGGCCCTGCTGGCCCTGTTGCTGACCCTGCTGATTAGGCTGGCCCTGCCTATAACCCCCATTTCCTTGCCTGGGATCACCCGAATGGAATCGCTTAGCAGGGTCCCCCTGATGGGAACTCTGCTCGTGCTGACGAGTCTGTCCATGAGATGGTGCCCCACCGGCACCGTTACCCCCGGTCCTGCCCTGCTGGCTGGACTCTCCTGCTCTTTTGCTTCCTTGAAGATGGCAGCGGTGATCCTGGCAATGTAGTAACGCTGCATTGAGTACATCAGTGAACGTACTCAGGGATAAGTTCCCAATAAGGTGCTGACGGATCCTCCAAGCTAACCCGTCGACAAACAACAAAATCTTCTTGCTCTCAGTAGGTGCCTCATCTGGCACAATGTTGAGAAGTCTCGTGAACTCCTCCTCATACTCTGCTACAGTAAGATTATCTTGCTTTAGATTTAGTAGTTTCCGCCTCATCTCAGTCTGCACTGCAGGTGGAAAGTACTTGCGGTCAAACTGCTCCCAGAACATCTGAATAGGGATTGTGTCCCTCTCCTCCAAAGTAGTAGTGGACTCCCACCACTGCAACGCGGCTCCCACCAGCTTAAAAGAAGCCAATAACTGCTTTTGTACCTCGGTGCACTCATACATGCGAAGATGCCGCTCGATGTCTTTCTTCCATTGGCTAACCGTGACAATGTCGGAGCTACCAGAGAACTCAGGGGGATGTGCTTTCTGAAAAGCATCCCGAACCCTCTCCCATGCAGATGGAAGCTGTGCTGGTACTGGCGCCACTGCCTGAACCTGGGGTGGAGCCTGCTGAATCACTGCTATCGCGGCATTCACCACCTGAGCAACTATGGCGGCTACTTCATTAGCATTCATTGTGCCTGGTGCCGGAGCTGCTGGTTGCTCGGCCTGGGCACGCCTATCTCTCGGAGCACGTCTCGGAGGCATCTGAAATGTGAACAAAATTTATCAGTCTACAGTTATCATCGAATCTCAAATAGCTGGAGACTTAAACGTAAAAGCAGGAATACAACAATCCTAAAAATAGGGCTCTATAGCAAAAACGTTGAGCTGAAAGCGAAATAAGTCGTACAGATCCTATGGACACTAGAACCTGATGCTCTGATACCACCTGTAACACCCCGCCTAATTAAATACCGGGCGATCACTCCTTTATTAAATTAAATCAAGGTAAACAGTTGGTTCATTCTCAGCATCACTGTCGATAAAAATAATTTTTCCAATTTAACACCCTAAATAATTAAGCTAAGTGTCAAAACATTTTTCATACAAAACTTTCCAAATTTTAATTAAAGAAAAAGATTTATTTTAATTAAAACAACATTTCTACAATAAAGAATCACACCACAATAAACCAAATAATATAATACATTCGTCAATCGAATGTCAACAAATGGAACTAAAACCACAAATCCATCCTGAATAAATCCCATAGAACAATACTGGAAATAAATGAAATACAAAATCCCAACAACAAACGAAATGATGAAAAGGGCGACACGTGCCCAATAAATGAGAATAATAGGAGTGGAGTCAATAACAGAAGCCGTCTACTCAAGTGACCTGCAACTCCCACCTAAGCTGCAACTCGTTCTTCTCAAGGGATCCTAAGCAAGACGCCCCTGTGGCTGGGCACCTGAAAGTATACATATATATATACAAGAGAGAGAGAGAGAGGAAAAGAAACGGGTCAGAGCCCGAAAGTGTGTTTGATTTTAAAATACGTTAAGCAAGTATTTAAATTGATACAGGCCAATGCAAATCATATTAGTTCGACACTCTCTTGAGAAATTCTCACCTCTCTTCTAATGTGCACGCCTATCGTACTAACCTTCCCAAATAATTTAGTTTATCTTAACTTACTCATAAGTTTTCAAAACCGAATGATGACAATGTTTTAAAAAGGTACTTTCAATTTGTAGCACTACTCTCGTTTTAGCTTCATTAAATTATAAAGTTTCCCAGTGTCTTCTCATACTTTCACAAAACAAGTGTTTAATAATTTGAGTCAACAACCATGTTCTACTTATCAAATCACAGTAGACAGTTTAAAGTTTATAACCTCATATATATATTAACTACTCGTATAATATATATATATATAACAACACCCCAACTAAACTATGGTGCGGGCATACTCTGCTATCCAATCCCCGTATCGCTCACACAAAGGGAAATATAAGTTCGGAATCACTCTCGAACTGTATTAACATATACAAAACAACGTTGAGGCGAAGCATAGATTCCAAGTCCAAGAGGTCAGTACATACCCACACGTCTCTTAGGACCATCCAACTATCAATCTGATAGCCCGTACCTAGGATCTCTATATTCTAGGGTACGAATCAATATCCCCCATAAAGCAACACAGGATAAGATCGTCCCAGCGCGATAACCTCAGGGATAGCAAGTAGCGCGGGTACGTTTTTCACATGTATATAATATGTGTACGCACAATCATATAAATATACCCATTTCATCATATTAATATAGGTTCCTCTTGTAATCCATAGTCACAACATTTATCCTTAATTTCTCATTATTATGATTACGTATAAGGTTTCGTCTCTAACCTTAACTCGAAGGGTTTTCTCACTAGCTATGTGACACTCGTGGATTCTATCCATCCAAGTAGCAACATCAGTAGGTAAACGTCTATTCACTATCGTAAGTATTTGACGTAATCTCTCACTTGAATTATGTAGTTTCCTCGTTCTATAAATAATTGTCCCTAAGATACAATTATCGTCTCATAATAAAGTTCTCAACACTTAATCATATGCCCTACTGGTCTCTCCTATATCCCAAAATATTTTATTCATAAATCCCAAAAATTATTTCACGATGAATCATGTTCAATTAATTCAACAAGGGAAAATAAGAGTCTTCCAGGAGGGGTCGATCGATCGAGGTCTGGGGCTCGATCGATCGAACCTTCGATCGATCGAAGCTCTAGGCTCGATCGATCGATCAAGCAGGTCTGCGAAATCCTGCAGAAGTGCAGTTACGAGTTTTACCAAAATTCTTCACCCAAATCAATATTTTCCAACACTAATCGTCCCAAAACTCCTACGACAAACTTAATCACATATTTCCAGATGTTTTTAACGTTAAGCATGCGTATATCCATCATTAAACATGATTAAACAACCCAAAATCTCATTTAAACATCAAGAACCCTAATATTTTCTTAACTTTTGTTCTAATCAGTTTTCTCCAGAATTTCCTTCTAACATAACATCAAAAATTTGTGGGTTAATCATCTACTTCACATACTATTTCCAGAATATGGTTATAATGTTTTCTACATGCAAATCCCTACCAAAATTGGGATTTTCTTCCATTGATTACACTCCTAATCATTCCTACACTAATATGAATATTGCACCAACGAAAATACGCAAGTTAAACACTTGCCTGGGATTTCAGAGGTCTGGTTTCCTGCTGATATTGGTGTGGTTGCGTTCTCCTCCTCGCGATCTACGCGTTGGTGGTGACGGTGGTGCAAATGGTGGTGTTTTTGGCCTTGAATCACCTTGAGAGCTCTCTCCTCTCTACTCCAATGGCCGTTCTAGGGTTCTGAATGTTCTAACCCTAAAAGGCTGACTTAAATGGCTGCTAAGGATGGCTGAAATTCGTGGGTTTAATTACCCTATTTTGTAAAATGACCAAAATGCCCTCCCGGGTCACTAATTAAGTCTAAAAACACCCCGAGACCCGAACCAAACCCCCGGGTACACTTTTCTGACTATCTCAACCCTTCCGGACGCGTTGGCGCACTCAAAACGACCATACGAACAACTTATAAAATATTTACTTTTATATCTCAATAATTAGTCCCGACGCGACACGGGCGCGTCCCGACTAAAATTCTCAAAATTGTTATTTCATTCACTCGTGACTTATAATATAACCCATATCATATATTACTATGCTCATTAGTAATATTCGACAATTTTATATAATTACTAACTCTCGTCACGTTAATAATTATAACATAATTAATTTCTGGATTCTTATTAAATAATTCACTCTCATTAAATTTAATAAAACCCCCAAATTAATATAGCATAAAAATACGGGGTATTACAGATTCTTCCCTCATCTTCGGTCAAGTGCTCAGAAAGTGGAAAGTCAAGGACGAAAAGCTCCAACCCTTTCACGCCCAATTAGAAGAATTAGTCTCCCAATTCCAAGATATCACCTTCCATTACCTACCCCGAGCAAAAAATAACCTAGCCGATGCTCTCGCTACCTTGGCCTCCATGGTCGACATGCCCAAGGGAACAACAATGACCCCCTTCCTAGTTCAAAAGCAAGACAAACCAACACATTGAGCCCATCACCACAGAAGATCCTGAGCTAGTCAACTACTTGTACTATGATATTTGGTGCCTCCTCAGGTACGGTTGGTATCCAGAGGGTTCTAACAAGAACGACCGAGCTACCCTCCGAAGGCTGGACGCCCAGTACATCATCTATCATAAAGAACTACTCAAGAGAAATTTCGATGGAACTCATTTGCACTGTATCGTAGGGATTGACATTGAAAAGATAATGCAAAAAATCCACAGCGGGGAGTCCGGGCCCCACATGAACGGTCACATGCTTGCCAAGAAGATCATTCGACAGGGCTACTACTGGACCACCATGGCCCAAGATTGCACCGCCTATGTTTGGAGGTGCCCTAAGTGGCAACAGTTCTCCAATCTCCAACATCTCCCTCCGCGAGAATTATACAACATGACTTCTCCCTGGCCGTTCTCCACATGGGGTATCGACATCATAGGGAAGGTTACGCCAAAGGCGTCAAATGGGCATGAGTTCATCCTAGTTGCCATTGATTACTTCACCAAATGGGTCGAAGCTGAGTCATACGCAGTATTAAATGCCAAGAAGGTGGCCAAATTCATCAAGAAGAATATCATCTACCGATATGGGGTCCCACACGAGCTAGTGTCAGATAATGGTTTGCACTTCAAGGCAGAAGTCACAGAAATAGTCAACGAGTATGGGATTCAGAGACACAAATATTCTCCCTACCGATCTCAGACCAATGGTGCAGTTGAAGCCGCCAATAAAAACCTCAAATCCATCATCAGCAAGATGACCGAGAGTTGTAAGGATTGGGACGACCGGATACCGTACGCCCTCTGGGGCTATCGGACCTCAATTCGAACCTCTATTGGGGCTACCCCTTACTCCCTGGTCTACGGCATGGAAGCAGTCCTACCTATGGAGATGTAAAGACCTTCGCTACGCGTCATGCTCGAAAGCAAAGTTAGTGAAGAAGACTGGTGCCAAAGCCGTCTTGATGAGCTAGCCCTCCTAGATGAAAGAAGATTAAAATCCCCTTATCACATACAGGGATACCATCGCCGAATAGCGCGATCATTCAATAAGAGAGTCAAGGACCGCGGTGTCCTAGAGGGGGATTTAGCCCTCAAGGAGATAATAGAACCCATCTGGGATCCCAAAGGAAAATTCAAGCCCAATTGGAGTGGCCCTTAAATTGTGAAGAAAATCTTGTATGGCGGTGCCGCCATGCTCACTGACCTGGATGGGGAAGAGATGGATCGTCCAGTTAATCTGGACCATCTCAAGAAGTTCTACCCCTAGTCCGAAATCTCGGCGCGCTACGACTCTTCTCATCCCCCTTCTATTCTAAAAAAAATAAAAAAAATAAAAAAATAAAAAGCTCTTTATTTCCCTCTACCTAGAATTATGTGGGCCCGATCCTCTGTAAAAACCATTTTCAAACAGATAAAAACTTTTCAAAACCCCCAGAGGTACGTAGGCAGCTCATACATCTCACATGAGCACGACCCTTGCTTTTTCACAAAATATATATTCTTTTCTTACCTCCGAGAATGGTGGTTCATTCTAAACATCTACTTGAACAAAAGGATTATGTATGCCTTAGCGATCGGTATAGATAATTCAAAGTACAAAATTCATCGAAAGGCACAGCTGGATGATCAGAAACTTGTTTATTTCATTAATAAGAAATTACAGTACGGATTACATAAGAAAAGGGAACGGATAACTCCCTTCCCCCCTATTGCCATAAAAAACCAAATAAAATCCCCCACATGCATTCCCTATTACATAAATAAACTCTCCAAGAGTCCTATCCACAGCTACCAGAAGATTCTGTGCCCTCATCATCCACGTCCTGAGGACCCCAAGTCTCCCCTGCCTGAATAGAGTGTCGTAAGCATTCCATGGATCGATGAGCCTTAACCATCTTCGAAAAGACCACAACACCCCCTTCTATGGAGTCAGATAAAATAAACCACCTTTGACTAGTCTCTACTGCCAACATCTTGCTGACTATTTTCCTCCATAACCACCTCATATAATCTTTGGGGACATGGCAAACCTTCCCGACAGACTGAGAGGGATGGGTCGATGGACGCCGATTTTCCCACAGAGATCCAAGCAACAGACTTAGGCGCTCAGTCAAATCTTCTACTTGAAAGAAATTTGAGGTCCGAGGGGGTACGACCTGTGCCCAACCAAATTGGCGCAGAAGCCACCAAGGGAAATAAAAAGAGGTCTGTCTGAGACCAACCAGCCGCACATATGAATACACTCCTAGCTCCAGAACAGGCTGCAACTGTCCCCACCAAGGCACGGACCAATACAGCCCATAAGCCCCGTGCTCCACAAACCAATTCTCCCAGTTCTCAACATACAGGCCAACGCGAATGAAGTAGCGCGAAAAGAAGTTGGGAACGACCGACAAAGGATATTCTGGAGGAGTCGACAAGCGGAATATTTCAGACAACCACATGAATAGCATCACAGGACTACCCCTTAAAAAGTCAGAACGACCTTCTCTCCAGGCATCCAGGCCATTCAGAGTCTCCGCCAATATCACCGTCATGGGATTACGACGGTATGACATCCATGAAGTAATGGCTGCAAGTTGTGGGTCCACCTGCAATTCCCCAGTCACCAGCAACAATTTTGAAACCAGACCCAAAACAACGGCTCCAACATAGCCAGCATCACCTACTTCCCGCAAATGCATGGACTGCAGCATCACCGGGAGGGAGATTATTCCTCCAGCAATCAATGATCTGGTCGTCGAAGGAAAAATATGAAGAAGACCGGCCAAAAAATCCCTAGGAGAATGATAAAATTTGGGCAAAGCTGCAACAACACTGGGATTTACACCCAGTATGGCAGAAAATTCCTCGTAGGTAGGACAAACTTCTTCTAACCCAAAGCGGAATACATGGTCTTCGGGGTACCAGAATTGTACCGCCGCTATCAGCATATTCCACTCAATAGTCCGATTGCGCCACAAGGAGACTCGACGCATGTTGAAAGCATCGTAGTCGACATTATAAGAGCACATATCTTCCAAGGCTTCGAGGTAGTTGGCAAACTCAATGCTACCATGGAGAGACATCTTGCAAGGCTAAGAAATAGTGGGCAAGTAGATAAGAGTGCAAAGGTGTGATGAAAACACTCCACCCTTACCCCCTTTTATACTTAAGAACCCTCACAAGGGACATAATCCCTGAAAAAATCGGAGGGAATCCTACCCCACAATACCAAAGGCTGAAGAGGGTACCAATCAAAGATTTCAATTGATGGTATTGGACTGAACTGCCGATAGGCAGGTCAGGGTGCTTGCCGATCGGCAACCCCCCCATTTTTAGAAATTTCCCTTTTTTCCTTTTTTGTCAAATCAGAAAACTCAATAAAAATAAATTGATATTCTCAACAGAATTTCAAAATCCCTTTAAATTTACTCTTGTTAATCAAAAACTTTCCTTCCAAAGTTTTTTAAAAACATTCCTTTTTACGGTCTCAGCAGAAAAGTAAAAAGCGCATGTGCATGCATTCATTCATCATTAATAAGAGGCAAAAAAAAAAAATCCATTGCATTGCATATATCTATTTTCTGTGTTACATCATCTTGGCAGGAAATAAAAAGAAAAAGCAAAAACAACGGGACTCAACCCGAACCCACATTATCTCTCTCTCTCTCTCTCGAGCTTCCACCCCTGCGGCGTGCTCTCTTCCCCCCACGGCGAGACGATGCGCCACCACTACCCGAGCCCGAGTCCTCTCCGGACGAAGCAGACGGCACCAAGCTAGAACTAACGGGAACCGCATCCCGAATATGGGCAGTCATCGAAGATATCCAGTCTTTAATGTCCCTGAGCCAAGTGGTCAACACCCGGACTTGCTGAAAGAAAATGTGAAATCAGTATCAAGTAAAAGAAATCAAAAAGAGGAAAAAGACCGAAAGGTTTACCGCAGGACGAAGGACCTCCTCTGTCAAACCCAACTCCTCCGAATCCATCACAAGAGGACGGTGCGGCATCGACACTATCCCTCCATCGGCCCGCTGGATGTTGTACGAAGGAGTGTGCAACCGCACGAAAGGAACCTCCGAGGTCGCCGCCGTTGCAAGTGCCGACGGACCACCACCACTGTGGGAAGACCCCACCGCCCGACTCGAACCCGCTGGAGGGAAGGGCAGTGCATCGTATATGCTTGGAGCCATCAACCAGCTCGTCACAAAATCCACATAGTCATACGACGCAGTCATATTGGTGTATAGCAAGTAGGACTCGTCGATCATCGCCACGATCCTCTCATTCTCCAACATCAGTCGCTCTCGCCTCATAGACGTAGGAGGCTGCGTGGGTGGCACCACGACCTCCTCTTTAGCAATCTGATGAACCAACCTTTCCTTGAGATACCAGGAATGGACGAACTCATGCGCCAACAAACGCCTCATTCGAGCGTTCACCCCGATCGCCCCCGCATCCTGAATGGCTGTCCCCCACGGGTAAAAGGTCACTTGAAAATCCCCAAGTAGGCATGAGTCAACACAAGATCATAAGGTGCAAAAACCGAGACTGAAAAGGAAAGGACCTTACCCGACCACTGGTCAGGTCATTCAAGACCTAACACACCGTCTCCAGGGAGAGAGATCCCTTCGATTGCCGGTTGGCCTTACGCCATCGATACAGTCGAGAGAAGTCCCCAACAGTATCATCCTTCAGAGCAATCAGCGGGGTGTTGCACCCGATTACCTCATAGAACCACGTCTGAATTCACAAGAAAAAAGATACACATAAGGAAAATGCGAATGCATGAAAGGAAAATGCGAATGCATGAGATAAAAATGCTCAAAGTAAAGATTACCTCAAGCAGATACGTGGCTCCAGTAAAAGTCTGTCGGCAGCACCGGCTGAATGCATCCAAAGAAGAGTAAAGGGTCGCCAAGGTCAGACTCCCCCAATTATAGAAAGGTATATTTGAAAACATCCTCAGGTAGGGCAGAAACCACAAATGGACGACGTCGCCGCTCGACGCCACCATGAAACCTCCCAGCACTAACAAGATGAATAACCAGGCCATCTGCCTCACTTGCAGCCCGTCCTCCACATCAACCACCCTGCTCAGCAAAACATCCTTCTGCAAGGACAGCCGGATGGAATCTCCAGAAACTATCCTCCTCACATCACCAAGTTCCGCATGCACCGCCTCCGGCCTCACCCGCAAGGAGCGATCCGCCTCTATCTGCTCCCCATCACAATCTAGCCCCAACAGTTGTTGCACATCTATGGGAGTCACCGTTATTTCCCCGAAGCCAAAATGGAAAGTGTGGGTAGTGTCCCACCACCTCTCCCCCAAAGCGCACAGGACCGCTGTCGAACGAGGCGTCTCATCCAGCGCAGCCGCCAACCTCCCAAAACCCGCTGATGATACCATCCAGCACACCACGGGTGGAAGATGATCCCAAACATCCTTAAGCCCCGTCGTCCCACGGGCATGCATGTTCTTCAAAGAAATATCAGACTGGCAAAAAGGAAAAATCTCATTAAGAGTTAAGAAAGAAAGAAAAATCACCCAAAAAGAAAGGAATGCCAAAGGTCAGGTTACTTACATAACCGTCGGGAATCACTCTCGAAGAGCGATGACGCGATGGCTCCCGCAGCAGGGTCCGCTCGTCCGTAACCGGCTCGAATGTATCAAAGGCATTATCGTTCCCCAAAGCAAGGGGCACCCTGTCTCTCCAATCCACATTCGCCCAGTCATCAACGGTCAACCACTCCCGGTGGATAGCGGTACTCACAAAGGCGACCTTTTCTTGAAGATTAGAACGTTAGAATAATTCGCAAGAGAAATCGCAGAAAGAGAGAAGGCAAGAAGCTGTGAAAAATGAAGGGGATTCGCCCCCTTTATATAGGAAATTTCGTACAGAAATTCCGTACAGAAATTCCTAGAAAATGCCAGAAAACCTTGAAAAATCCTCAGAAAATTCTTAAAAATCCCAGGAGGGATTCGAAATGTTTTCATCAAGAAAATTTCGCACTCCTTCAGGGGAAACCTCTTTTTTCCCAACGGAACCCTCAAAATCCAAGCGAATGACCTCTCGAGCAATGCGCCTGGACCACTTAATCACCACCTCATGAGAGTTTACAACCTCAAATCGGTTACCTCCCGAACAATCAACTCCTCCGCTTAAATCAAAGACACAATGCCTCCCCAGCCATCGGCTACCCAGTGCGAAACAATATCACATGATATTCTCAGAAGAATCACTTGCCCCAGGCAATCTCTCCCAAAGGACGATCCGAATCTTCCCCAGCTCATCCATCGTTCCCCAGCGGAATCTCAAATCCAAATTCTTATCCCCAGTGGAACTTTAAATCCGATTCGTACCCCCCAGTGGAACTCTTTTCTTTCCCAAGGAAATGCAACCACTCTTGGGTCAGAATTGACCCCGGTCTTGGATCATCACCTGAGTTAGGTCAGAATTGACCTCGGTCCTCGATCGTCACCACTCTTGGGTCAGAATTGACCCCGGTCTTGGATCATCACCTGAATTTGGTCAGAATTGACCTCGGTCCTCGGTCGTCACCACTCTTGGGTCAGAATTGACCTCGATCTTGGATCCTCACCCCAATTAGGTCAAAATTGACCTCGGTCTTCGGTCGTCACCAATATTGGGTTAGAATTAACCCTGATCTTAGATCGTCACCTGAGTTAGGTCAGAATTGACCTCGTTCCTCGATCGTCACGACTCTTGGGTCAGAATTGACCCCAGTCTTGGATCATCACTTTAGTTAGGTTAGAATTGACCTAGGTCTTCGTTCATCACTACTCTTGGGTCAGAATTGACCTCGGCCTTGGATCGTCACCTGAATTAGGTCATAATTGACCTCAGTCCTCGGTCGTCACCACTCTTGGGTCAAAATTGACCCCGATCTTGGATCGTCACCTGAATTAGGTTAGAATTGACCTCAGTCCTCGGTCGTCACCACTCTTGGGTCAGAATTGACCCCGGTCTTAGATCTTCACCTGAATTTGGTCAGAATTGACCTCGGTCCTCGGTCGTCACCACTCTTGGGTCAGAATTAACCCCGATCTTGGATCGTCACCCTAAGTTAGGTCAGAATTGACCTCGGTCCACGATCGTCACCCCTCTTGGGTCAGAATTGACCCCGGTCTTAGATCGTCACCTAAGTTAGGTCAGAATTAACCTCGGTCCTCGGTCGTCACCACTCTTGGGTCAGAATTGACTCCGGTCTTGGATCGTCACCTAAGTTAGGTCAGAATTGACCTCGATCCTCAGTCGTCACCACTCTTGGGTCAGAATTGTCCCCGGTCTTGGATTGTCACCTGAATTAGGTCAGAATTGACTTCGGTCCTCGGTCGTCACCACTCTTGGGTCAGAATTGACCCCGATCTTGGATCATCACCTGAATTAGGTCAGAATTGACCTCGGTCCTCGGTCGTCACCACTCTTGGGTAAGAATTGACCCCGGTCTTGGATCGTCACCTAAATTTGGTCAGAATTGACCTCGGTCCTAGACCGTCACCACTCTTGGGTCAGAATTGACCCCGGTCTTGGATCGTCACCTGAATTAGGTCAGAATTGACCTCGATCCTCGGTTGTCACCACTCTTAGGTCAGAACTGACCTCGACCCTCTGAATTGGTCATCCTCATTTCCTTAGGTCCTCATAACGGACCTCGACCCTCTAATTTGGTCACCCTCGCTTCCTTAGGTCCTTAGAATCGACCTCGACCCTCTGATTTGGTCATCCCCAGCACGTGCCTTAAGGTCCTCAGAATCGACCTTGATCCTCTGAATCGGTCATCCTCACTTCCTTAGGTCCTCAGAATCGGCTTCAATCCTCTAAATCGGTCATACTCTCTCAGAAGCATCATGCGGTGTCTAATCGACGGCTATCATTTTTTCTAAACTCACCCATCGAGGGGCTCTGTAGATACCTCATTCTATTACCCCTAACTCTCCTTAGGTCCCTAGTACCTCCACTCATCATCGCGAACCCAGGTCATTTCCCGAGCACTGACTTGTAAGCCATCGGCACTCCCCGGCTCGGTTTGACCCAAAATTCAAACTCTTCGTCTCGACCAAGACTCAATAAATCTTCTAAGGGCACTGAATACCCTTTCCAATGGTCCATCCCGTGCGCGATTCTGACTTACCATGCGGACGAACGATTCATTTGCGTCCAAAACCTGACCTAGAGGCCACAGGGCGCTCCCGGGCTCTATTTGACCTTTGTCAACTCTTCAGCTTGACCGAGGATGAATGAATCTTCTAAGGTCACTGAACACCCTTTCCAACGGTCCGTCCCGTGCGCGATTCCGACTTTCCAGGCTGACGAACGATCCGTTTGACTCCGGGAGGCCACCGAATGCTTCCCGAGCCTAGTTGACCAAAGTAAACTCTCCAAACTGGGTCAAACTCTTTGGAATGTCAAAGTAAATCTCCTAACGTTTCCAACGGTATGACCCATGCGCGATTCGGACTTACCATGCGGACGAACGATCCGTTTGCGTCCGCACGATTCCCCGTCCAATGGACCGACAAACTCTTCTGAGCCATATTTGACCCAAAGTCAACTCCCGAACTCGGGAGAGGTCCAAAGGACTTCGAAGGTCTCTGAAATACCTTTCCAACTGTATGCCCCGTGCGCGATTCTAACCAACATTTTTCCCTCGGCGGCCAATTTTTCAAAAAAGGCTGAAGCGCACTCCCAAATGGCAGGTCCCAGACCCTGCCTATCGGCACCTGCCGATAGGTAGTGCCATGGAAATTCCGATCGGTAGACCCCTGGGCCTATAAAAAGGAGGCCTTGGCCTCATTTGCAAGGGGAGCCCAGATCTGATAAAAATCTCCCTGAACGAACCCCAGAAACCTCTCTCGAAGGCAGCGTGATTTCAATTTCCAAATCCCTTTTTTACTTCCACTTTTCATCATCATTTTCATCAAACTTGGTGAATTAACCATTCTCCATCATCATCCAAGCTCAAGGGCTGCTCTCCAACATTCAAGATCAAGCTCCAAGTCTCCAAGAAGGTCCATCTTTCTCACCTTTCTTTTCAAATCTTCTTAAATTTGCAATAACTTATTTTATTACTTAAGCACTCTTATTATCTTATTTCACACATCCTAATATACCTTTTTTATTTAGTATTATTGCACATCTCTTATTTTCATATAAATAAAAACTTCAAAAACAAGAAAAAGAGGGTTTACTCATAAATTCCAAGTAGGGATTCTCACACTTTTTCCACACTTTTCTCACAACTAATACACTTTTTCTACACACACACACACACACACACACACACACACTCACAAATAAGAGATCCCACATTTGGATTTATGGGATAAACCCCATCCCTTTGCTTTTTATGCGAACTTCGTGGACTTTGATGCCTTTATAGGCTACACAGGCGTCTCGGGGTAAAACCCGAGACTCGAGTCCTTTCTCCCACTTTTTTTCTCTCATTGTCTATTTTCTCTAAATCCATTTCTCTTATATTATAGATATATACTTGTTCTTAGTGACACATTACTCCATATGCATTATCGTTCCCTTATAACAATCAACGTAGGGGTAATTGCGTAAATCTTATTTTTCTAATCTTACTTTTATATCTTCCTACGGATGACTCGCTTTATCTTTTCCATGATACAAGTCGAGGATTACTACCTCCATTCTATATATGCACATGCACACATATCACGGGGGGAAATATAAGGGAAAATAACAAATATTCATGAGAGACCGAAAGGGAGAAATGGGTGCCTAACACCTTCCCATTTCGTAACTAAGCCTCCGAACCCTTCTCGAATCATTTTGGTTTCGCATGCACCAGTATGTCTTTGGATGCCACTCTTCGGGGTGGCTTCCCCTTTTTCTTTTGTCTGTTTTGAGTAAAATAGACTGGCGAATCTGAATCTCTCTACATTTTCACACCTCGCAAATCGACGCCGGCCGAAGCTCTCTCCCAAGAGGGGACGCGCGGGACCCGAAGGATCCTTTTCCCCCCGCGACGGGGATCAGGGATGACCACACTTAACGTTTCCTATTAACCTCCTAGTTAATGGCTCCTCTTCACTTGTTCCCATAATATGATTCCATCCCGTATCATAACCCCGTATGTCCCATACCATACGTAATATAATCATTCATATACATATCTCATTAATATGAATTACGCTCTTCAATAAATAATCATTAACTTATTTCAATTCTTTTTTTCAATTCACCGTTATCTATAATTATCACACAGTAGATGATCTAACCACTATATACACATACATTTAATTTATTATATATATATATATATATATATATATATACAGATATATTATACGGCACCCCGAGTCACAGTTACGGTGCATGCATTACTCTGCTATCATGCCCCAATATCGCTGGTCGCTGAATAGGGGACTAAAGGTTCGGTAAGGATTTCACAAACATCAACACAAATACTTGGAGGCGAACATGGTTCTCGTATCCATGGGTCACGCACATACCTACGTACCCACAGTCAGCGGACTTATCAACTCCCCGATAAGTCTTTCATAGACCTATGTTCTTGAGCGACAAATCAAAGGTCCCATGGATTCATCAGGATATGACTGCCCTCACTCGCAAACCTCCCGTCGATAACAAGTAAGCTAGGTATGTCATACACATAATCATCAATCAATAAAATGGGAATTATCATACCTATAATATAATATCAATAAGGTACTCACATTACCCTAAGATAGTTCCCATACATAGCATTATATCTCTCAAATCCTACGTATTAAAATATTATGACTTTACTTCTTTAATTCAATTATCCCCGAGCCTCACTCAATACTCAAGGTTCAAATAGGTTTTTCCTCAACATATATTCAGTAAGAAGTCACTAATACCCTACTGGTCCATATTGTCATATCTCCCGAATTACTACGAATTAAACTCTCCCTTTAATTAGGGTTAAAACCGATAGTTTCAAATCTCTTATAAACACATCCTCTATCAACTAGGATTGAATACCATCATCACATGGCTCATAGTCTATAGTGTATCATTCACACTATATGACTTATCAACAAAATCAACATCCTCGCATCCTATAACATCTCTCCACTCCCGACGTCGTTAAGGTTCATACGTGGAGCGTCTCGCAAAGAGAAATCCAAATAACGAACCCCTCCAATTACACTACTACTTAACTTTGTCGGTCGTGGAGGTTCGTCAACTTCAAATATGCAACCGGGATAACCTCATCCTCTCTCAACCAAATGTGGTCTAAACTCCCATCTCTATCCATGATCCATACCACTAAGCGCTTGTACTACACTCAGTCCTTGCGCAATCAATAATGAGCTTAAACTCAGTCCTTGTTACCTAGGTTTTATATTAAATCTCCCCTACTGGACCTATCCTTAATCATCATGAATACCAATTAGAATCCAACACATAAATCTAGCAACCGAAATTTCTTTCAATTTAATTAACATCATTCTAAATCAATTAAATCCCAATAAAATTAATTCAATTATTATCTAGGGCCTACTGATCTTTTCTAAGTCCCATAATAACCAAATAATAATCACCAAAGATCTACAAAAGGTTAGGGATACGAACAATCATTAAATAGAAACAACTTTAACAGTTATGGGGAGGTCGATCGATCGAAGGCAAGGGGTTGATCGATCGATCGCCCAGGTTACAACCCAGTTTTTTCTGCATTTCTTCTACTACGGGTTTAACCATTTTTGATCAATCAAACCTTCATATTAACAACCCAAATGACTTATAATCCTTACTACATGATATATCAACATATATAAATGATTTCTAATGCTCTAAACATCCTAGAATCATCAAGAGATTGAATTAAAAGCATGTTTGTATCCTCTTTTTCCAGAAAATTATAAACATGATATCTTCAAGAACACAACAATGATTCTCATAATTTCTTCAACAACTTACTGATTATTTCATGGATTACTATCTAACTACAATATGAGTTTGATTACCATATATTTTCAGTTTCCAGAAATCCATTAACAACTCTATCTTTTCATCTTCCAAACAAGTAAAATCTCATTTTTTTTATAACTATTCTAACATGGACAATATAAAAACTTAGATTGTAAATATCAAACACTTGCCTCTAATGAAGATCTAATCCTTTGGGGTAGTATATCATAGGTTTTTCTCCCTTCTCCGGACAACTTCCGGTGGTGGTTGGTAGTGGTCACCTTTAGTCTTTGGTTCTCCTCCTTCCCATGCACACTTCTCTTCTTCTAAGCAACCTTTCACTCTCTCTAAGAAGATGAATTCTCAATGTTATGTAGAAGAGATGAATGAACCCACATTCAACTAATCTACAAATACTTATAATAAGACAAAATCCGAAATCACTATTCATCCCCTTGTAAAAATGACCAAAATGCCCTTTTGGGTTGTCTTTTCATTTCCAAATGACCCAAGACCCAAAACCAACATCCAAATAGACTTTTCTGACTATTTCAACCCTTACGGATGCAACGACGCAGTCGAAATGACTATAAGGTCGATATATAAATAAGTTCCCTTATTAATTTAATAAATTAGTCCCGACACGTCCCATACCGCGTTTGACTAAAAATTCAAATTACTGAATTCATAAATCACAACAATATCAATAACATCCCATTCATATATTACCTAAATATCTTTAAGTAATATTCAGAATCATACATTTTTAATATCCACAATTCGGATAAAACCCAAATGAATTAATAAATAATAAAATCCAATTAATCCATTAATTTAAAAAATAACCCATTTTAAAAGTCATTAAAATCACGGGGTATTACAACGTCTAGGTTATGTTAATTTAAGATATTTGGAGCGCTAAACTAAAAAGGACCTAGTACATGTCTTTCCATCACTTGGAAATCCAGCTTCTGTGATTTGTGGACCCTATCTATTAGGAAAACAAGTCTGTAGTCCCCATAAGAAGTTAAATTCCATTACCACTTCACGTGTGCTTGAGTTGATTCACATGGATCTTATGGGTTCTACTCGCACTAAGAGTTTGGATGGTGAGAGGTATATCATCATGATGGTAGATGATTTATCATATTATTCCATCGTAGGTTTTATGAGAGAGAAATTCGAGGCTGTTGAGTTTCTTACGACCAAGTGTCGTGTCCTGCAAAATCAATACGGTGTCACTATTAATAGAATGCGTAGTGAGAAAGACACTAAATTTAAGGAAGCAAAGGTATATCTTTATTGTGATAGCCTAGGGATCAAACATGAATTTTTGGCCGTGAAGACTCCTCAACAAAATGGGATTGTTGAGAGGAAGAATCGGACGATTCATGAAATGGATAAATCTATGCTTCTAGGTTAGAGAGTTACTAGGAGATTTTGGGAAGAGGCCGTGTCTACCGCGTGCCACACGATGAATATGGTTTATTTTCATCCACACACTCTTCATATGCCTTATGAATTGTGGACTAGAAATAAACCTAAATTTTCATATTTTCATGTTTTGGGGAGTAAATGCTATATCCAATGGGATAGAGAGAAACTAGGAAAGTTTGACTCCCATAATGATGAGGGAATATTATTAGGTTATTCATCCAATAATAGAGCATACCGGCTATTTAACCTGAGTAGCTCTAAGGTAATAGAGTCAATAAATGTCACCGTGCAAGATGACAAACCACCGGCATTTGTTGACCCTAGCCTTCTGTGCGAGGATGATGCACTTCCTAGTGACGATCCTTTTGTCCCTCACACACCTAGGGTGGACCCTAATCCTAACTTATGGGACACACCTGCTTGGGTTTACAAGAGTCATAACCTTCCGCTATTCTAGGATATCCTCCTTAGGGGTTAAGACTCATTCTTAACTAGAGAACATTGTTAGTTTTATTTTCTACACGTCCAAAGTCGACCCTAAGAACCACAAAGAAGCACTCAAAAATGAACACAGTATATCTACTATGTAGGAAGAGTTGCTTTAATTTAGAAGGAATGATGTTTGGGAATTTATCCCTTGACCTAGTGAGACGAACGTGATTGGTACTAAGTGGATATTCAAGAATAAGATTGATGAGAATGGTACTATTATATGAAACAAGGCTAGGTTGGTCGCTCAAGGATACATAAAGATTGAGGGTATAGACTCTAAGGAGACATTTTCTCCTACTGTGAGGCTTGAATCCGTCCGTTTACTACTCCCCATCGCATGTCATCTGTGATTCAAGTTATACTAGATGGATGTCAAGAGTGCCTTTCTGAATGGCATTCTACAGGAGGAGGTTTATGTAGAACAACCAAAAGGGTTTGAAGACCCTAAAAACCCAGGACACGTCTACTATTTGAGTAAAACCTTGTATGGTTTGAAGCAAACACCCCATGCTTGGTCTCGTGGCTTCAAAAGAGGGGGATTTGATAAGATATTATTTGTTAGGAGAGAAGAAGTGTTATTTTGGTTGTACATGTCTACGTGGATGACATATTATTTGGTTCCACGTGCTCCAGCCATGCTCATCACTTTGAGGAGTAGATGAAGAGTGATTTTGAGATAATCATGGTTGATGAGCTTAATTTATTCCTAGGTCTCCAGGTTCGTCAGTTAGAGGACGGTACATTCATATCCCAATCCAAGTATGTAGGAGACCTTGTGAAGAAATTTGGTTTAAACTCCGCTAAGCACGCACGTACCCTGATGAGTACCTCAACTATGCTTAGCAAGGACACTTTAAGCAAGGATGTAAAGCAAACCTTGTATCGGAGTATGATAGGTAGTCTTCTATACTTAACTGCCAGTCATCCCATCATCGTCTTTAGTGTTGGAGTCTGTGCGTGATATCAGTCATCTCCCTTTTTAACGTATTATCAAATACATGAGTGGGACTCTCTCATACGATATTTGGTATTCCTTTGACATCGATCATCGATTATTCCCTTATTCGAATGCCGATTGGTCCGGGGATGCAGAAGGATGTAGGAGCAATTCTAGTGTGTGTTTTTATTTTCGTTATGCTCTTGTCTCTTGGTTGAGAAAGAAGTAAAACTCTATCTCTTTGTCCACTGCAGAGGCTGAGTATATAGCCGTCGGTAGTTATTGCACGCAACTCTTATGGATGAAGGAGATGCTAGAGTATTATGGGATATTAAAGGACACCATGACTATTTCCTGTGATAACACGAGCATGATACACATATCCCACAATCTAGTTCAATATTTGTGGATATAACACATTAGGATACACGAGCACTTTATCCGAGAGTTAGTAGAAGAAAATGTCATATCCTTGAATTTTGTGTCCACTGACCTTCAGTTAGCCGATATTGTCATGAATCCTTTAAAAGTTGTTAGATTTAAAAGTCTTGGGAAGTCTTTAGGAATTTGAAGAGTTGAACGAGGGATGGTTACCATGTCTAGTATAAGATACATTTTTCATGGTCATATTAAATCATTCCTATTGGTAGACTGTATCATTTGTATCATTTATATCATTATTGTGTATTATATTTTTTCTTATTCATATTATTTGAAAAATACAAAAAGACTTTTGGTTATTTAAGAAAAAGTGAAAAAAAAATCAAAAATATTTTTGTTTTTTTAGAAAAATGGAAAAGACAAAAAGATTTTCTTTTTATAACATTTTTTAAAACAAAAAAAAGATTTTTGTAATTTTTTTTACACCTGTGGCCATCCCTGCGTGAGAGAGTAGCTACAGCGGAAATATTGTGACTTCTCAAATAAAAACTAATTTTAATTAATCCCAAATTTTAGTTAAACCCGAAGACATGCATCTAGATGATTTATCAAATAAAATATAGCATGCAGGATAAAAATAAACAAATTATATATAAAACCCTTTTAACACAAACAAACCCTAAACATGCAGCAGTATGTGATTGAATAAATAGATAATCTACGCAAAAACATTCAAACACATGCAATTAAGGAAAAATCCCCCACAGGGGCAAAACCATTTATTTTCACTATAATTTGTAAGAAAACGGCTTACAATCGGATTACAATGAAAATACAAGTTGACTAAGAATTACCCTCGGGTATCGGATTCTGTAGTCGCGGCTGGAATTATCCCTTTCCAGTAGGGCTGCAATGAAGAAGAAGAATGGTCTCCTCCACAAGGTTTGAACAAACCAAAGTTGTGTTCTTGGGTTGCAAAATGATTCACAAAGGTTTGGCAATGATGTGTGAATCAAAACATGAGTCTTGGGACTCAAGAATATGAAGACTAGGTGTATTTGGACTCTCAAATTCGTCTTCTAAAGTCTTGTAAAACAACTCCCCCGAAGTTGGTATTTATAGGAAAAAATATGAAGAGTCCCATGTTTTTAAAACTCTAAAATTCTATCCAGCGTACAAAAAAAACAGCATTCTTTAAGGAATTTTCTCTATCTTCAAAAGGCCATAACTCCTTCACCGTAGCTCGGATTGAGGTGCCGTGTTTTCCAGTATCTTCGTTGAGGCGAGCTCTTAAACTTTCTAGTTGACCAAACCTCCGAACTATGGATGTAAAATTACGAAAATGCCCTTGAACTCTCCTATAGTGCCTTTTTTTCACTGTTTTGACTTCCCTTCCGTACCACTTGCATTAATTCCCTAAAATCTTGGACCGTGAAGTCGTTGAGGCAGATGTGGGACATATTAATGGAGATGTTGAATGCTTGATTCCCGGAATTCGGATAGAGGCCGTCATGTGAGATCGTGAGGTGACGTGCCAAATGTAGCGGCGTACGACATACACAAATGTAACATGTTGGACATGAGAAAAAATGTCCTTACAAATCTCCCCTATGTCTATGCCGGTACATACATAAAAAATGCGAACTATCAAATATGAAATTGCCTATACAAATCTACCCTCCCATGAACCCAAAACTGGAAAAGGTACAAATGAATAGTCTTCATCGTTTGATCTTCAAATCTTCAGGAATCTCAAATCTTTTCTCATCAGGGTGTGCAATTCAGAGATCATCAATGTAGTACCTACACACATGAGATAAAGAAAAATACCAAGTGACGTATCGAGTTTGAAATGAGATAAACATAGATACCAATATATGATAAGCATACGTCAAATCTCAAAACTCCCCCAAAATTCAAACTCCCCCATAAAATGATAATTCTTTCTCCCCCTTTTTATGATGTCCCCAAATAAACAAATAAGAAGAATGAATCAGACAAGCAAGCAAAATCGGGGCGTCACGGTATACAAATCAAGGCATCAATCAAATGACAAACGTGCTCTTGCAAGGAGATGCTAAAAAAAAATCTTCGCAAACTATTTTTGATTTTTTTTCAATTTTTTATACAAAAAAGAGATACCATTTTGAAAAAAAATGTAAAACATGATACCAAAATCACACCATGGATTTAGACTCAAACAACCAAGTCATGGGAACGGAATGTATGGGTGTGAACACATTCGATAGGTAAATCAACTCAATCAATCATATGTGCACGATGCATATGTGTACCCCTAACGAATGAGCATCAAAAGTATCCTTAGGTGTAAAAAATTTGTTGAATTTAGATGACATCGTCTTATGCAAATCAACAAATCAAAGTCAAAGTGATTTCCACACCAATAACGTCCAAAACTATGTAGCGCATTTTCAAGCATTTCAAGGACGTGCAAACCCGTTTTAAATTCTCCAACCAAACTCCCTCATATATATATATATTCTTTTAGAGGTAATCTAAATTCTCAAACTTTGGAGAATTGGTGCAAAAACCTAAATGGCCCATAATTGGCGTGATTTTTTTTATTGCCTTTAAATTTTTTTCGGGCTCTTTTAACCTCTTTGGACCTCGGATAATAAAATTCCTCAATTTTTTAGGTCCTTTTTAACGGTGGCTTTTGCGCAAAGGATAGATGATTACCTTTCGCAGCCCCTCCCTGTTATCAAACAAATCACACAAACTCACAAAACGGTTTTTATATGCACAATTTCCTTATAAAAATTATCGCGCTTGGTTCGTTTTAAAGACAGGATTGGAGTGAAAACACCCAACCAACATGTGATAAGACAAGCACAATAATCAAACAAATCCGTGCATGTGTGCAATAAAGGAAACATGAGTCAAACATGTAGGAAGAAACACTCAAATACATCTTAATGACTACAAACATTATAAAGCACATGGATGAATTGACCTATTGTCTCAAAACACTATCAAATAGTCACATGAAAAAAAATGGAATGATGTTGTGACTTGGTCATCCTAAGTGTTCATCCATAAACGGTGCAAACAAAAAACAAAAATCTTTTTGGATTTTTTTTTAAATTTGACAAAAATAAAATCTTTTTGTATTTTTCAAAATTTTTCAAAAAATAAAATCTTTTTGTATTTTTCAAAAAAATTCAAAAACAAGAATTTATACAAAAAGTACAAGTCATCACACTAGCAAAAAAAATATATCATGAAACCATAACTAGTGTATGACAAACATGCAAACACAATCAACCAAAAGATTTCACATGGGGTGAATTACGTGCAAGCAAACGGGAATCGTGGACAAATAAACCATAAGCCTCTAAATCCGATTTTCTAACCCAAATTGATGTGTAACGAAGTGTGGAGGTTTTGGGAATCGAATTTATTCTTTCATTAACCTTCTTAGGTCCATTTATAAGCTTATAACAAAAGTTCCTAAGATGACCTTGCCTACCACAATGTGTGCAAGAGTAAATCGGGCGATTTGTGTTCCCTAAAGGTGGCCCTCTCCTCAAATTTATTGGTTGCTCTCTCCGAATTTGCCTAGGTGGGTCTCTCCTAATGATCCTAGGAGGTTCTCTCACACGTGTGGGAATGGGTGCAACATATTTTTCAAGACCAATCCCACCCCTATCCGTTTTGATCTCGACTGTGCCTAAAATCTTATCAAGTTTTTCAGACCTAGACTCCAAATCAAATTTCACTTTACTTGAATCTTTCAATTTCACCTCAATTTCACCTATCCTAGATTCAAGTACTAGTTTAGAATCCTCAAACTCTAAAAACTCCTTTTTCATAGTCTCCATCAACCCTCTAAGACTATCTCTCTCACCCTCGACGTACTCAAGCTTCTCTTTCAAAATTTTCTCATGTGCCCTAAGTTCTTTAATTAAAAAATCATTATTTTTTATGGCACACTCTTTCAATTGAGCTTTCAATTTCAAATTTTCTTTCTTTGTTTTCAAAGTTTCAGCATAAAGTTCATTGAAAGCAGTTTGCAAGTCATGCTCATCTTTTCCTCCTCACTTTCATCCACACTCCCATCACTTTCACTATCATCACTAATCACACGGATGGGAAACTCTCGCCTAGAAGCATAAAAAACTTCTTCTTTCGAATCACAATCACTAAGGGTAGAAACATGAGAAATCAATTTATTCAATTTCTTCTTTAAATTTGTGGTACACTCATGTAACGTCTGACCAACACCCTCACAACAAGGACACCTCTCAGATTCGTTTTCAACAGAAGATTTAAAACAAGAGTTTGTGTGAATTTTCCAAAATTTTTCAAAAATTTGACATCGAAGATCATCAAAACCATCAAAATCCATTTTTGTGCAAAATCAGAATCAAAACACAATAACTTAGTGAAACAGGCTCTGATACCAATTTGAGAGAGTAGCTACAGTGGAAATATTGTGACTTCTCAAATAAAAACTAATTTTAATTAATCCCAAATTTTAGTTAGACCCGAAGACATGCATCTAGATGATTTATCAAATAAAATATAGCATGCAGGATAAAAATAAACAAATTATATATAAAACCCTTTTAACACAAACAAACCCTAAACATGCAGCAGTATGTGATTGAATAAATAGATAATCTACGCAAGAACATTCAAACACATGCAATTAAGGAAAAATCCCCCACAGGGGCAAAACCATTTATTTTCACTATAATTTGTAAGAAAACGGCTTACAATCGGATTACAATGAAAATACAAGTTGACTAAGAATTACCCTCGGGTATCGGATTCTGTAGTCGCGGCTGGAATTATCCCTTTCCAGTAGGGCTGCAATGAAGAAGAAGAATGGTCTCCTCCACAAGGTTTGAACAAACCAAAGTTGTGTTCTTGGGTTGCAAAAGGATTCACAAAGGTTTGGCAATGATGTGTGAATCAAAACATGAGTCTTGGGACTCAAGAATATGAAGACTAGGTGTATTTGGACTCTCAAATTCGTCTTCTAAAGTCTTGCAAAACAACTCCCCCGAAGTTGGTATTTATAGGAAAAAATATGAAGAGTCCCATGTTTTTAAAACTCTAAAATTCTATCCAGCGTACAAAAAAAACAGCATTCTTTAAGGAATTTTCTCTATCTTCAAAAGGCCATAACTCCTTCACCGTAGCTCGGATTGAGGTGCCGTTTTTTCCAGTATCTTCGTTGAGGCGAGATCTTCAACTTTCTAGTTGACCAAACCTCCGAACTATGGATGTAAAATTACGAAAATGCCCTTGAAATCTCCTATAGTGCCTTTTTTTCACTGTTTTGACTTCCCTTGCGTACCACTTGCATTAATTCCCTAAAATCTTGGACCGTGAAGTCGTTGAGGCAGATGTGGGACATATTAATGGAGATGTTGAATGCTTGATTCCCGGAATTCGGATAGAGGCCGTCATGTGAGATCGTGAGGTGACGTGCCAAATGTAGCGGCGTACGACATACACAAATGTAACATGTTGGACATGAGAAAAAATGTCCTTACACTGCGCGGCTGTGCAAGAGGATCACATAGGTCCCGCGCCTCCATCTTTCTCAAGGAAAGAGGTGCTTCGACCGTCATGGGTGTGGGGGGTATAATGTAAAGAGATAGAGTCTCCAGCCTATTTTACACAAAATAGGCAAGAGAATATGTTGCCGCCTTGAGAGAGTGGCATCAAAGAGAAACTGATGCTTGCGAAACTAATATTTGAAAGGTTCGGGGGCTAAGTTATGGAATGGGAAGGTGTTAGGCACCCATCCCGCCCTTTCGGTCTCTCATGGGCTTGTTTTACTATGTTACTTAATTTCTCCGTGAAGTGTGTGTTTATGTACATATTGATGGAGATTGGAATTACTTGACTCGTATCATGGAAAGGATAGAGCGACATCATCCATAGAAATGTTTACAAATTTATGAGTAGAAAATAAGATGTATGCATTTATTGAGGCATTAATCGTTATGACGGAATGATAATACACTCTAGATAAGATGCTCAAAAAAACTAAGTATAACATATATGAATAGCATAAAAATGAGAAATTAGGACTCAGAGCCATGGGTTTTACCCCGAGACGCCTACGTAGCCTATAAAGGCATCAAAGTCCACGTTGTTCGCATGCAGAACAAGGGTGGGGTTTATCCCATAGATTCGAATAGGATTTTCTTATGTGTGTGTAATAAAAATGTGTTTTAGTTTTAAAAAGGTGTGATGGATAATCACGTTCGGAAGTTATTGGTGTAACCCTCTTTTTATTGTTTTTGATTTTTTTATAGAAAATAAAGTATGTGCAATACTCTAATAAAAGTTAAAATGTTAATATGTATGAACTAAAATGATAACTAAATTATGAATCTAAAAATAAAGAATCTAAAGAGATGGGGAAGGATTTAGACCTTCTTTAAAGATTGATCTTTGATCTTGGATGAACTCCCTTGAATGTGAGATGAATGTTGGATGAGGGGGAGTAAGTTTTTTGCCAAATTGGGTATGTAAAGGATGGGAATGTAAGATTGAATGGACTTTTACATGGAAAAACTTCACTGATTTTGAAAGAATGTTGATGAGATCACTTATTCTGATGGATCTCTAGGTGTGCTTTGGAGTGAGCTCATTCTATCTATCTATAGGGTAAGGGGGTACGATCGGCTATGTCCTTGCACTGCTTATCGATAGGTGACCATAGGCACACTAGTGATAGGCAGGTCAGAGGTCATGTCGGTTTGCAGTCTCATGCAGATTTTCCTGGAAAAATGATCATAGAACGCAGTACATTGATCAGAATCGCATTGGGACGTATCGTTTGAAAGGTAATTAAGAGACCTTCATTGGTCCTTTGAATTACTCCTCGGTCCGAAAGTTGACTTTGGGTCAAATGTGTCTCGTCAGGACACGTCGATC
Source organism: Sambucus nigra (assembly GCA_949130495.1). Classification (NCBI taxonomy): domain Eukaryota; kingdom Viridiplantae; phylum Streptophyta; class Magnoliopsida; order Dipsacales; family Adoxaceae; genus Sambucus; species Sambucus nigra. Next base: position 641,631,726 of record OX422214.1, on the reverse strand, counting down.
CATTGGACGGGAGATTGTTAGATGAAAATGGATCGTTCGTCCGCATTGTATGTTTGAATAGCACACGGGGCGGACCGTTGGAAAGGTTGGAAGATTTACTTTGACATTCTAAATTTTTCTTCTTGGTTCGATGAGTTGACTTTGGTCAAACGGGGCTCGGGAGCGCCCAATGACCCATCTGAGTAAAATGGATCGTTTAATCATATCGTAAGTCAGAATTGCACACGAGATGGACCATTGGAAAAGGGTATTCTATTCCCTTCAAAGATTCATTCAGTTTCATTCGAGTTGAGGAGTTGACTTTGGTCAAACGGAGATCGAGAGCGCTTGGTGGCATTCGAATCAAGTTTTGGGGGAAAATGGATCGTTCGCCTGTACGGTTATGATGTTTTGCGTACGGGGTGGACTGTTGGAAAGGGTATTTAGTGCCCTTTGAGGATTCATTGAGCTTTCACTCTGATGATGAAGTTGGTTTGGGTCAAGTCAGGGCCTAGGAGCGCCCGGTGGCCTCTAGATTGGTTTTTACTAGTAAAATGGTTTATTCATCTGAACCATTATGACGATTCGTGCATGGGGTGGGCCGTTGGAAAAGGTGTTTAGAGCGCTCTGAAGATTTATTGAGATTTTGCTCTGATGATAGAGTTGACCGGAGTCAAACGGGTCCCGGGAGCGCCCAATGGCTTCATGACCTAGGTTTGCATTGAGTGGGGAGATCCTAAGGACCTAAAGGTAGACCTAGGCGGGTCCTAGAATGGGGTGTCTACCAAGACCCTCTACGAGTTAATTTGGAACAAGTGAAAGCCGTCGAATAAACACCACATGATGTTTAGAGAGGAGGTCAATTCTGAGGACCTAAAGGGATGAGGATGATCGTTTCAGCGGGTCGAGGAAGAGGTCAATTATGAGGACCTAAGGAGATGAAGATGACCATTTTAGCGGGTTGAGAAAGAGTTTGGGATGGCCGATTCTATTGTCCTAAAGATATAAGGATGGCTAATTCAGCGAGTCGAAGAAGAGGTAAATTCTGGGGAGCTAAAGAGATGAGGAGGACTGATTCAGGGGGTCAAAGCGAATTCTATCGGCTTAAATGTGAGCAACCAATTCTGCGGGTCAAAGACAATTTTGCTGGCTTAAAGGAGAGCAACCAATTTTGCAGGTCGAAGCTAATTTTACGGGCTTAAAGGAAGGCGACCAATTCTGCGGGCTTAAAGGATAGTAAACAATTATGTGGGTCGAAGAAAATTTTTTGAGCTTGAAGGAGAGTGACCAATTTTTCGTGCTTAAAAGAGAACGACCAACTCTGTGGGTCGAAGCCAATTCTGCGGTCTTAAAGGAGAGCGACCAATTCTGCGGGTCGAAGATAATTTTGCAAACTTAAAGGAGAGCGACCAATTCTATGGGTAAACGCCAATTTTACGGGCTTAAAGGAGAATGACCAATTCTGTGGGTCGAAGCTAATTCTGCGGGCTTGAAGGAGAGCGACCAATTCTGCAGGCTTAAAGGAGAGCGGATGATATCTCTCTCGAGGAATTTTCTCTACTAAGGAGAGGTTGGAAAATAAGTAGCTTTTGATGGAAATTTCTAGTATCTGATTGGGAATGGTAGTGAATTGGAGGTTGTCGGGGAGGGATACCCATTTGGCTCAGAATTCTTTTAGAGAAGTTAGATTTATGAGCTTCGTTGGGGAGAAAAGGTTGACATCTTTGGATTCCATTATGTAATTGTAGTGGTATTAATCCAGTTGGGGATTTGGGGTTTTAAAAACAATTTTCTCGATCGAGAAATGTTATGACGGGCTTGGGTAGTTCGTGGGAATTTTTTCGAGAATTTTTTGGAATTTTACGGATTTTCTGGGGTTTTTTATACAAAATTTTAAGAGGGTGCCAACCGGCATGGTCCAAGGAGTGTTAATCGGTAGTGGCACGATCTTTTGGACTACCGTAAGCAGATGAAGGGACAGTAATGATCGGTGGGTGGTAAGGGACTATCGATTGGCATGACCCTTAGCCTCCTATGAAAAGGGGACAGGTTCTCCTCATTTTTCATAGTTTTCAAACTTGCTTTCTTCTGCAACTTCCTTCTCTGAACTATTTTAGCGTTCCCAAACCAAAAAATGGCCGAGTTCTCAAGCAGTGAGGTTCACATAGCATGGTTACATGTTGATGACTGGGTGCATTTGGAATGGCGGGCTAGGGTGCCCCTTCCGTTGGGTAGTGAAAATGTGTTTGACTCATTTGAGCCAATTTCTGATGAGCGGAATCTATTGTGTGAGACGGGGTGACATCGATCTTCTAGGGTGGTGAACCCTGAAGGCTATGTAAGTGTTAATGACTTTTGGTATTATTTTCTTCTTTTCTCCTCTTCTTGGAATTTTGATAAGGTTTTTTCTTTTGGTTTTTACATACTGATGTTTCTACGTTGACTTTGCGTGCTTGAGGGACGACGAGGTTTAAGGATGTCTTAGAGCGTCTTCCGTTGGTGGTGAGCTAGGTGGTGTCATCACCTGGTTTTGGGATACTGGCATCTGAATTGGATGAGATGCCTCGTTCGAATGCTGTTCTTTGTGCTTTAGGAGAAAGGTGGTGGGACACCACTCACACTATTCATTTGGGTATAGGGGAGATGACCATGAATCCCATCGATGTGAAGCAGCTGCTGGGGATGGACTATAAGGGGTCCAGATAGAGGTGAACCGGACTTTATGGGTGACGCCGGTAGCGGTGGAGGCGGCGCTAGGTAATGTGGATAGGATAGTCTCTGGAGACTTTATTCGTCTGTCTCTATTGAAGGAGGTTTTATTGAGACGAAAGATCGATGAGACTAACGACCTGTAGGTGCGACAAATGGCCCATTTGTTTACTCTGCTTTTGTTAGGAGGGTTCCTAGTGGCGACATCGTCCATCTGTGATTTTTGCCTTTTTTGAGGGTGCTCTTGGGCATTCCCCTTTATGATTGGGGGAGCCTCACTTTGGCGATCCTTTACTTTTCTTTGGATTCATTCAGCTAGTGTCGCCGGCAAACCTTTGCTTGGGCCACATATCTTCTTGAGGTATCCTTTATTTTGTGCATTTTTCCTTTATGCGTTCGTAATTTTCTTTTGTCTTTTTTGCTGACTCTTCACCCTTGTCCTTTACAGACGTGGATTTATGAGGTGATTGGGCATAACTCCCACTTGATAGTTTTGAAGGACGAGTCCATAGGGGACTATTGCAGGATGCATCGGTGGTAGAAATCCAATTATTATTCCAAACAGGCTCTTTCTTTGGCGGTGGTGCATCAGGTTTTAAATGGCATGACGAGTGAATAGGTAAGCTCCTTTCTTTTCGAGCAGACTTTCTGATATTTTTGAATATTGAGTTTTTGCTGGGGAATTGTAGGTGCTTCCTCCTCTTGTGGTTCTAGGTTGGCTGGCGAGGTCTTTCACTAGCGTGGGTTGTGCATCGACATCCGCATCAGCGATGGCAGCAGTGGCAGAGACTCCTTTCCTTCAGCTTGCACCTCCTTCTTATAATATTAGAATGCCGAGCGGGGGGATGGTGAGCGTGAAACATCGTCATAATGCGATGGACCCGACGGAGTTAGGGTTGACGGAGTACGTCCTTTAGCCAGAGGCATATCTTTATTCTCGACTTTGGTTTCGTCCTTCAATTACTTCTTTTTACTTTAAGCTGATGCATTGAACTTTTTTTTTGCAGTATGTTTGGGTATCGACCAATTAGCCGAGGGACATTAGGAACTGGGTGTCCTCTATGACTGCTCACATTCGTGATGTAGTTTCGGTGCCTTATTGTTTGGTACTGTCTGCCTTCTCAGGAGGTTCTAGCTCTAGGAGTGGAGGTTCTTCAGTTCATCGTCGGGGAAACCGTGCACATCACAAGGGGGTGATTCTTAAAGAGAGAGGGAGAGTGAGAAAGTGATAGGAAGAGAGAGAGTTTGGGGGTCAGGCTAAGTCCCATTTTTTTTGTTCCTACAAAAATTTTAATAAAGGAATATATATATATATATATATATATATATATATATATATATATATATATATATATATATATATATATATATATATATATAATGAAAAGGAAATTATTTTATTTGCTCTTGCTTAAGTGATATGCTCTTTTTACTTTGATGCTGAAACCGTAAAAAGAATTAAAATGATGAATTTTATTTTGAGAGAGTATGAGTAAAAGAGGACACAAAAATAAAAATGATTTGTATTTGAATTTTTCTAATTTGGGCAAAAAAGGAAAAAGGAATATTTCCAAAATAGGGGATTGTCGATCAACATGCTCCTTATCCTGCCTATCAGCACGTCAGTCCAATCCAATCAACTTAAGGCTTTGATTGCACTTTCTCTAATGGTTTAGTACGTTGGTGGGGTAAGTTTCCCTCCGATTTCTGTAGGATTGTCAACTTTGGTTGATCTTTCCCAAGTATAAATAGGGGGTATAGGTTGAGCATTTTCTTCACACCTGTGCATTCTTTCTCTTTTGTATTCTTCTTGCTTACCATCTCCTCATTTTGTGATATGGCTCTCTTGGGTAGTGTGGATTTTTTTAACTACCTTGAGACCTTGGAGGCGATGTGTTCATACAATGTTTCTTACGATATGTTCAATATGCGCAGGGTCTCCAACCGACCCATAGAGTGGAATATGCTGATGGCAGTTGTGGAATTCTGGTATCCTGAAGACCATGTTTTTTGCTTTGGATTGGGCGAAATATGTCCGTCCTATAAAGAGTTTTTTGTCATGTTGGGGATAAATCCCAGAGTTGTGGTGGTTATGCTTGAGTTTTCTCGATCCCCTAGGGAGTTGCTATCGAGACTGCTCCATGTTTCGCCTTCGGTGGCTAGGTCATTGGTTATAGGAGGAATGATTTCTCTTCCTTCTCTGTTGCATTCTGTGCATTTGCAAGATGTCAGAAATGCTGGAGCCATCATTCTGCGCTTGCTTTCAAAATTGTTGTTAGTGACTGAAGAGTTATTGGCAGACCCATAACTCACAACCATTGCTTTATGGATGTCTTACCATCGCAATCATACGATGGTGATAATGGCGAAGACTTTGAACGGTCTGGATGCCTGGCAGAAAGGCCGTTCTGATTTCTTGAGGGGTAGCCCCATAATGTTGTTTATGTGGTTGTCTAAAAGATTTCGTCTGGCGGTCCCTCCGAAATATCCTCTCCCGATTGTGCCAAATTTTTTTTCACACTATTTTATAAGTTTTGGTCCATCCATTGAAAACTAGGTAGAATGGTTTGTAGAACACGGAGCCCGCTGTTTGTGTTGGTCAATGCCTTGGTGGGGGTGTGTTTCACTCTATTATGGAATTAGAGGAGTACTGATATGTATGGTTAGCTGGCCTTCGACAAACTTCTTTCTATTTCTCTTGGCGGCTTCTGCGTAAAGTTGGATGGGAGAAAATTGTGCCACCTCGAGCACTGGAATTTTTTTACTGTGGAGGATCTGACTGAGGGCTTGCGCATGCGATTGGGTTCTTCGTGGGAGAATCAACGACCGTCCATCCGTCCTACCCAATCAGTTGACAGAGTTTGGCATGTTTGTGGAGACTATAAGAAGTGGTCGTGGCATAAAGTAGTAGCCAAGATGTTGGCTGAGGAGACTAGGTAGAGATGGTTTGCCATGTTTGACACCATGGAGGGCGGTGTAGTGATTTTTCCCAGACTGGTTCGGGCATATCGCACTATGGATCACCAGTGGTACATCATTTAGGTAGGAGAAGCTTGGGAGCTTCAGGATGAAAATGATGATGGAGCTGGGTCCTTTGGTAGCTATGGGTAGGATTTTTTGTGAAATTGGCATTTATTTGTGTGTGATTTGGTTATGGAAATAATTTTTGGAAATTTTGGATAGTTTATTTAGGAGTAGCTGGGTTCATTTTGACGAGGGGATAATTGTTTTGATTCCTTACGCATAAAAAGTATTTCAATTACATTGTTGTGCCTCTTGATTAGTTTTTACTTTTGAATTATCTGTACCAAATTTTAAGACATACATAATCCTTTTGTTCACGTAAATGATAAAATGAACTCTCATTCTCGGGGATAAGAAAAGAATAGCATTTTGTGATAAAGAAGGGTACCGCGCCAATATTAAGTGTATGAGCTGCCTACGTACCTTTGAGGGTTTTGAAAAATTTTGAATTTTATATTTAGAGGATCAGGCCCCACGTAGTTCTGGGTGAGGGAAATGCATATTTTTTTTAAATAGAAGGGAGATGAGAAAAAGTCATAGCGCACCGAGAGTTCAGACTAAGGGTAGAATTTCTTGAGACCATCCAGGTTGACTGGACGAGCCATTTCTTCTCCATCAAGATCGGTGAGCATAACGAATCCACCTAATAAGACTTTCTTCACAATGTAAGGGCCGCTCCAATTGGGCTTGAATTTCCCTCGCTACACCAAAATGACAAAATTGTCACCTTTCAGCCGGCCACCCTTGTCAAGGTCATTGATCGTGATAAAAAACACTCATTTTGTGTCACGGTCATTGACCTTGACACGACCGTGACAAAGAATTGTCACGGTCAAGGACCTTGACACGACCGTGACAACTTCTGCAGCAAAAACCCATACCCCTTCTTTTTTCCCGTCGCCGTTCCCTCCTTTTTCCACATCTCTCTCTCTACGCTCTCTCTCTCTCTCTCCCTCTCTCTTTTCACTTTCAGGTTTATTTCTCTCTCTCTCTCTTCCATTTATATATATGTTTGTGTGTATATATATGTGTATGTGTGTATATATGTGCGTGTGTGTGTGGGGGCAGGGTGGGGGTAGGGGGTGGGGCAGGGTGGCTGTTGTGTGTGTATATGTGTGGTGGGTGGGAGGTGTGGAGGGAGGTGGGGCAGGGTGGGGGGCTATTGTGTGTGTGTGTGTATGTGGGGGTGGGTAAGGGGCAGGGTGGGGATATGGGGTATATTCACAAGTTATTTGTATATATATGTGTGGTGTTTTTTTTATCTTTATATGATGTTTATGTGTTGGAAATAACTCATAAATTTGTCAATTTATTTTGGTATTTGAATTAACCCATGAATTTGTATTTTTGTATTTGAATTAACCCATGAATTTATTTTTGTATTTGAATTTACCCATGAATTTGTCAAACAAATTGACAAATTCACGAGTTATTTATTTTTGTATTTGTATATATATGGGTTCTTGAATTTTTTGCACTTTTATTGAAACTAACTCGTGAATATATGTTTGTGTATGTTTGTTAGGTGTATATGTGTTTATATGTTGGAAATAACCCATGAATTTGTCAATTTGTTTGTGTGTGTGTATGTGGGGGGAGGGGGGTAAGGCAAGGTACCATTGTGATTCTCTTAATATCAGGTTTTGATAATTCTACGAGATAATATATAATGATTCAAGGTTAACTCATTGTAGATAAAAACATTCACATAGTAAGATTAAATTGAATCCATCCATAGATTCTATGATTACATGCACTAAAATATAATTAATAAATGAAACAGTTTTAGATGAAAGTAAATTAATAATTTGTTCCCATTTCATATCAAAGTAGGATTGCCCCTCAGTGTAAATTAGTAAATTAATAATTGTATACGTTAATTGTTAGTTTAATTGATGAAATGAATTAATTGAGTAGATGAATTAGAAGGAGTACGGGATACACATTTGTTGTTGACATTACTGTTGGATTATTTTGTTTAGTAAATGTTTGGTTGGTTAGTTTTAAAAGTGGAATGACCACTGGATTATTGCCCATATGGGGGTGGGATTTTTCAACTTTTTTTGAAAATTACTTTGTATATCGAACAATATATATATAGTATGATAATTAAATGAAACATACTTGAAATTAAATATAGTGCGCATAGATACTAGCCTTCTAGTTCTTATGCATACTCATTCAATAGCCCTTAGACCCGTTCGAGAGTCATTACCCCTGTAATGAGATCTCCTGAATTGTCCCGTTTGGACAGTTTGAGATTGTATAATTTCTGTATAATATTCTTATTGGCTTAAAGTTGTTACTTTTGGAGGAAGTTCTGCAGTCATATCTTAATGTTCTCTGGGTACATACTAGATTGACAAGTGTGACTGTTATTTCAATTGATCAATTGAAATAACACTCACACCTGCCAATCTACGTCGTGTACTTGGAGAACTACGGGGATATGCTGTCGAATTTTTTTTCAAATCGTAACAATGTGCATGAGCTGTTAAGTATATTACAGAAAAATGCAGTCTTGAATGGGATAGGACCACTCACCCTTTAATAGGATAATTAAATAAAACATACTATAAATCTAAGTTTTGTTTACCTTTAATAGGTGTTTAGTTGTGGTAGTTGTGATGGGATATCCGAAATACAAAGAGTGGATGGGCGAGAATAATAGAATGGGGGATGTGTTTCGCAGAGGTGCTAACGAATTTGTGAAATATGCAAAGAGATGTCATAATGATGAAGAGTTTCCGTGTCCGTGTTCTAGGTGTAAGAATGGTAAGGCACCAAGTGATGCCATTGACGTCTACCTGGTGTGACACCCCACCTAATTAAATACCGGGTGATCAGTCCTTTATTTAATTATAATCAAGGTGAACGGTTCGTTCATTCTTAGCATCACTGTCGCAAAATAACTTTTCCAATTAAACACCCTAAATAATTAAGCTAAGTGACAAAATCATTTTTACACTTCAATTTCCAAATTTAATTTAAAACCAATATTTAAAACCTTACATAATCCATAGTTTAAGAATTTCACAACAACAATACTGGAAAATAATCCAAGTAATATAAGCAATCAACTAAATAAGTCCAACATGAAAACTTCGAAGGAAAACATACTGACAGTAACAATCCCAAAATATAAATACTGGAAATAGACAATCACAATCTCTGATTAAACTAACTGAGTAATGGAAAAGGCGACACATACCCAACTGGATAAAATAAATCTAGAAGTGGAATCAATAATGAGGTCGTCTAAGCAAGAGGCCTGCAACTCCCACCTAAGCTGCAACACGTTCCTTCCAAAGGATCCTATGCAAGATGCCCCTGTGGCTGGGCACTGTAATATATACATACATATACAAGAGAGAAAAGAAAATGGAAACGGGTCAGAGCCCGATTGTAAAATAGTTTAAAAGTAGTTTATCAATTATTTAAAATGCTTACCGGCTAATACAACAATCATATTAGTGCGGCATTCTCTTGAGAAATTCTCACCTCTCTTCTAATTTGCACACCTATCGCACTAATACTCCCAATAATTTAGGTTATCTTAAGGTACTCACAAGATTCCATGCCGACATTTCTCAAATGTTAAGGAAGTTAATTTTATTAAAAAGCAAGGTTTTCACATAAGCTTCATTTGATTTTAAATTTTCTCAGTAACGCATCATACTTTTCAAACACTTATTCCCAAGTTGAAATAATTATTTATTACTATCGTACTATTAGTCACAGTAGGTAGTTTCCAAATTTCAAGTTTAAATATATATTATCTACACATATAATATATATACCAACGACACGCCACATACAATTTATGGTGCTGGCATACTCTGCTATCCAGTCCCCGTATCACTCGTACTAAGGGAAATACTAGTTCTGAATCACTCTTGAACCGTATTAACACAAAACACATACAAATTTGAGGTGAAGCATAGTTCCAAGTCACTAAGAGGTCAGCACATACCCTCACGTCTCTTAGGACCGTCTGACTATCGATCCAATAGCCTGTACCAAGGATTCCTATGTTCTAGGGTACAAGTCAATATCCCCCCATAAAGGTCCCATCGAGATAAGACTGTCCCAGCGCAGTAACCTCAGGGATAGCAAGTAGCGCGGGCATGATTTTCACACGTATATAGTATATTCACAATCACAGTCATATATGTATACTACTATTCCCATATCAAATTTAGGTATACTCCCATGACCCATAATTATGATATTTATTCTTATTGCACATTATTTGATTAGTCTGTATAACGGTTTATTTCTTTTATTCTTATTTCTGGGGTTATTCCGACTTACATCGTAACACTCGTGAAACCCTATCTTCATAAGTGTAATTTCAGTAGGTACTTTTTTACTTTACGACGTAACTCCCTTACGAGTCTCACCCTTTAGACACACGTTCCCATTGTTTCTTAAGTGTAAAATACCTTTGTTAAGGATTAAATCTCGTCTTAGATTTAAGGTTCCATTTTTATAAGGTCCTACTGGTCTTCTTTACCTCCCAAAATATTCTAACAATAATGTCCAAGAATTTCCATTCATTTACGTTGGGACCACCTATTTAAAAAGGGATATTTGAGTTTTCCAGGAGGGGTCGATCGATCGATGGTAGGTGCTCGATCGATCGATGCGTCGATCGATCGACACTCCTAGTTCGATCGATCAATCAAGCAGGTATGGCGAATCTGCAGAATTTCTAGTTATGGGTTTCCTCTTTCAAAATCATCCAAAACAATATATTTGACTTCCAAACTCACAACAATTTATACTACCAGTGTTATACTCTCAAATGAAGGGTATTCTACGTAAGGCATGCGAATTTTCATCATGAATAACGAATTAAATGGAGCATAATCCATAAAAATATCAAGAACCCTAATATTTTCTTTGTTTAGTTCCTTCCCATTCTTTTACCAGATTTCATACTCCTAATTTACTGTAATTTTGTGGTTCAATCTCTACTTGTGAGTTTGATTTCCAGAATACATCTATTTCCCATATATCATGCAATTCTAGTCTCCAAAATAGGTTTTTCTTTCACAAAAACTAGTCCTAATCATTCCTAGGCTAATATTATTGAAGCATTAACTGAAATAGAGCAAGATAGATAATTGCCTGGGAATTCTTGGATCAGATTTGTGGAGAGACTGGTGTGGTTGTGATTCTCGTTGCGTGATCTAACGTTTGGCCGCGACGGTGGTGCAAACGGTGGAGTTCTTGGCCTAGAACTCCTTGGAAAGCTTCTCCTCTTCCTCTCAAATGGACGTCTTTGGTTTATGGTGATTCTAACCCTAGAAGATGACTCTTAGCATCTGATATACCCTTAGAATTTTCGTGGGTTTTCATGCCCAAAAATGTAAAATGTCCAAAACGCCCTCCCGGGGTGTTAATTAGGCCTAAAAACGCCCCGAGACCCAAATTAAACCCCCGGGTACATTATTTTGACTATCTAGACCCCTCCGGACACATTTACCCACTCAAAATGACCATACGGGTGACTTATAATTTATTCACTTTTAATAATCCGAATTTAATCCCGACACGACACAAGCGAGTCCTGATAAATTTCCAAAATTATCAATTTAAATTCTCGTGATAATTTTACTAAATTTAAACACACCTCTTACTTTACTCATAAAGTAACTTACAACAAAATTCTAATAATTACTAACTCTCGTCACGCTAGTAAATATTTAAATGATTTTTCGGATTAATATTAAATTAATATCTCTAATTAAATTTAATAAATCCCCAAAATTAAAAGTCATAAAAATACGAGGTATTACACCTGGATCCTTTGGTAGAAGAATTAAATGAGTTGTGGGAAGAGAGTGTGCAATCATTTGACTCTTTTATAAAAGAAGAGTTTACGCTGAAAGCTATGTTGATGTGGGCAATTCATGATTTTCCAGCTTATGGGACATTATCCGGTTGTGTAGTACATGGTTATTTGGGGTGTCCTATTTATGGAGAGGATACTGAATCTCTTCGTCTATCCTCTAGCTTAAAAAATGTATACCATCGCCACATGAGGTTGTTTACTCCCAGCTCATAGTTTCAGATCTGAGAAAGGTTCCAATTTTTAATTGGGCGGAGTTTAACATAGGCTACCGCCGAGACAACTTTCGGGTTCAGAAATTGAAAGTAAATCTTCTGATTGTGGCCCTAATATGCCAGGTAAGAATCCCAAATTTAAGAACGTTAAGCATAAGAAGACCCCAACTAGGAATGAAACTAAGATAAGAAAGTCATGGTCTCAGAGGTCAATTTTATTTGACTTGCCATATTGGAAGAATAACCCGGTGCGCCATGTATTGGATATGATGCATGAAGAGAAGAACTTTGCTGAACATATTGTGGGTACTTGCCTTGGGGGGAGTCATTCGAAGGATGGAGAAAATGTACGAAAAGACCTTAAATCGTTAAAACTTAAGCCACAACTATGGTTGAAAGAAGATAGTAGGGGAAGGACAATAATTCCCCCTGGTGCGTTTACTTTGACGAGTGGGGAAAGGAACGTGCTTCTAGACACAATATATAATTTGAAGGGCCCATCTACTTTTTTGTCCAACTTGCAAAGGATTGTGAATTATGCTACTCATGATTTACATAAGTGTAAGTCCCACGATTGGCATGTGATCATGCAATTCGTTCCTCTATTGTTTAAGCACTGTTTCTCCAAGCACAAGGATTTGTGTAGGGATATTATGCAAATTATTATTACCTTATCTCTCTTGTGTGAGAAGGTAGTGAATCAAGAAGACATAGTGGCCACAAAATTGGCTGTGATCGAAGCGATTTGTGTATTGGAGAAGTACTTTCCCCCAGCAGTCTTTGACATAAGTGTTCACGTGTTGGTACACCTATGTGACGAGGAACTTCTTTGTGGTCCAGTTAGATATCGGTGGTTGTATCCATTTGAAAGATTGATGAAAGTTTTTAAAGATTACGTCAAGAATACACGATAAATTGCAGGATCAATTGTAGAGGAATACATCACCGTGGAATCATTAATATATACTCGGGAATATATGCCTGACTCGGCCAGTGTTGATGACACTGATGAATTCGTCGATGATGGTGGTCATGTGATGGGAAAACGAGTGAAATTAACGAGTTTGCAACATGAACAAGTAGCTCGTTATCTATTTGACACACATGAAGATGTCGAAGAATGGAAAAAGTAAGTTTCGATTATTATAATGTTTAACATTATTTTAGATTATTTTATACATGATTAATTTTGTAATATGTAGAAAATATGAAGTTTGTGAGAACAATAAAAGACAAAAAACAATGGTACAATCAGACAACGAATTTAGGCTGTGGTTGACACAAGAGGTAATTATAATGAAAATAGTCGTTATATAACGTTACATTACACTCATATTTTACCATTAATATAATTAATTTATCTATCTTCTCAGCTCCTAAAGACGGGTGATACGACATCAAGGCTTTCTCGTCTGGCCACTGGACCCTTGTTCGTGGTACAAGAGTACAAAAAGTATCGATTGAATGGTTACATTTTTGGCGCTAAAGTGTACGAGGAAAGTACAAATGTACAGAACTCAGGAATTTCATACAAAGCTCTTATTATCTTTCGAGCGATCGCAAAAGATAAAAACCTCCTTGAAGCTGAAATGACTTACTATGGTGTAATCCAAAATATATTTGAATTGGATTATATAAGCTTCAAAGAGGTTGTATTTTACTGTGACTGGGTAAGAGTTGAGGATAAAAATGCTTGTAAAGTTGATCCTGTCACCAATTTGATCATGGTTGACTTGTCCAAGTTGAAGAGCAACGACCACGTGAGCGATGAGCCGTTTGTTTGTGCATTTTAAAAGGTTAATCAAGTGTTTTATTCAGAGTATATCAACAACGATCCGTGGTCAATTGTCCAACACGCTCCAAGGCGTCTAAATAGTAGTGTGGATGACTTGGCTGCTCCTACCAAATATCAATCCATTTTTTATGATATCCCGAATTTGAAACAATTTTTCAATTTGTAATACATATTTCAATTTGTACCGAAACATCCATTTTTAATGCTTTTAATTGATTTGCACTTTATCATTTTCTCTCTTGTGTAGTGTGCGTGTGTGGAGAGGAGATTAATACATAAATATTCCAACTACATCTAAGTTTTGTTTATACTAATCCATGAATATACGCTTCTTACCTTTAATAGGTGATTAGTACATAGTTATTTGGGGTGTCCTATTTGTGGAGAGGAGACTGAATCTCTTCGTCTATTTGAACACTAAGAAATGCCATAATCCTATGGAGTTATGCTCTGCAAATTCATCCCAACCGTTATGTAGCCAAACATCACCAGTTGAAGTTGTCAATTCCACTTTCCATACCCCACCACTTGGAACCTCTAGCAAAACATGGGAGACCATTGAAACGTGGAATTGACAACTTCAACTGCTGATTTTTGGCTACACAATGGTTGGAAGGAATTTGCAGCGCATAACTCCATAGGATTATGGCATTTCTTAGTGTTCAGATATGAAGGGAATTATATTTGACACGATTGCCCGAGGTACATTAGTTGGAAGGAGGTGGCATATGAGCTCAAGTTAGCTATTTGGGTGACACTACAGGTAATGTATTTATATTTATATGTCAATTTTGATTTCGATTTATATTTATCTATATTTGCGGGACGGATACTAATTTTACTTTATTTTATTTCAGGGGACAGGGAGTGGCCCTGAGGGTAGGCCACATATGCTCGATACTTATGTGGCTCTTCGGACGAGTAGGGAAGGATAAGGAGGTGTCCCCGAGCGTCACGGTACAAAATCTCTTTTCCAGCTAAATAGTTTGTAGATTTGAGATAATTGATGGTGATGTTGTTTCTTCTTAAATAGTTTCTATTTTGAATGTATATTTGCGTTATCTCTAATTTTTTTGGATTTATAATATTTGAATAGGTACAACGTTGATATAACAACTACAAATATACTGCTGGGCAGTGGTAGTGGCCATACTGCCCAGCAGATTTTTTTTCAATTCTGCCCAGAATTGTCACGGTCATTGACCGTGACAAGCCCGTGACAAAAGTTGTGACGGACTTGTCACGGTCAATGATCGTGATATTTTTTTTAAAAGGGGACAAGAATGTGTCACGGTTATAAACCGTGACTAAACGTGTCACGGTCATAGACCGTGACGCGACCGTGACAATTCTTATGATATTGTCACGGTCTATGACCGTGACACGTCCGTGACAAAAAAAAATTGTCTCGCCCCGAATTGTCATGGCCATTGAACTTGACAAGTCCAACTTGTCAAGGTCAATGACCGTAACAATAGTGCAAATTTGGTGTAGTGCCTCTAGGATCCCAGATGGGATCTACTATTTCTTTAAGGGATAAGTCTCCCTTATGAACACCACGGTCCTTGACTCTCTTGTTGAATGACCACGCTATCCGGTAATGGTATCCTTGTACGTGATATAAAGCTTTTTGTCTTTTTTCATCTAGGTGTGATAACACATCAAGGCGGCTTTGATGCCAATCTTCTTCATCGACTTTTATCTCAAGCATGACTCGTAGTGAAGGAATTTCTAAATCCATGGGTAGAACTGCTTCCATGCTGTATACTAAAGAGTACGCGGTAGCCTCAGTACAAGTTTGAACTGAAGTGCGATAGCCCCAGAGGGCATAAGGGATCCAGTTGGCCTAATCTCGATAGCTTTCGATCATCTTGCTGATGACTGCTTTGAGGTTTTTATTGGCGGATTCAACTGCACCGTTGGTTTGTGGTCGGTAGGGAGAAGATTTGTGTCTTTGAATCTCGTATTCATCGACCACTTCTATGACTTCTGCTCGAAGTGTAATCCGTTGTTTGACACTAACTCGTATGGGACTCCATATCGACAGATGATACTTTTGTTAATGAATTTGGCCACTTTCTTAGCATTAAGAACTTCGCATGATTCGAATTCACCCTATTTAGTGAAGTAATCAATGGCAACAAGGATAAATGCATGCCCATTGGAGGCTTTGGGTGTGACTTTCCCTAAGATTTTGATGTCCCATGTGGAGAAGGGCTAGGGATAGGTCATGTTGTATAGTTCCCACGAAGGCAAGTGATGGAGATTGGAGAATCATTGGCATTTCAGGCACGTTTGGATGTAGGCGATGCAGTCCTGAACTATGGTGGTCCAATAGTAACCCTGTCGAATAATTTTCTTGGCGAGCATATGACCGTTCATGTGGCATTCGCACTCTCCACTGTGGATCTTCTGCAATATTTCTTCAATATCAGCCCCTGCGATACAATGCAAGTGGGTTCCATCGAAGTTTCTCTTAAATAATGATTTATCACAGATAATGTACTGGGCAACCATTTTGTGTAGGGTTGCTTAATCTTTTTTACTGGCACCCTGGGGATATCTGCCATGCTTGAGGAGACGCCAAATGCCAGAGTTTAGTCCTATCGGCATCTTCTTCTGTGATGAGTTTAATATAGTAACAGTGGGTTGGTTTAGTTTGTTTTTAGATTAGAAAAGGGTCCATTATTATTCCTTCAGGCATGTTGATCATGGAGTCCAGGGTAGCGAGAGCATCGACTAGGTTATTCTTTATTCGGGGTAGGTAGTGGAATGTGATATTTTGGAATTGGGAGGCCAGTTCCTCAAGGTGGGAATGGAAAGGTAAGAGCTTCTCATACTTGACTTTCCATTTTCTCAGACCTTGGCCAATGATGAGTGCATAATCCTTGTAGACATCTAGGCATCAAATTCCTTTCTTGAGCGCGACCTTGAGACCTACGACGCATGCTTCGTACTTTGTCATGTTGTTAGTGCAAGAAAAATCTAGCTTGATGGCAATGGGAGTGTGGGAGTCATCAGGGGCGATTATGAGGATCCCAATACTGTATACCTTCTTATTAGCAGTGCCGTCAAAGAACATTTCCAACGGCGATTTTCCTAAGAGGCACAGAGGATATCTTCGTCCCAGAACTCAGAAATCCATACATTGGTTTCTTCCATAGGGTAGTCAGCAAGGTAATCGGAGATGGCTCTCCCTTTCATGGATTTTTGTGTGACATACATTATATCAAACTCGGCTAATAACATCAACTATCGAGCCATTCAACTGGATAGAGAAGGATTCTTAAGCAGGTATTTGATAGGATCCATTCAGGACACAAGTCTGATAGGAAAGGCGAGCATGTAGTGTCATAATTTTTTAGTGACCTAGACAAGGGCGACACGTGCTTTTTCTAAGGCAGTGTAATTAACTTCTTTTCCCCACCAATTTATGACTGGCATAATATATGGCTTTTTCTTTATAGGTTTCTTCGAGGTATTGGTCTAGTAGAGCCCCAACGACTGTATTGGTTACGATTAGGTATATGAGTAGGAGAAGACCGTGTCATGGTGGCATAAGCACTGGAGGTTGGGTTAGATATTGTTTGATCTGATTAAACTCTTCCTGACAGGCTTCGTTCCAAACTTTATGGAATCCTTTCGGAGGAGCTTGAAGATGGTCTCGCAAATGGAGGTCAATTGAATGATGAATCGACTAATATCTTATAATTTACCCACGAATCCCCGTACTTCTTTCTCCATACGGGGTGATGGCATTTCAAGTATCATTTTTAGTTTGACAGTGTCTTCTTCGATTCCCTTTTCATTGACTATAAATCCTAAGAGTTTCCCCTTAGTGATACCGAAGACATTTTTGTGTGGGTTTAGTCACATTTGGTATCGCCGTAATCGCTCGAAGAATTTTCGTAAGGTGGGGAGATGGCCTTCTCATATTTTGTATTTGATAATCATATCGTCCACATAGAACTCAACTTTTTTGTGTATGATATCATGCAAAATAGTCATGGTAGCCCTTTGGTAGGTATCCCCTGCAGTTTTGAGCCGAAATGGCATAACAGTGTAGTAGAAAGTTCCCCTAGGGGTGATGAATGCAATTTTTTCTTAATGATCGGGGTGCATATTATTATGATTATATTCGGAAAATCCATCTATGAATGATTTCAGGGCATGACTGGATTTGTTATCCACAATCATGTCGATATTGGGTAGTGGTTAATCAATCTTCGGAGAAGCCTTGTTCAAGTCTCAGAAATATACAAACATGCGAACCTTTCCCCCTGATTTTGGCATGGTAAAATGTTGGCTATCCAAATGGGATATTCAATCACCCTGCTGAAGTATACGTATAATTTTCTGACCACTTCCTCCTGAACCTTGAGTGACCATTCAGTGAGGAGGATTTACAGTTTCTTCTTGACTGGCTTGCATTTTGAAAGAGTAAGAATCTCATGCTGAGCTATCTAGGGGTCGATGATGGTCTTATCATCGCAGGACCATGTGAAGACATCCACAAATTCTTTCAGCAATTTCTCGAGTTGGGCGCGCTCATGCTCATCAAGGGTGGCCCCTATCCTAATCTCGCGCAGTTGGGTACTAGAATCGAAATTAATAATGAAAGTTTCATCTTCATTAATTTAAACGCGATTATGTTTTTTGTTATTAACCTTATTTAGATCAGTTAAGAATTGGTCATTTACAAAATTATCATCATCAAGAGTTTGATGAGAATCAATACAATTAATGTAAGGCACATCAAGATACTCAAAATTCTCATTTATCTCATTCATGGGAAAAACAACATTGAGAACCTCATCAAAGGAGGTCTCGGTTACATTAATATTATAGAGAGAAGAAACAACAGAAGAAGAAAAGATAGGCTAAACAATTAGGCTGGGTTGTATCTTAGCAGGGGGAATTGGTATGATATTCCAGTTAAGGACGAGTGTATCAACAATTTTTATTAGAACGGATGAGTCAGATGTTGTATCATCTGAGCGGATCACGTAGAGTGTCAGTCCCAATGTATGTAGGTTAAAGGAATATTCAGAGTCACTTTTTTTGGGAACCTTGGTGACAATTATAGTCTTCTCAGTGAGTACTTGTACCTGATGTTGGGAACTTTTAGCCTATAAGCATCTGTCTTGGAAGAAAATATCCATTCATGGTTTCATCTTCTTGTCTTTATGATCATACCATGGTTCAAAAAATCCGCAAAGGGGAAACTCTTCACTTTCTCTGATGAACCTTCCATTTAAAAAGTCTCCTGACACGGTCTTCGCACTTTCAAACCTTCTCTTTAGTCGAGGTTGGCGAAGCATTCAGAGTTCCTTTGCTGATGGTTGGTAACCCATACCACATGTAGGAAAAGATTTCTTTAACATGATGGGTTTAAGTATCCTTTGCTGTCTTTGTCCCAGCCACAGTACATGCATAAAGGGCATGTTTTTAAACATCTGGATTACATGATATTGCCACGGGGGTTATACTCGGGACAAACTCTATCTTTGAAATCATCCCTTATCGGGAGAAAGAGTAGTTCAACTCAAAAAACTGATAGAACATTATCATTCACCTCGTGATGTATTTCTGTAGGTCCCTTTATGTTAATTAAATACTAACTAAGTGCAAAAAGTGTGTTTTCAATCCAAACTAGTTTTTAACAAAAACTTTACTTTTTCGATTTTCTCAAAACCAACGAAGTATGTGTGAATTAATTTTACTTAACCAATTTTAGTCTTGATTAATCCTAAACATGCATCTAGCTTATGAATAGGTAAAATAAAGAAAGACACACAAGTCAACACCGAATGTACGAGGAAAACCAAAATAGAAAAACCTCGGATGGCCCAAGCCAGACTATCCACTATAAAGAATGGTTTTACAAAGACAGATTAGACTTACAACACAGACTCGATCCCCATGGGTCTTAAAGCTCCTTCTGGTTTTCTACCTTATTTAAAGTGCCCACGCATAAAGTCCTTCTTCCACAATAATCGTCTCATAACACACGAGTCCACGTATGTCTCGATATCCACCGATAGGCTTGTAAACAGTCTACGATGTTGAAACAGTTGTCCACCTTTTCTTCACTGCAAAAATCTAGCAATAAAGTTTGTTCTATATGGTATAATAATCTCCACTTGATGAAAATGTTATCTCTATAACATATGATAATGAAAGATTGGGTTTTGAAACTCAAAGGGTGATTTTATCTTTAAAAACCTTTGAAAACTATTGTGCATAATACGAAAAAGTTTTCTGGAAATAATCAGTTCTGCACACACGAAATAACTGAGACGAAAGGCCTTTAAATAATATTTTTAAGTCGTAGAGTCGTTTGCGCGAAACCACTATGTCGTTTGAACGACATGCTAATGTCGTTTGAACGACGTCGCATGTTTTTGACACGTTTTCCAAAAAACAGTTTTGATTCCAAAAATCTCTCAAACAAACTTATCTCAGATAAAACATATGAAAACCATTTGTATCCTTTTAAAGAAACTTTTATCATTTATAAAAACATGTTTATCCTTTTAAAAACATTTTAAAATCATTTCTTTTACTTAAAAATTCATCCTTAAATAATTTTTGATTTCCATAATCATTTGCACTCATACCTTTAGAAATCCGAAATGCATAAACTAATTTGAACGAAGACTTCAAATTTGCATCAATAACACGATAATATTTCTCTTTGAAGCTTGGACACAACGTCTTCAATTCAATGCGTCATAGACTCGTGGGAATAGACAATACAAATCTATCTATGACTTAAACGTGTTTTGTTCAGAAAATAAATCAATTACAAACAATAAGACTCAATTGGAAATTTGCACTTACAAATCTCCCCCTTTGACTATTCCGGGACAAAATCAACAGTGAATGCTAATCGGGCCGTCAAGCCGTCCCAAAATAAAAGTATAGGACTGAGACTCGATAAATGTAGGACCAGCAACATGAATGTCCAAATGTGACGTAGTCGTAAAAATCTCTCGAATCTTCAAAGCAACCTACACACATGAAACAACAAATATCTGTGAAGTACAAAGGAACAAATGGGTACAAAATATAATTTAATGCAAATATCAATTTGTGAAATAATTCAAACATGTGAATACACTCCCCCTACATCACATATCTCTCCCCCTTTTTTGTCTTGAATAAACAATAAGTGAAAGAAATCAAACAAAATAACTAGCATGAATAAATCAATGAAGAATTGCTAGATAAACAAATCAAACAGGCCTACTAAGAATAATCATGAAATATCAATCTCGTAGCAAGCAAACATTATGTGTCACATGAAAAATATCAACTAAATCAAGTACAACGTGACAAACTAATTATGCAGTGTCAAAAATATATCATGAATATCAAAAGTGCACTACTTAGAAATAATTAAAATCCCCAGAAGTATCAAAATAATGTCCAGAATAAAGTAGGTACCAAAAAAATAGGGAAGGAAAAATTTCAATCTAGGTCTCTCAAACGATATCGCATTATATCTTGAACGACATATGCATGTCGTTTGAAGCAGTTATCGAATGACCTAAAACTAAAAACATTCATCTCGAGCGAAGGGGGTTTCTCGCAAGAATCAAGCGACATTCAAGCGACGAAACGACAAAATGACCGCCTTGAAATTCATGTCGTTCAATGTCGTTGGAAGTAGGTTTCTCTCGACATGAGCTTGTCGCTCGAACGATGTCCTCATATAATTTGAATGAGATTCTCAAAATTTCTTATGTACTACATGAGTTCTAGTTTTGACTAGTGAAAAAATTTCTCAAAACGTCCTACTGGTGAAGCATATATACGCAAAACAATAGCTATCTAAAACAAGGATTAAACAAACACACCATGAGTTACATGAAACATAGTACCAATGTTCTCAAACATGCGAATGAAATGTATCTTTGTGAACTACGACAAATGAATCACAATTCCAACGCAATGAAACATCAAGAAGCTATAATCAATAGCTACATATCATAAAACTTTATTGGTTAGCCATATGTGATAATTAAAATGTGAGCTCAGTAAACTAAACAAAAATCATGCACACAAATTCGGAATTTTGACGATTCAACAAACAATAGCGTCATGATACGATGTTTCAATGTTAGAATTTGTGATGCAAACTTGTTCAAATATATCCATACAAACTCCCTCATATATTTTCTCATATTTTTTTTAATGAACAAATAATTTGGCCCATGATTGGCATATGTTTTTTTTATTGCCTTGAATCTTTTCGAGCTCTTTTAAACTTCTTTTTGGACCTCGAATAATTTATAATACCTCACTTTTTAGGTCCGATTAGACAATGTCTTAATCGCAAAGGATAAATGATTACCTTTTGTAGCCCTTCTCCGTTTTCCACATATCTATTCAAATCCTCTCAAAAACGATTCTTACATGTACACCTCCTCCTTAAGTTTACATATGCATAGATGACAAAATTGAGATATGAATGTCTCATCAAACTCAAATATACATGCATAGTAAAAAATTTATATAAGCTCGTGCGTGTGTGCAAGAATGGCATATGTACAAAGTCGAATCAAGAAGCATATCAACTTCAAAACTAACCCCATATAAACAATGGTTAAGATTATTCAATGCATCTACTTTTATGACCAAATATCCTAGCCACATGGAATGTGAAACAATAGGGGGTCCAAGCAGACTAATATGCCACATCAACATGTAAACTGGACAAAATCGAGTCTGTGTTGTAAGTCTAATCAGTCTTTGTAAAACCATTCTTTATAGCGGATAGTCTCACTTGGGACGTCCGAGGTTTTTTCGTTTTGGTTTTCCTCGTACATACGGCACTGACTTGTGTGACTTTGTTTATTTTACTTGATCATAAATTATATGCATGTTTAGGATTAATCAGGAATAAAATGGGTTAAGTAAAATTATTTCACACACACTTTGTTGGTTTTGAGAAAATCGAAAAAGCAAAGTTTTTGTTAAAAACTAGTTTGGATTGAAAACACACTTTTCGCACTTGGTTAGTATTTAATTAACATAAATGGACCTACAAATTGGTATCAGAGCTAAAACATTTTTAAATTTTTTTGTTATCCCATGTGTTTTCAAAAATAAATTTTGAAGGTTGTGATGCGTTGCGTGTTCCCATTTTTGATGGCACAAATTACACTTATTGGAAAATGCATATGAAGTGTGCTTTAAAATCAATTGATGAAAGAGTTTTTCTAGCGGTAGAAAAAGGATGGACACCCACAGTCATGAGAGATGGAGATGTCACTAATTTAAAACCCATTGATTCTTGGACTGAAGCCGAACATAAGCTTTCACTTTACAATTCTAAAGGACTTAATGCTATTTCCTCGTCCGTCTCCCAAGATGAATATAATTGAATCATGACTTGTGAAAGCTATGTTTTAGCACTAACTCATGAGGGAACTAGCCCGGTTAGAGTGTCAAAACTTCAAAATCTCACTACATAATTTGAAATGATTAAAATGATCGAAAGTGAGACTTTTGATGAATTTTATGCTAGATTGTCAAATGTTGTTAACTCCTCGTTTAACTTAGGTGAGAAAATACCCAACAACCAAGTTGTAAAGAAAATTTTGAGATCATTATCGAGTAGATTTGATCCTAAAGTGACCATTTTAAACTCCGTAGGAATGTTAGAATCAACGAAACTTGAAGAATTTGTAGGTGACTTACAAACTTATGAGTTCGACATGTTTACCTCTAAGAAAGTGCCTAAGAAAGAAAAGGGTATCGCTTTGAAAACTCGAAAAGAGGTAACAAAAGTTTCGGATGATGATTTCGATTCCGATTTTGAAGATATGGCCTTGTTAGCTAAAAAGTCTAAAAAGTTTCTCAAATTTCAAAAGCAATCGAAAGATGACAAAAAGTTTAAAAATTTTAAAAACAACAAGGGTGAAAAAGTCCCTAAAAATCAAAATGAAAAAGTTAAAAGGGATGGATCAGAGAGGTGTTTTGGGTGTAAAGGTTATGGTCACAAAGTGAAGGACTTCCCCACTAGACTTAAGAAGGAGGGAAAACAACCAATTGTTTATAATGCCACCTTAAGTGATAGTGAATCGAAAGAGGGTGAGGGTCCCCCCATTGAGCGTAACTTTGTTGCATTTATGGCATGTCATGTGAGCGACGAAGATTCTCATGTGCATGACACTTTTGAGGCAATTAAGTGTGATTCCTAAGAGAGTGACGGAGAAAAGAGTGAGGATGAGGAGGTTGATTTGAATGAGTTGAAATCTTCCTTTAATGAATTTTGTAAGGAGATCGTGAAAGTTAAAAAGTCTAACTTGAAGTTGGAAGCAAAATTGAGAGAGTTCACCTTACACAATAATGATAAATTGACTGAGGATATTAGGGAACGAGAGAGGACACTTAGATAAAAGTTAGAGTATGTCGAGGGTGAGAGAGATAACCTTCGTGATTTGATGGAGGTGATGAAAAAAGAGATGTTAGAGTTTTAGGAGTCTCATCGTATGCTTGAAAATAGGAGTGGTGAGTTGGAATAGAGTTTGAAAAACTCAAGCAAAGTGAAGTTCAACTTAAAGGAGAGAAGTGAGAAGTTGGATAGGATGCTAGGCACCTTCCAAATTAAGAAAGATAGGGGTGGTATAGGCTTCGATGATAGAGTTGTTCCCATTCAAAAAGCCAATGCCAACCATGTGAGATAAACCATTAGGAACGTTAGAAAAGGTCCACATGTAGGTCTCTTTCCATACCATCGCTACACTTGCACATTTTGTGGTAGGAAAGGTCACCTTAGAAAGTTTTTCTTCGACCTTAATGATCCTAAAAGGTTTAGGAATAATGTTGGCCTGATTCCCCCTATCCCCGTACATAATTACACACCTACTTGGGTTAGGAAGTCGGATTTGGTTGCTTTAGGAATAAAAATTCATGGTTCTTGTTTGGTTGCACGTGATTCCCCCATGCCATATCTAATGGATGATTGTGTTGCCATGTTTGTCATACACTAGTCTTCGCATCATGATTATATTTTTCTAGTGTAGTGACATGTGTATCATTTTGTATTTTCTTTTCTTTTAATCTTATTGAAAAATACAAAAAGAGTTTTGGTTTAATTTTTCTTTAGAAAATACAAAAATATTTTCGGTTTATATATTTTTGAAAAATCCAAAAAGAGTTTATTTTTTTGAGTCAAAAATACTAAAAACAAACTTTTCGCACTTGGTTAGTATTTAATTAACATAAGGGGACCTAAAATTTTGAGTACTGGATTATAAGTGTTTGCATTCTCGACATTGTCGTCGTCGCCCAAGATGGTGATAACCTGCCCCTTGGCGAAGAATTTTAGTTTTTGATGGAGGGAAGAAGATACTCCCTTAATGCTATGCAACCATGGTCGTCCGAGTAACAGATTGAAATAGGCTGGGATGTCGCTGACTTGGAATTTAATAGCAGTATTTATAGGACCAACCCCTATGGTAAGTTTTATGGATCCCATAACTTCTCGATGACTATTATTGTAAGCGCGTATTGCAGCAGAGGTTGGAGCGAGGTCGCTCAGTTTTAGTCCTAAATAATTAAGGGTCCTTAACGGGTGGACATTAAGAGCTGATCCATTATATTCTATAGACAAGCGAGAGTGGGACAATCTTCTTGATGACTTCGATAGAGATATTGATATCATGATTGTGGTTTGGACCGAGCTTAGTAATTTCTTCCTCGGAGAAGGAAAGCATTATAGTAGAGGTTAGAGATCCGACTAGATTCACCGCTTCTTCTGGCGTGGTAGAAGGAGGGACTGTGGGCCTGGTGAGTAACTTAATAAGAGCATAAAGAGTCCCCATAAAGTGATATTATCTTGGATTTTTTTCCAACTAATCAAGGATTTTTCTCTCCTCGAGGGTCGATTTTCAACCCCTTTTCCTTTGTCGTTTATTGATGGGGGACTTAGATTCTAGTAGTACCTCCCAGACCTGGTCATATGGTTCATATAAGAGGGGGAAAATAGAAACACTATTTCCTCATCGATCTCGGGCTGTTCAGCTACCTTGTTGATTTCTCCCAGTAACTTCTCAAAAGATATCATCCCGTATATATTGACTATCGGACTAGTCTTTTCTGGATTTTGCTCTTCTTCTGAATTGTAGAATTTGTCTCCCCATCTGGTGGAAATGACGTCATCCTTCCACGAAAAGTTAATATACCCCACCACCTCAAGAACGTCTTCGTATAAATCCTCCCATCAGTAGGGAGATGTGGAAGTGAAGGAACTAGGTTCCCCTGCAGTTTTAAAGCAACAAGTAGCTCAGACATAATGTAAATTTCTTTGATCTGTTAGAATAAGTTTGCCATAATCTAGATCGAATTTATCTATAGGTATTACCAATTTGTCTGACTCTCGAGACCATTTCCAAGCTTCCAAGAAAATCATACTGAATCTCTGGCAGTCAATGGTCATCTAGGAGGGCAATTTCATCCTGAACTCTAGCAGTTGGTTCAATACTTCTGTCAATTCCATATTGTTATCTTCGGAACGGGTACAAATAATAATGCATGCTCTGATAAGGAGGGAAAGAGCCTGTTCAGCAAATCTGGTAGGGTGCAGGAGAAAATACGGGCAAGTTTAGAGAGGTTTAGGAGAGTATATAGCTATGGTGGGTGATTTACTTGGCATGATTTGAGTGGATGGGTCAAATTCTGGTTCTTCTTCTAGAAAGATGGCATTTACATGATTTGGGAGTGGATTTTGGGTAGTGTTTGGTTTAGGATTGGCTGGTGAGGCGATGGTGGCCCGGTCAATTAGACCTTAGATTATATTTCGGAGATGAAAACATTGGTGAGTGATATGGACAACAGTTTGGTGAAAGTAACAATGAGCATCTGGTTTGAAATTCTTAATAAGTGGGTTTGGTAATAGATGGGGGTACAAGGGTTTGATAAGATTTTGACTTAACAAGGCTCGATAAACTTTTGAAAGGGGGTATGAAGCTCAGAGTATTCTTTTCGAACAGGGTTGGGATGACTTTCAGGCGCCTAAGAATTGGCGGGATGTGAAGTGTTATTAATGGTTGAAACTGTGGTACTAGTAGGCTTGCCATTACTTCTTTGGGTGAACTGTCCAGATATTTTCTTTGGCTCAACCTCTGGATTGAAAAGGCTTTCTTCAATCTCTACTCCTACCTCTCAGAGTTCTTAGAAATGCGGGTAGTACTGTCCCCCCATTGTTGCTCGAACATGGGGTAATAAGTTTTTCTTTACGATGCTGATTCTCTTCCTTGAAAGGTCGGTTACTCTTAGTGGCTTCTTTCTCTCTCCATCTTGCTATAAAGTTACTAACTGATTACCCATGGTTCTGTTTGAGTAGCTCTTAATCACGGTGAGTAACCTTTAATTACTTATTGTACTTGTACTATGATATGAATTCACGGGCGACATCCTCCTAACTGTAGATCCTGGATTCCTCGAGAGATAAGAACCAACGGAGAGCGCTGGCCTTGAGAGTTTTTTGGGAACATATGGGCCATTATTTCCTTAAAGGTACCTAAGAGAGTCATGGATAGGTGGTAACTTCAGATATGGACAATCGAAGGTCCGCTACCTCCGAATTTCTCAATGTTTGGCATCTTGAATTTGTCTGGCAATCTAGCTTTAGGGTAGGGAGACGTATGGGTATAATCCATATAGTTCCTTGAGATTTGAACTTAATCAAACTTCTTGGTTAATATCTTAAGATCCTCTTTGACTTTATTCAACTCGTCCTTTTTCGGATCGACGGGTATTGGTAGGACAACCTCTGGCTGAAAGAGAATCATCATAGGGAGTTGGGCTGGCGGTGACCCATTAGCATGAGGTAGACGTGGAGCGGTTTGATACTCCTTAGGGACCCAAACTGGGTCTGGTGCGGGCGGACCCATAGCATGGGGGAAGAGAATCTCAAGCTCTTTGGGAATAAGGACCCAATTTTTCTGCATCTCATGGACCTTAGTTTTAAGGTTGTCAATCTTGGTAGAAAGTTAGACTATAACTGCCATCAAATAGGGCTACACAACTGGTACGGGATCGACGTTCTCCATAGAAAGTAGAGAAAGGTGGACTCCGGACTCGGAGGAAGTAGCGAAAGAACTAACGGAGCTTCGTGGTGATTGGACGGATGACAAAAGCTAATAGGGAGCCAGGATAAGAATTGGTACGCGATCGACCTGAGAGGAAAAAAGATTTGGATTTATTTTTGGAGAAGGATAAAGGAAACTTTCTTTATTGAAAAAGTAAGGGAAGTGTTCTCGATAAATTTTGAAAAAAGGGATGAAAAAAAGTCTTTTTGGTATTTTTCAAAATGAGGGATTTTTTTTCGATACTTATGATAAATAAAAGGAAAATGTTTTTTTTGATATTTTATTAAAGGGAAATTTTTTTTTTGGACATTTTTGATAAAGAAGGCCAAAAGGAGAGGGATATGTCTCAGCATGATTATTATTATTTTTTTGTTTTCACTTCTATTAGTTTTTTCCTAAATGAAAAAAGAAATGGCGAACGAGTCTCGAGCCTTGGAAAATTGGGTTTAAAAAATAAAACGAGGAATTTGGTATGGTCGAGGAACTCCTCGCGCTTAATGATAGAGATGAGGAACCCTCAAGAAAAGAACCCATCATGGTAGAGATTCCAAGTGAGGTACTCTCAGCTGCGGTATCCCCTCTAGAAACACCAACTCGCGAGGAACCCATGGATGAGAAACCCTGGGTGTCCCTCATCGCAAAAAAAGGGGAAGTAGCAACAGCAACCCGTATAGAAATGTCAACTCGCGAGAAACCCTTGGTGTCCCTCATCGCCAACAAAGAAGTCATGGCAGCAGTCTCGACGAAGCATGAGGTCGAGACACCCCCGAATGGGAGGTCGAGGCGCGAGGAACTCATGGGAGAGGAACCCTGGGTGTCCCTCACCGCTAACAAAGAAGTTATGGCATCAGCCTCAACGAAGCATGATTTACAAAACTTGGCCACCCACAAGCCCCTTCCCCTAATTTAATACGACTTAGTATACCCTAATTTTAGCGACCTGTTATGTGAAACAACTTTTCTCAAATAGGGTATTCAGTTATTTTATGAGAACTGTTGTGGTTTAAGGAGAATCTAATGAGTGATATGTATGTGTATATAATTTGATATTCCACTCTAGAATGATTTTTCAAATTGTTTTTTTTGAAATTCCAGTGCAGGATGTTATTATTGTTCTGTGATTTCTTCATTTGTTACGAGTCTTCATCAACTTAGCTGAGATTTACTGTATAAATTGGTTTCACATAGGGTATAGTTTAGTTCTATGTTACCAATTAATATGGATAGCTTTTTTGTCAGGTGAAAGTGGAGATAATTTTAGAAAAGAAGGTCCTCGATGAAAATTTCGAAAGAAAAGAAGAGTTACAATCACAAACTCTATTGTACAAGAATTTGTGGCTTGAGGCAGAAGCACAATTGTGCTACACCAGTTATAGAGATCGGTTTGATCGTGTAAAGAGGGAGATGGGGAAATTCTGAGCATACATGTCATGACCCACATTACATGTGATTGTGATCAACTTGGAAAAAATGGCCAAAAATATTATGAAAAATTGACTGTGGATCTTTCTAATGAAGATAGCCATATTACATTTCAATAGTGTATCATTGTCACATCATCAAAAAAAATGTCCAGGTGTTGTCGCCAACAAAAAATTGTTTAACCAAAAAATATGAAATTCGTATGTATTAATTGGGGTTCTTGATGCAGGTGTTCTGCTTCTCCTTAGATCGAGGGAAGATTCCATGTCATGGTGGACAGTGATGTTTCTAAAGTTGGGTGGAGTTAGTTTGCTGTAAAATTTGTTTTATATCCATATATTCTTCCTTCCATAATTGGTATGCAATTTGGTATAGAGGAGTCAATTTCAAGAGTTAAGAAAGTATGCTCAGAATTATTACTTTTATTTCAAGCTGTTGAGAGCACATTATTGGCTTACATGTCTGCTCAGGTGGGTCATCATTTTTCCAACCTGTCCCTTTTGCACTTATTCACATGTTACTGTCATTACATCATTTATATGCCCTGATTTGTTATGTAGCATATTGGTTTAGCTTAATTGCCTCACACTCATCCGACAAGGCTCTAACTTGCACTTAACTGTAGGACTCTGAATAAGTGATCTTTGAATAGAGTATTTAGGTAAGTTATGAGGTTGAAAATAAAGTCATTTAATATTTACAGTTATCTAATTTTGTTTTTTAGTATTCTCTATATGATTCTTTTATAGGGAAGGAGAATGATGTATTATATTTTGGGTTCAAGTCAGGTATGAAGAGTGGATTGTACCGAGCTTATTATGGTGAGTTTTAAGAGTGGACTACTTGAAATCATCCCCAAGCCAATGCTTGTTGTTCTGTTTCTTTATCGTTTGACCACTCAGGTGTGCTGTAGTCCTTTATTTAGATTATTATTAGATTTAATTATTTAATGCGGTGCTAATTTAAGCACGGTGTTATTCATGTTCAGGGCAGCTGGTACCGCATGGACTGAAGGCAGTCCAACATTATGGGCTCCACTGCTCATATCATCCGCGATTGAGTTTCCATTTTTCTATGTGTAGCCATTGTCGCTTTGGACCCCATTCAGTTTGGCTTGACCTTAAATTATTAGAATGGTTATTGTGACTACCACCCCCAAACTTTGTGTTGAGCTCACAATTCATACAACGAACGGATAGAGGTAAAATATCAAATAAACCCTTACTAGAAAGCTAATTTAGCATAATTACCCTATTTCAGAAGAGTGAGGGAATACAAAGTGGTGATCAAGTTTGTGGCACGGGCTAACTTGCATCATTTGGGGGAATTTCTGGCCATTAAGCGAGCCGATGCTCCACAGGAAGCTCTTCAAATCTCGACATTATGTTGAGAGAACTCTCATCAAAGAGGTAATCTCTTGAACGAATTTAAATTGGTAGAGTAATAATGTTTCTAATTAATTAACTGTTTGTCGAGTTCTTATTTGTCTTTATGCATTTTGAAAGGAACTGCCCCGTTGGGAGATCTTTCTTTTCTCCTAATATTCGGAAACCCAAAGGCTTGGTGAAGGATTGGAGTCGTGGTATGGATTCTATCAAAGTATAAGGCCAACCCAGATGGGGTTATCCCTTAATATTGGTAAAAGACCTTATAAATAAAGATATTAAATTAGAGTTAGCAGTATTACGATTTTCTACCCCTCAATTTTATGTTACGTATTTTCTATTTTACAGATATGGCTTCAGCTGCATTTTTTGAGGCCCTCTCTGTTTTAGAGTTTGTTGCTCAGCTTCTTGGCAAAGACGTGTTGTCAAGGCCGTTATCCGATTGTGTAATGGTATACATTCCCAGGTGATCGGTATTTGAGACCGTTCATCTCCTACTATATGTTCTACCGAATATGATGTCTAACAATCTAACGTCGAAACAGACAATCTCTTGGAGAGACTGCAATATGGTCCAAAACTTAGAGACACAACTATGTCGGATGAGGAAGCCAATTAGCAGGCTTTCTTTGATGATGTTCTTCATCCTGGTTGTCATTGTATGCCTTGGTGTGTAGGAAGCCAATCAACAGGTTTTCTTTCGTTACGTGTGCAACAACTTGATATTCATTGTGAAACAAAGACCAAGGTTCGTAACATACTAATTTGGCAACATTTCTCTCTTTTTCTTCGTATTCCCTATTTTATTTGAAAAGGTCTTTACAATTATGTGGAATTTTGAAGATGACTATATGTCTAGAAACTGTACAATAACCATATATCAGGGTTGATCTATGATTTTGTTGTATTATACATCAATCTTAAATGTTGAAACAAAACGTAATCGTTTATAATATGAAATAGGGAATACATATATTATTATATGCTTTTATATTTCCACAGATTTCTTCATTGTATAGGATTAAGAAAATCTTGAGCAAAAGATGTGTTTGTCCAAATAACCTCCTCTGATACTATTGTAAATTAATTAGGAAAGCACAACAAGATACGATGCCCTTATTTTTGTGTGCTATGTATGAGATAATGAGGTTATTATTAAAATTTTGTAATGAAAGAATGACCTGGAATGCAGTTAAAATGGAAAACTTTGCGTACTCAATGTAGATGTAAACTACCATTAGAGTGTTGTGAAATTTTTTTACAATGTTTGTGCAATTAATTTTGCCGGTGGATAATTTTTGTACTAAATTAATTTTGTATGATTAAACGTTGATATTATAACTAATATGATAAATTTATTTTGTTTGACATAATGTCATTTTTGGATCCTCATCAAGTTTCCTGCGTTGTGGGTTGGGGCGTTGATTGCGATGGTAACAGAACGGAAGTTGATAATCAACAACAACGAACTTCTTTTCTATATTTCATTTGATTAGTTATAATATAAAAATATCTCATTTTGTGATGATTGTATTAGAATGTTATATTGGATGCATTTATGAAAATAATGTAACTTTAGGGGTGATTGTATTACGATGTTTCACTTGTTTGGTTGAAGTTTCTTCTGTAAATAAAGAGTGTATGCTAATATAAAATGTAAATGTTCAATATAATGCCGTTGTTTATGTGGACTATTTTTGTATATGTTCATAGGATTTATTTAGTGTTGTAAGAATAATTGAATTTGTTTAAATTAAGGATATTGGATCTTGAAAATTATATATTTTTTAAATATTTATTAATATTACTAACGCACCTTTACCGTCACAAAATTTGAAATTTACCATTACTATTAGTAACAGAATTTTACCATTACTGATTGTGAATTTTACCGTTACTATTAGTAACAGAATTTACCGTTACTAATTCTGAATTTTTTCGTTACTATTAGTAACAGAATTTTATCGTTACTAATTTTGAATTTTACCATTACTATCAGTAATAGAATTTTCCGTTACTAATTCTGAATTTTACCGTTATTATTAGTAACAAAATTTTACCGTTACTAGCTTCGTGCCTCACGCCTTTTTTCTAACGAAAAAATTGTGTTACTAATATTCTTAGTAGCGGTTAAATTGTGTTACTAAATGCGCGTTTTGGTGTAGTGAGAAATAAGTCTTATAGTGATACTGATGGATCGGCGGATAAAGAGGTATATACATTTCAACTATTTTTCTCACCGTC
The DNA here is from genome assembly GCA_949130495.1 of Sambucus nigra. NCBI lineage: Eukaryota > Viridiplantae > Streptophyta > Magnoliopsida > Dipsacales > Adoxaceae > Sambucus > Sambucus nigra. The sequence goes on along the minus strand of OX422214.1, from coordinate 641,598,991 downwards.
TAACATGGAATAGTAATAAACAGTTCCATTTGCATACGAGTCATTTTATATATCATGTGAAAATAGCGTTGCCAAAGCCGTTTATTAAAAATAAACTATTTAAGCAACTCCGAAAGTTTGTTGAAGAAACTCTTTACTTAAATCAAAAAGATTTTGAACACAAGATGTGTTAACAAAAATTATGTACGAGATATGGACAAGATTTGATAACAAGTTTTAGTAAACAGTTTAAAATGTTTTAAACTCAGCACACATCAGAATGGGATGAGAAGATGTAGAAATATTAATACTCAGGATTTTTAACGTGGTAAAACCTCAACCTTGAGGAAACATCCACGACTCCCTCTACGGAGTAAAACAAGAAAATATCACTAAAACAAATATGTGAGTTACAATCTATTTAACTAACATGCACACAATAACAAGTCTATACAAGTTCAGGATTATACCCTCTGGCGTCCTTAAACTTTTCTGCAGATCTTGATTGTTGATGTAGTCTTCTCAGTTTGTCAACTCTTCTTTTGTTTCAGCACTTTACGTCGACTTATGTTCACCAAATCTTATAGCCAACACTTTCAGTGTATGTAGTCTGAAGATGTTTGTGAAAAGTGTTCTAAAACACATGCATGCACACACTCACTCTGATTAGTTACAAACAATCCTAACAAATTACATATAAAGTCTATATGCAGTGAGATTGTTATTTTTCTTTCTTTACAAAACCAAAAACCTATTGACCTTTCAAAATAACCCAGATCCCACGGAGATCTTGCTTAAGAAATCGGACAAGACCTTTTTCAATCTATTTTGAAAATATTTAGAAGATTGAAAACCCTCCAAGTGCGAATCCAACTAGGTCAGGTTAAGTTTTGTAAAAACAGAAACATAAAAACATCTATTGTTGATTCTGAAGTAAGAAAAGGTTTTAACAGAAAACAATCAACAACGAACTTCTCAAGATGAGAAATAAAAATGCAACTAAGTGTGTTGTGACATGAAAAACTTCAGATCTATGATTTCTATTGAAACAGAAACAAGATCTGAGTAAGTGTCTAAGTTGGAAATAAGATTGTATGAACACAAGGTTTCAGCAACCCAGAAATCACTCAACTCGAACTCTCATAAACTCAAGAAACACTAAGGATGGTGTTTATTTGGTTATGGTGTTTTTTGGAGAGGTAAGTGGTTTAGGTTGAAGAAGGTTTTGAAGAAGTTAGGGTTTCTAACTTGGCTCTGGTTTCTCTCTCTCTCTTCTCTCTCTCTCTCTCTCTCTCTCTCTCTCTCTCTCTCTCTCTATTCTCTGAGACTTTTCAAAATGGCAAAAGCTTTCGAAGACTGAGATGAGAGGCCTTTAAATAGGAAGGGAAGAAGATTCCAGACCATCGTTAAAAAACAAAGGCTGAGATTGAGTCAAGCTCCTTTGACTTCAATCTAAGGGCTCACAACAGGCGGTGGTTTAAACTGGTTGTGATTGGCTTTAGGGTTTACACGGGGATTCACTCAGGCGACATGCAGGCCATCGATAAGGGATGATCCAAGGGCTGTAAACATGCGAGGCTTTGTCTCTGTAAAGAAACACAACTCTGGCCAATCAGAGATCAGCAAGTGTTGGCCATAGGACGAAGGCAATCGCGCGTCCCAAACTAATTACAAAGCCAACCCTGGATTCTCTGGCGCTTTCGGTTCCTACCCAAAGTAACTTTATGCCAAAAATCACAACATTACATATTTAGATATTAACCCCAAGACTTTTTAAATCAAGTTTTAATTTAATAAAACCTTAATTAAAAGATGTTTAAAAAATCCCAAAAAAATTAATAAAAATCAAATTGAGGGATTTAAACACACTCACCACATTAATACACATAAAGGTGCAATATGATATGCAAGAATTAAATTCTAAGTGTGTGAGTGATGGCTATAGTCTTAGGATCATTACAAGGTGAATAGGAGAAGAAGCAAACCAATCTCTGAGGCTCTTTGGTTTCTAGGATGGACACAATTTTGTCACAATTTCCAAACTAGATGAGCTCTTATACAGTCTAGACTCAAATGAGTCAAAAGTATAAGGGCTTCATGCAAATAAAAGAGAGAAGATAAAATAAAATAAACAAAAATTCTATTCTAACCGAATTTTGGATTGAATTTTTGCCGACTTGTTATTGGTTTGGTTAAGGGGTCCACACCAGTAAGACCCCAAAACCAACCAATAACAGGTTGACACGTCATTAAGTCGACAAAAATTCGGGGCCAGTAAAAGTGCTCTAAAATAAAAAAGGGTTCGTATCGGAACGTGAAGTTCACTCATATAAATGTCGTGGTTTAAGTTGTTAGTGATATTTTGTTTGGAAATAAACAGAGACCACAACTGGAATTGTTGTTGTCTTGTCATTGTTTTTCTTTTTCCTTCTCTTCATCGACTCGTTAGTCTTTGATAAAGTCAAAAAAATTGCCTATAAAAATTACACGATACAACTAATGTCACCCCTTGGATTCTTTAAACACTCCAGAAAAAATTTATAAGATAAAATTATCTTTTGTCCTAACATCAAACAAATCTCAAACATTCTCAACAATTTTTTTAATTAACTAATTATAAAAACTGTTTTATTATACAGTCCAAAAAAATAGACATTTTGTATTGAATAAAATTGGACACTTTTTTGAAAAACAAATTGTAAAATAGTTTTTTTTTAAATCATTATTTTTATAAAATGAACATATTTAAAAAAACTATTGAATATAACTTATTTAAAAATAATATTTTCGTTATTTAAAAAAATGACAGTCATATTTATTAAAGAGTGTTTTATGTTCAACAATTAACCAGGGTTACAATTCTGTCTCAAATTATATTTTTAGAAATTATTTTTTGATAACTATTTTATGTTAAGATTTTTTTTTGGTTAAAAATAATTTATTTATATATATTAGATTAATGATTGGTTAGTGCCGCTGGTGTAGAGATGCGGATTCGCGTCAGCGACACTAACCAATCGGTGATAAAAAAATCGTAACAAAATATTTTTATATAAAATATTTTCTACCCGCATCCATTAAATGATGCGGGACCACGCCAGCCGCACTAACCAATCGGTATTAAAAATTATAACAAATTATTTTTATATAAAATATTTTCTACTCCAATAAATGATGTGGGCCCGCGCCAATAGCACTAACCAATCAGTATTAAAAAAAAATGATAACAAATTATTTTTATATAAAATATTTTCTACCCGCATCCCTTAATGGATTGGTTAGTGCCGCTGACGCGGACCCGCATCCATTAAATTATGTCGGTCCGTGCCAGCGGCACTAACCAATCATTAATCTATATATATATATATATATATATATATATATATATATATATAATCTTACCACAAAATACTTATTAAAAATATAATTTGAGATAGAATTGTAACTCTGGTTAATTGTTGAACATACACACTCATTAATAAATATAACTGTCGTTTTTTTAAATAACGAAAATGTTTTATTTAAATAAGTTATATCCAACTGTTTTTTTTAATATTTCCATTTTAAAAAAATAATGATTTAAAAAAAACATTTTACGATTGGTTTTTTTAAAAAAATGTCCAATTTTTTTCAATAAAAAACGTCTATTTTCGGGCTTTATAATAAAACTATTTTTTGTAATTATTTAATTAAAAAGTTGTTGAGAATGGTTGGGATTTGTTTGATGTTAGGATAAAAGATATTTTTTTAAAAAAAATTGGAGTATTTAAAAAATCCAAGAAGTGCCATTAGCTATACCCAAAATTCATCTCCTGTAACAATGCCACTTTCAGCATCACCGGTCTACAAATCAACCAAAATTTCCTTATGACTCACTTTGATAACCACCATCTCCGACAAAAAATTGCTCTTTTTTTTTTCCAAAAAACAGAAAACTACATTAAAATAACAACATTTTACATGAGATGTTTCAAGAAGCAGACCTAATTACACAACACGGACTTTGATCAAATTGCAAACTAGAAAGTAAAGACTGAGGGGCATACTGAAAAACTTGAAAGTAAAACGGATTATTGACAGACAAAGCAGCTAAAAGATCAGGACATTAGTTAGATTCTTCGAAACAGAGGCCGAGTGTGAAAAGGTGAAAACAGGAAAAGCCTTTAAGGATGATTCGGGTCAGGTCCTCGTGAGCTGGAGGCTGGGCTGAATGTTTGGTAAGCATGTGGAATGCAGTTTGACAATTTATGTTTATTTCAAAACATTTTAGGCCCGCATGAAAAGCTAAATTAAATGCAGTATAAATTGCCCAAAGCTCAGCTGATAAAGATAACACATAGTAAATGTTGGACTTAAAACCAAAAAGAAACTGGTCCTGAGAATTCCTAAAAAATCCCCCAACAAATGCAAGACCTGAGGTGTGGGATCGGACGCCATCTGTATTACATTTAAAAAAAGGGTGGGCATGAAGCATCCAGGTAATAAGGAACTGGTTGAGATGAGGCATTAAAGGAGGACTAAGAATAGTGGTGGAGCAAGAAAATTTGACAATCTGGTCAGAGATCGCGTGTCGGATCTGAGTCGGTAGAATTGGTTTGTGTTGAAAGAGCACGTCGTTCCGAGCAATCCAATGGCACAGAGTAGGAAAAAATTTCGGACTGTTAGAGTCGTCAGATAAGACAACTGATTGTAAGAGGCAATGCCTTGTAGAATAGAGAGAGGGGAGGGATCCATAACCTATGATGGGAGATGGAGTTGATAGAATGTGGAGCAGTCCGTGAAAATATGAGAGTTTGAGTCATGGAGCCCACGAAAAGGACAGTCAGACAATGGAAGTTTGTGAAAATAGTGCAAGCGGTCTGCTGCGGGAAGGCTTTGATGAATTAAAAATAATAAAAAGGTTTTTAGTTTAGTCGGGAGGTGGCTACATCAAAACCAATGCCAAGGCAAGGAAGTTGTATGCTAATAGATAGAAACATGGTTCAACAACTGACATGTCGCTTTGATCGTTAGATGGTGAGAGTTACTGGGCCACCAGTAGGGGAGGTCCCGAGCGGCAGATGGGAAGATAGGAATAGCTTGTATGTAAAGTCGAAATTCAGGAGGGACAAAATGGGCTAAAGATAGAAGATCCTAGTGGTGATTAGTGATAAAGTGAGATACAAAGATGTCATAAACAGTGGGAGATAGGTGTGGGAATCTGGTTTTAAGCGGTTCTTGAAGAACCTAAATATAATGCCCGAAAGAGATGGAGCAAGGCCCAATACTTCAGTTAATTCCTAGACGGAATGTGGGGAGGATCTTAATAACTCGAGTCCAAAACCAGGAAGCGTTGTGAGAGTGATGAGCGTGAAGAATCTAATAATGCGAAAAATATTTCTGCTTAAAAACGCGAGACCAGAGAGTATCAGGCTCAGTGAAAAGCTTCCAGAGAAGCTTGAGTATAAAAGCCGTGTTGAGATCATGCAGATTTTTAATTCCCATCCCTCCCAAGTTCTTTGGAAGTGTAATAGTAGACCGGGGGATAATGCGCGTTTTATAAGACGACGTGAAGGTGTTCCAGAAAAAAAAACTTAATTTTTATGGTAAGGTATGTGAGAATGCCTTTGGGAAGCGGGAATACATACATATTATAAGATGGAAGAGAAGTGCAAACAACATTGATAAGGGTGGCACGACCTTTATTGGATAAGAAATGGGTGGTCCATATCTGTAGTTGGGCGTCTAAGTCTGTAATAAGATTGTGAAATAAGTCACGCTTAACATAACCCGTAATAAGAGGGTGCCCACAGTACTGACGCGACTAAGAACGTGTCTCTAAAGTGCGTACTCTCTAGGCTCAAGTGCAAGCGTGTCACTCAAGTAATAATCTGATAAGTCGGGTATCGATCCTCAGGGAAATAGGACGAACGAAGTCGTAATGACGTTGGACAAATGAAGGAAACCTAACTTTGACTCTAAAGAAAAGGAAAAGGTGATTTGAATGGTGAAATAGCTACAAATAGATGCAATTTTGAAAAATAATTAATTAATGAAATCAAGAATGAACGGAATGCAATTACTCTAAATTATCTAAAATACTGATGATGATTGAACTAAAACTTGAACTATATGATGAGTAAAACAGACCGGGAATACAATCCCTCAACCCTAGTGTATTGTTGGTATAAAATTAATTTTAAATTTAAGTGATTAATAAGACCCAAAATTTAGTACTCCCAAGCATTACATATATGAGGTTCAAGCCCTCACCATACATAATCAGAGGATGAGTAAATCAGGATTGAGACAGCTACACTCGCATTTCATTCTGAAGCATCCCGGTCACCCCGAGGCAAACGAGATCCAAACATCTACAATGGTTGTGTTTCTACGCAATACGGTCATAATAAATCCTTAAGTTAAGAGGATTAATTTTATACACATGTAACTATCACATCAGGTTGTGTCTATGCATCCCGACCCTAAAAAATCTAGCCGGACATGTTGACCCTAACTATGCATGAATTAATTACGTTGCATGCGAAAGAAATCATGATGAAACTATATTGAAACATGAAAGGAAGTGTTATAAACCAAGAGTTTGTTTGAATCATGCAAGAAGAATAACCATGGAAGAGAAATAATAGAGAGAATGAAACTTGAATTAAAACTTGAAACCAAACCCATAATTAATCAATCTTGAAGCAACAATTCGCAACTATGTTCCTAGGGTGTTCTCCTATTCTTCTCTCTATCAAAATTTGTTCGAAACTATCTTTTCTAAGTCAAAACCATAATACAAATACGTTTTTGAGGAGTTTGTACATCATAGGACTCTTTTGGACCAATCAGAATTAAAGGAAAAATTCGCGCATCAGGACCCTTAAACCGGTTCGTAGGTACCCCGAACTGGTTCACAGTGTGGTTCGGGAAATCTTGTTGGTTTTGGGCCTCTTTTCTTCAATTCCAACCCTTAGAATTTTTTTCTTGTTTTCTTCTTTTCTTTCTTGGATTTTTTCTCAACTTCAACTTAACATAACTCCTTTACCGTAGCTCGAATTTGGGTGCCATTTTTTTCCAGTATTCTCGTTGTTCCGAACTCTTCAACTTTACAGTTGGCCCCGCCTCCGGGATCAGGCTACAGAATTACGAAAATTCCCTTGAACTTGCCTTCCTTGCCTTTCTTTCCTTGTTTCGATATCTCATCCGCACCGCTTGCACAATTAACTTGTAAAACACATAAGAGAAACACAAAACAAGGAATATTTTCCAACGAAGGTTAGTAGCATAAATTTGAGTTAAATCCATATCAATTGCTTCACTTGGGTTCACAAAGGTGCCGAAATTAAGGGGATAAATATGCAATATTTATGCCCAATCAAATCCCCCTAACTTAGAACTTTACGCGTCCCGAGCAATGTAAAAGAAAAAGAATAATGTCACAACTCTTCTAAACATTTCATTGGGATAAAATACCTTTTTCGTGGGCAAGAGATTTCATTTAGCGTATGCAACAAGCCTTTAAACCCCTAGGTTACCCTAGTAGGACGAGTTGTGTCTCGTGAGGGTTTGCAGTGAATATACCCACAAAATTCGACTCAAAGAAAATTCAAAATACACAAAAATTGTATAATTCAAACTTTTCTAGAAAATAGTCATCATCAAATCATGTTCAAGAGTCTCAAATCATAATGCGTGTGTGCGAAGCCAGAAAGTTAACCGCGAATTTTGACCGATTAACTATTACGTTACTTATCCGAAAATTCGTTTTGATTTCAAATTCTCACAGGATGCTCTCACAAACAAATCACTCGGAATGTGCTTATTCTCTCGGTATGCGTGATTTATAAGAGTAAATGTATTGGAACCAAGTTCACGCACACAAGTAGAAAGACGAAAATTTATGGTAACTGGATCTCATCAATGGATTACAGTTATAAAAAAGCGGGAACATAGCCTCTAATTCATATTTTTTTTATCTATTTTATTATCTTTTGGCGTTTTAAATCTCCACACGGTAGCCAATTTCGCAATTTTGGACTCGGCTAGGACTTTTACGGGTTGAAGGTGTATTGAGTAAAATTGGAAAAGGTTAAGAATTTCGGAATTGGAAAATTTTGCTTATGATGTTCGTTAGTGCTTTTCCGGGCTTTTGCTCATTTTCTATTATTTTCTCATTTTTTTTTTATTTTTCACTTCTTTTATTTTCTTGCTATTTTTGTTGAGCATAGCTATTCTTTTCTTTCCACTTTTTATGCACTTTTCGGACTTAATTTCTGGGATTATCATTTTTTTTCAATTCCGGGCCAATTGGAGTTTTCGGGTTGTCAAACGAAAGGGAAAAATTTATTCGGCTCAACTTTGGGTTACAAAATGGATGATTTTTCACAACTTTTTGTGGCCAATGTTTTTGGGTAACAAACGATGGCCTACTTCATTGTCGAAAATACTAATTGCATTACCATATGCGTTTCGAGATGAATTTAATTTAGAGATTTCTTCGGCACATTTTTCAAGGCAATATCACACACGTTTCTTAAAATCGATCAAAGAGAAAGATTTGAGATCCTCGACGACTTATTAGTCTGCTGAAAAGAAGTTTGAGTTAATAATTAACTCGGATTGATTTATAAATTTCACAAAAATGGAAGGCTCGAATGTCACCGGGGTTGTTAATCTCCACACTTATTCGTTAAGTCGTCAATTTTCTCCATTTCCATCTTTGGTCAATTTCGGCTTTGTGCATTGGGTTTTTACAATTTGAGACTTTAAACTCACTTTTAATGATATTTTTGAAAACTTTGAATTCCAATTTTTATTTATTTTAAAGAAAAATATTTTTTGATTTTTCAAAATTTTATGATTTTTTTGAGATTTCTGGGCATTTTTGAAAATTTGTGAAGTTTTAGAAAGACGCACTTGTGACCCCCACCAACTTAGACTTTTGCATGGTCCTCAAGCAAAAAGGACTAAAATCTAACTCAAAGCGAATTAAAAGTCTGAGAAAATAAAACGAACAAATTAAAACAGAAATGCAGAATTTTTATAGATACGGAGAATCCTGTGTTACAAAGGAGAGGGTAGAGCACACAACTTAACAATGTAAACAACATCCACAACACACAAACATCAAACAATATATAAGGCTTCATTGGGGAGGCGTATTTGAGGGTCCGGGTGCGTTGGGATTAGGCCTATGTTTTTTTCCGAACATTTCGATTTTTTCGATATTCGATCCGATATTTTCCGATTTTGGAACGTATATAAGGTTTCCGATTTTCGATTTTTTCGAAAAAAATCGAATCGAAAATTGGAAATAATTCTGAATTTTTGATTTTTCGATTTTTCCGATCCGATTTTTCCGAAACTATGCCGATCCGATTTTTCCAAATTATTTCCGAAATATTTTCCAATTTCCAATTTTTCTAATTTTTTTAAACATTCTCATGTGTCCCACATCGGCTAGGAGAGGAAGAGAGGCCCAAAAAAGTCCTCTATAAAAGGAGAATATCCCTATATCCTCTACACAAATTAAAAAAATTGGTTAAATCCTTACATATTCACATGTTGGGTTAAATCTTTTTTTCGATTTCTTTAAAATGAGAATTTCGAGTAATCGAAAATCCTATATTACCCGTAACAACCTGCCTAATTAAATATCAAGTGATCAGTCCTTTATTTAATTAAATCAAAATATCCAGTTGGATCATTCTCAGCATCACTATCCAAAAACAATTTCTTTATTAATCACCTAATAGTTAATTAATCTAAGTGTCAAATTTTTTTCCATATTTAATTTCATTAAAACCATTCCATTCCACGACACGAAATAATAATATGCAACAACACATCACAACTGAATTAACTAAAACAAGAATAAATTTGACTGGAATAACTCTCCAGTTAAATTATAACATTTACACTAAATAAAACTGATATCCACAATGCTTACATAAATAATTACAACCTCTAGATTCTTGGGCGGCATGCCCTAAATGAAGTAGACGCTACAGATGAGTGAATCAACAGAAAGGAAGCGTCAAAATAAAATCCACATATCTACTAGTAGCTATAATCCATCGAAACATCTATAATCTATGCTAGGCATCCCTGCTGCTGGATACCTGATGTAGAAGATATAATAGAGAAGAGAATATGCAAGAAAACAGATCAGATCCCGATTGTAAAAGATTTAAAAAAAATAGCAAGTGCTTAACAATTACAAATAAGCATTTATTATGTACATGCTAGTTTCTCGGGATCTTTCTTGAGAATTCTCACATCTCATCTAAATTGCACACTAATCGTATCTTATTATCTTCTTAGTTAAGGTTCCCTCATAACTAGTTTTGTAATACCCGCACCTTTAAATTGTACTTGCATGATTATCCTTTTTTTAGCGATGCTCCGTTAATGAAATTTTTACGTTGCATGTTCCCGCATGAGTTATGATTTATGTTTGTATAATTATTTTAAGTAATTTTGTTGAGTTTCACGCGATTCGGACAAGCAACGAACGCTACGCGAACTTGTGTACTAATTGTCTTATGACGCTGGACACAGTGAAAGTTTAGTTTTACGCGTATTGTTTAGGATGCCTCGAAAGGTCAAAAAAATATTTTGACCATATATTTAAGCTCATAAAAATATAAGGAATATTACCACGCGAAGAAAAATCGAAAAAAAATACTTCTGCGTGGAGGTCCCGTTTTTGCGCGCTATATAGGACATTTCGGGTGGCCAAAAAATTAGTTTGAATATGATTTTTCACTCAAAAAAATACAAGGAATAAGAGCCTTAGGTTAAAAGTTTCAAAAAAAAATTAGAGAGAGAAAGTGACGCTGGTACTATTGATAGCACATTAACTTGGTTTTGGGTGGTTGAGTGTAGTCACTTTCAACTCCAAAAATCAGACTTTGGGAGGAGTGATACGCGGTTTAGGAAATGAAACTTTTGAGGCTATGGTTCTAGAGTGTAAGGTCCCTTAAAATTCCTTTCAAAAGAGAGAGAGGGAGAGGAAACTATGGGTGTAATTAGGCACATAGTTGTTGACATTTTCCCCCAAAAATCCCTCAAGTTCTAGCAAGACTAAGCACCCATATTTTCGTAGATCCATCTCCCAACCCTTTTACCACTATCCAAACACCACTATAAGGATCTCCAAACACCATTAAAGCTAACCTCAAGGTTGGGACAGCTTGTGGGGAAATTTCAGAGAGCTTTTTGGAACTCAAAGGGAGTCTTAGTTGGAGTTTTTGGTGGAACTTTTGGGTGCTCCACTTCATCTTCTTCACATCTACACTCACTCTCCTTCATTCAAGTAGGGTTTTTCTCACTCTTAAACTCTTTTATTTCAAATGCTAATATGAACAAAATGATGAAAAAATGTGACTGTTTAGCTCTTCTCCTTTATTTTCATATGCTATGAAAAAAACCCATTTTGTGAAAAATGATAAATGGAGAGGATGATGTTAGATTAATTTTTAGATTATTATATATGTTGAAATCATGCTATAAATGTAATAACCTCATGAAATAAACATAGAAAATGTAATACTATAAGAAAATGACTAGTTAATGCATTGTTGGGTTTTCTATGGAAGAAGACCCATTTTCATGAAATAGTGTATGTAGTATGTGTTAATCTTGACATTAAGATGACTAATGTTGAAATATAGTGGTTTAAATATGTGATTGGTAATCTCATAAAAATAGCCCCAAAATCTAATATGTTGAAATATTAGTTTAAGCCTCTTGAATATGTTAAATAAGGCTTATAATTATGTAAATGGCTTTGTATGTAAAAGTGTGCTAAAATGGGTTGTACATCACTAATAAAGGTTTAAAAGTTGGTGGAAACATGTAGTTAGGGGTGTTCAAAAAACCGACTGAACCGACGGACCGAATTGAACTGAGCCGAACCGCCTTATTTTTGTCGGGTTTTTTTGCTAATCGGTTCGTTCCCATTTTTTTTAAAACCGAATGAGTCGGTCCGTCCTCGGGTTTTGAGTTGATATGGTCGGTCTGGACCGACCCGGATCGACAGTATATATATATATATATATATATATATATATATATATATATATATATATATATATATATAATTTAGTGTTTTGTGTATTTTATGGTTTTTAATGTGAACTACACTGTTGTAACATTCTCAATGTTATATGCGTTTGCGTTTTATATAGACTGGCGCTTAATTATTTTGTGTGCTATAATCACAAATTTAATTTATTGATTGACATTCTCAATGTTAGTCTCCTCTTGATTAGTGTTATGCATATGTCTATATATATAGATATATAATGTTCATACATATCCATGTGTTTTTTTGAATGATTTCTTCATTAAAAGATTTATGACTTGCATAGTTGTGATATACAGGAAAGGAATTGGTTGGGTGGGGGTGGGGGGGGGGAATTATTAGCCATGCTATAGAAGCTAAGCTTTAGCTTTAGCAGCGAAGGTTTGTCATTGACACTGCTTCATTTACATTCAATCATAATAGAAAATCTCTATTGATTTTTTTGTTTTTTGATGAAAATGGAAAATAGTTTTCTGTGATAGTAATTAATTAACTAATGTTAGGACCGATAAACTAAACCAAACCGACCCTACAAAAAATCGAACCGAATAGGGTCGATTAACCGACATTATCGATTCGGTCTTGGTCTTTTTTTTATAGGACCGACATAGTTGGTCCGGTAAAAAAAAAACTTCAAAACCGAACCAGACCGGACCGCGAACACCCCTACATGTAGTAAATTAAAGAATAATTTTTTTTACATAAAACCCACTTTAAAAAATGTGATTTTTGGTTAAAAATGCCTTAGTGGCAGATTTGGAAAATATGAGGAAAAGTCACTTAAATGTTGTTTTTACATGAAAAATACTTGAAAAATGCTAAGGAAATGCTTTTTAGATAATAAAAGTGTAAGATAGCATTTTGGTAAATCAGAGTATAGTAATGGTGACTTAGCATATTTTAGTGTTCGGCATTGACACTAGAATGCCTCCTCGGCTCGTAGGATGCAAGGACAAATAACGGGTTTAATAATAAAATCGAATAAGTTGAATGTGAACATTGAGAATAATGTTAAACACATGAAATATATGATATTCGGATGACGTCGAGAAAAAATAATTAAGGAGGGAATGACGTCCCTAGTGGTGAAAGACCCCAAAAAACTGCACACTTCTGGTAGGACACAGAAGAGGGAGTCTGGTGGGTCTATCGGCGATAATAGTAAGAGGTTCAAGAGAGGGGCAAGAGGTTTTCTTGCCAAGCTCAAGGCTGCTATGAGTATCATCGCACCGGGTCAGTGTAGCAGTGATCAGAGTTCGATATTACCTACCCCCAAGACTTGCTTCATTTGTGGGTCGCCCAATCATTTTAGGCGGAACTATCCAGAGTTTACAGCTAGAGAGCAGCGGGTTGGTCAGCAGGGCAGTAGTTTCACATATGGGCAAAACTCGAGCTATACGGGCCCCACTCAGTACTAGCAACAGCATCAGCAACAGTCCTTTTTTGGCCATCAGCAACAGGATAGGAACGGTGCCAATAGCCCGCACCCTAGTCAGGGACAGGGGAACCACAAACAGACTATACCCAGTGGTCAGGATAACAGATTCAGCTAGGGGCAAGCTTACGCCCTCATGCAACAGTCAGTGCCTATCCAGAATCCATCAGTGCTGGAAGGTATGATCTTATTGTTCAGTACTTGGGTTAGAGCATTGTTCAATTATGGTGCATCACATTCCTTTATATCTAGTTCTTTAACTTTCTATTTGGGTCTTGAGGTCGAAGAGCTTCATCCGTCGATATTCGTGGGACTACCCATGGGTGGTGGTATCTTTCTTAGTAGAGTCTGTCAAAATTGCATAGTCGTGGGAGGGGATTACATTCTAGAGTATGATTTGATTGTGATGGCTATGGATGGATTCTAGGTGATTCTTGGTATGGATTGGCTATCTACCTTTGGCGCCACTATAGAGTGCCATCGGCATAGTGTTTTGGTGTCTCTTCCCAATGGCTCTCGTTATCCTTTCAATAGTGAGCAGCGTATAGATTATCCTTGCAAATTTTCCACTACCCAAGAGTAGAAGCATTTCTTCGGGTGGTTGAGTAGCATCATGGCCCAAGAAGAACCAGATCGTATGGTTGCAGACTACCCCGTTGTTCGGAAGTTTCCCGATGTATTTCTTGAGGATCTCTCAGGGTTACCTTCGAGTCGAGAGACCGATTTTTCCATTGACGTCCATCATGGTGTGACACCTATCTCCATTCCTCCCTATAAGATGGCACCAACAGAGTTACTAGAGTTGAAGACTCAGTTGGATGATTTGATGAGCAAAGGCTTCATACGCCCTAGTGTGTCACCATGGGGAGCACCAGTCCTTTTTGCTAAGAAGAAGGATAACTCTCTTCGGCTTTGTATCGATTATCGACAATTGAATTAGGTGACGGTGAAGAACAAGTATCCGATGCCGCGGATTGACGACTTTTTTGATCAGCTTAGAGGAGCAGGGAGGTTCTCCAAGATTAATCTTCGGTCAGGTTATCACCAGTTGAGGGTGAAGGAGGAAGATATTCCTAAGACCGCATTTCGCATACGGTACGGAAATTATGAGTTCTTGGTCATGCCTTTCGATTTTACTAATGCCCCAGCTGTATTCATGGATCTCATGAATTGTATCTATCGCCCGTATTTGGACCGGTTTGTGGTCGTCTTTATTGACAATATCCTAGTGTATTCATCTTCTGATATTAACCACGAGGAGCACTTGCGTTCGACACTTCAAGTGCTTAGGGAGAACAAGTTGTATGCAAAAATTCAGCAAGTGTAAATTCTGGATGGATGAGGTCAAGTTTCTTGGCCATATGGTATCTGGCACAGGTATTTCTGTCGATTCATCCAAGGTTGAAGCCATTCTTAAATGGGATAGACCGAAGACAGTCACGAAGCTTCGGAGTTTCCTTGGTTTGGTCGGATACTACCGAAGATTTGTTGAGCATTTTTCTAGAGTGGCATCACCTCTCACGCGGTTAACGCAAAAGGGTGTCCTTTTTGAGTGGTTAGATGAGTATGAGTTCGCATTTCAGGAGTTAAAGGTTAGGCTTACCTCGGCACCCGTCCTCATTCTTCCTGAACGGGGAAAGGGTTATATCGTATACTGTGATGTTTTTGGATCAGGCCTTGGGGTAGTACTCATACAGGAGGGCCAGGTGGTTGCTTATGAGTCCCATCAGCTTAAGATTCATGAGAAAAACTACCCCACCCATGATTTAGAGTTGGTCGCAGTTGTGTTTGTCTTGAAGATCTGGCGGTATTACTTGTATGGTGAAAGGTTTGAGGTATTCAGCGATCACAAGAGCCTGAGGTACATCTTCACTAAGCGATATCTCAACCTTCGACAACTAAGGTGGATCGATCTTTTAGAGGACTATGATTTCACATTAGAGTATCATCCGAGGAAGGCCAATGTGGTGGCCGATGCTCTTAGTAGAAAGTCGGGTCCCGCCTTAACGGAAATGAGTAGCTACCATAAGAAGATGTATGGGGAGATTCAGAGATGTGAGCTTCTTATTCAGCGGAACAATGACAGAGCCTATTTATGGGGTATGATGGCTAAGCCAGTGGTTCGCCAGAAAGTTCTTGATGCGCAACTCTGTGATGAGGAAATTATGCATTTTTGAAACTGCATTCAGAATGGTGAGGAATTTGATACTCTTACGCTTGATCAGGATGGAGGTGTCCGGCACAAGGGCAGATTAATTATGCCAGTTATCAAAGAGCTTCAAGCATAGATCCTTAGAGAATTCCATCAGTCTCAGTTCAACATACATCCGGGGGCAACTAAGATGTATAAGGACCTATGCAGAGATTTCTGGCGGCCTGGGATGAAGCGAGATATAGCGATGTTTGTGGCTAAGTGCTATACGTGCCAACAGGTGAAGGCCAAGCACAAGAATCCAGTCGGGTGGTTGCAACCACTCCCGATAGCCGAATGGAAGTGGGAGCACATCACCATAGACTTTGTCACAGCGTTACCTCGATCTGAACGGGGTCACGATGCAGTTTGGGTCGTGGTGGATCGCCTCACAAAGTCTGCACACTTCTTATCGATCAGGATCACAGACAGCATAGCAAAGTTGGCTAGGATGTACATACGGGAGATTTTCAGACTCCACGGTGTACCCCTGACCATTGTCTCTAATAGAGATCCTGATTTTGTTTCGCAATTCTTGACGAAGGTTCACCAGGAGCTGGGTACCGATTTGAATTTGAGTACGACATACCATCCAGAAATAGACGGACAATCAGAACATATGATACAGATTCTGGAGGACTTGTTGTGGGCATGTGCGCTTGACTTTCAGGGTAGTTGGGATGAAAACTTGCCTCTAGCGAAGTTTTCGTACAATAATAGTTACCAAGTCAGTATCGAGATGGCCCCCTTCGAGGCCCTTTATGGGAGACCGTGTTGTTCTCCAGTATGTTGGGCAGAGGTGGGTGAGAAGCATCTTACAAACTCGAATATGATCAGGGAGATGACCGACAAGGTTCAGTTGATATGAGAGAGGTTAGTGACGGCTCAGGTTAGACAGAAGAATTATGATGACAATTGACGTACACCGTTAGAATTCAAAGTGGATGATAAAGTGTTGTTGAAGGTCAGGGCTAGGACTGGTAGTTAGAGATTTGGTCAGAAGGGAAAGCTTTCTCCTCGGTACATTGGACCTTTTAAAATTTTGGAAAGGGTCGGGGATGTCTCATGCCGATTAGCCCTACCTCCACAGTTAGCTCATGTTCATAATGTCTTTCATGTTTCTATGGTGAAAAGGTATCTGCATGATCCTCGCCATGTGATTAACTGGTAGAAAATCGAGTTAGAAGAGGATACAACATTCTCGACTCGACTCATATCCATCTTGGACCGAGAGAACCGGGTTCTGCGTAACAAAGTCATTCCGTTGGTGAAGATCCTATAGGAGTCGCAGGGAGCTGAAGGTGCCACTTGGGAGCGAGAAGCCGAGATGCAAGAGAAACATCCACAGCCTTTCGAGGGACTTATGATGAATTTCGGGGATGAAATCTACTAAGGAGGGGAGAATGTAATACACGCACCTTTAAATTTTACTTGCATGATTATCCTTCTTTTTAGTGACGCTCGATTAATGAAATTTTTACGTTGCATGTTCCCGCATGAGTTATGATTTATGTCCGTATAATTATTTTAAGTACTTTGGTAAAGTTTCACGTGATTCGGACAAGCAACGAACGCTACGCGAACTTGTGTACTAATTGTCTTACGACGCGCGACACAGTGAAAGTCTAGGTTTACGCGTATTGTTTAGGATGCCTCGAAAGGTCAAAAAAATATTTCGACCATAGATTTAAGCTCATAAAAATATAAGGAATATTACAACGCAAAGAAAAATATTTCAAAGTGTTCGGGATTAAAAACTTGGGTAATGAAAACTTGCGGGCAATTTCAAAAATGGAAAATGATTTCCATAACAAGCATTAAATATGAAATTGGAGAGAAACAAGGACTATTAAACACTATATATAATGTACACAAACCTTATCTTTCTTTTTCTTATCTTATTTTTCTTTTGTTTTTCACTTCTCTTTTTCTCTTTTTCACTTCTTTCTTTTTTTCACTTTTCTCACTCTTTTCCTGCTTAATTGCAACCGCAAGACAATAACATCCTTCAGTCCTGAGTAACATTTCAAACAAAGGTATGGAAAGTAATATGTATGGTTTATAACCCCAATGTGGAGTTGGTGACGGGATTTTGGGTTATGAAATGAAAGGCTAATATTAAAGCTCCAAGGGGTTGACTAACGAAATATATAAGGTGAGGTCAAGGCCAATATAGGTGATATAACAAAGATGGCCTATGATCATATCCAAAAGTTTATGCAATTCTCGAGCCAAAACAAACTTTGAAAATCATGCTCAAGTAACACATTTCAAAAATGAACTCAATTAACGAACGATAAAATGAAATAATAGTGATATTACCGACGAAATCAATGTTTACAATGCGAAAACAGAAGTGTATAACACTCATAAGTGAAAAAAAGCCCGAAGCTCAATCCGTGCAAGTATATTCAATGCAACTAATAAGCACCCAAAAGTGCACATTTTATACCCCGAATAGATGTATTTTAGTTGCTAATTCTCGACAATTTGGGTCTTATATGCGTAAATATTTAATGTGCAGGCTTGATTGCAGTTGCGGTGTCAAAAGTTTTATTTCAAGGCAAATTGCATCAAGAATGGAGCTAATACCCTCCCCCTTAACCTTACCCAAGCCTAAACTGAGCCTAAATCTACCCCTAAGCCCGTGTGTGTTTAGTTTGTGTTTTTTATATTTTTCTCAGATTTTTAGTTTGAGTCGTTTTATTTTTAGGATTTATTTTAGATTTATTTAGAATTTATTTCCTATTTTCTATTTCTTTTTATTTAGTATAATTTTTTTTTTTTTTTTTAGTTTTATTTTATTAGGATTAGATTTTTTTAGGATTTCATTTATTTTTTTAGCTTCAATAGATTTTACATTTTTTTTAAGATTTCAAAATTTAGTTTTAATTGATTTTTAGGACGAAATAAAAACACCCTTACAATGGGTATCTAGTTCATGTTAAAGATGCAGTTGAAATTTTTATAAGTTAACATCATATAATATTGCAACTATTTTCTGTCATTTATTACATGTTTCTTCAAATTAGTGATGATCATTTTGTCATTTTCTGTATAATACTCTTTTATAAATATTAATTATATGAATTACATTTTAGCATTAAAAAAATTGATCGGTTTGATGATCGTGCTGAACCAACCAAGGGAGTGATGTGTTGGGTTGGCTTCTTTCCATATAAGTTTTACTATGTGATTACAAAATCATGATGTCTAAGGAGATCTCGTGATTTTGTTTTATGTTGTATGGTTTAATTATACCTCCTTTATTGTGAGCAACTCTTAGGGGTGGATGTTTCTTCGCTAGTGAAAGAGGGAAATAATTTGGTTGATGTTAGTTTCTTAAATTTTCCATGTCTCACATGCTGTAATTTGGATAAGATTCGGTTCTAAAGGATTGGGGTGGTATAAATGGGATATTGATGTCTTTACACACTTATAAGGTCTAAAACAGTAAGATTTTCTAAAAAGGGTCTAGAGAAAGAAAAGGATGGTGGGAATAAAAACACCCTTAAAAAATTGATGAATTTGAGGATTCGAGCCGAACCAACCAAGGGAGTGATGTGTTGGGTTGGCTTCGTTCCATATAGGTTCAGTTTTAGTTTTGTGATTACAAAATCATGAAATTGATCAATATTTATTCTGGCTATGAATTAAACATGAAATCAAATCAAACCAATCCATGAACAATCGACTTTCAAGGTAACTTTTAATTCTATTATTTCTAAATACTTATCAAATCAACAATCGACAATCAATACATCTTTATTGAAGAGGCATTCATTAAGTTATTTCAATAGGTAACGGTAATACCAAATGACACCCAAACGGATATGTTGATAACCAAGGGTCGTTGAGAAGAGTCGTTTGACAATGCCACCTTAAACCTCTTCCATTTGGAACCCTTCACCCCATTTTGATCGGAAATCCTCACATCATAATCTCCATGAAAAAGTGAAGCCTCAAAAAAACCCATATCATCCGTAGTAGCTGCAAGGTCTTTGTGGGTCCAGTCATAGATGAAATTGTCTACCACATCCCCAGGAGGCAAGTTTATGAAGTTGTCATCAGTCAAACACATACGCCAACAGTTTTTTGGCTTCCATGATGCCCACATTACTATTCCATTCACAGCTGGGTGTGCATGTGTCTCCGCTATTATCTCCCTCAAATACATTGCCTGTCCAAATAAATGAAAAGTAAATAATTAAATAAAATAAGAGTGTGCAAAGTTAGGTGGTAGATTATAAGTGATTAAGTTGTGATGTATAGCATCTTAAAAGTGATAAATAATGAATGATAACACAAACACAAATTTAAAGTTTAGAGATAATTACCGTGCTGGAGTTGTTCATTACATCTAATTCGGAAATCCAAATGGGCAATCCCAATGAAGCAAGCTCGTCTAAAGCAGCTCTCATGTAGGGCAGGTTCAGATTTTTAAAATGGCCCTGTAAACCAATGCCCAATGGTCCATCATAACCAAACCTACGAATACTTTTAATCTTCTCACGGTACTTCACCGTCGTACCATATTCATCATGTGCATCTTCAATAGTATTGTACTCATTTAGGAACAGGGGCACTTTACTATCAATAAGGTGAGCCTCCTGGTAAAAACTAGCTAAAGCTTTGCTTCCAAGCTTGCTTTCAATAAAAGAGTGATGTACATTTTCATTGTCCACATCCCATGAAATAACTTGGCCTTTGTATCGTGTCATTATCGACTTTATCCGTTTTTCAGCAGCTACTGATAATTGAATTGGCGAGAGAGATTCTACCCATTTGGGCTCGTGTTTCATGTCTGCCCAAAAGATTGTATGTCCTCGAACCCCAATTCCCTTGGTTTTGGCAAACTGAAGCATCGCGTCAGCATCCGAGTAATGCTCCTGGCCAGGGCGAGGTTCATTGCTGGCCCACTTCATTTCATTCTCAAATGTTGTAACCTTGTAAAATAATGACAAACCAATTAATATAAAAGTTGCATCAATTGAAATGAACATGTTTAGCATAATCTTACCAGAGTCGGATTTTGGTACCTGAAATCTTGAGGTGAACCAGTTTTGATAGGTTTTGTTATTTAGGATGAAGCTATTCATGACATTGCCAAAGAGGAATTTGGGTTTGCGTTGCTTGATGGAGAGTTTTGCATTTGCTAGCGGGTTTCCTTGTGCGTCAATAGCTTGAAATTTCACATTCCTCTTCCGATTCTACAAAATATTTGTTCATCACTCGATAAAAAAAACATTTGGAAGATTCTTTTGATCTTTATAAGTGAATTAAAAGTTTTAATAATTCTTTTTCTTTCAAAAAAATATCAATACAATATGCAACGCATTATGAGATGTCTAATAATGAATATTGTTCCACTTTAAGATTTTTGCTAAAATGTTGATTGATTGTTCAAAGAAAAGAACAAAATGCAAAGGAAAAAATGAAGTACAAACATGGTGACATATAAAGTAAGTATAAACAGGTTTTCATAGATATTAAAGATTGTAGTGAAACTTGTACCTTAGATGATGACTTTTAAGAAGAACAAGAAAGCGAAAGACAAGAAGAAAACACATAAGATGCAAGGGATGATAGAATCAAGAAAACTAAAAAATACGATAAAAAATCATTTAACATTGAGCCCATAACCAAAATGGAAAACTTACTTAAAATTCATTAATTTCAAAACTAATTGTAGTTTCACACTCATACCTTAGTGTCACACGTGGTGCTATACAACACTAAACACCTGACTGATTACATTCTCATTATGATTTAGGATAACGATAATGTGGTAGTCCCATGTTAATAAATAGTACCATGTGTGGATGGCACCACGTGTCCCTGCTCACAACACACAAGGGCACGACATGTATGTGATACCTATTTCAGATGTTTTTCACTATACATAATACATGATATCCTCTACACATGATATTATTTTTTATATTTATGACTTTTTGGTTGTTATAATATCATCACCGGTGCTAATTGACCATTCCACTCATAAAGTAACTAGGTTTGTCACTCACTCTAAAAGTCACTGCTCTAGACCTAATGCCACGATAATATTTGCTATTTATTGAAAATTATTTTTTTTCTAAAATGAAATTAGCTATTTTCAAGTTGTTAAACATCATTTCTTCATAAGCCTATGCATTATTACAAGTCAATTTTTATTATTACAATTTTAATTATTTCAATTTTTGTATTCTATTCAGAGCATAGTGTAAGTTGATTGAGATTTAGGTTTATAACCCCCACCGTTTTATTAATATTCTTTGTTAACAAAGTAAGGGCCTTCAAATTATTTTAATAAAATATAAGAGAGATTAATCCAATTTTACCTTCTCAACGCTTTGAATTTGATGGGATCTCCACTCTTCTTCAGTGAATGGCTGTAATGAGATGCTATCAGCCCATAAGTCCACTGTAGAATTCAAGGTCTGAAACACATTATACCCATTAAATGCAATGGTAGTCAGGGTGGTATCCGTTATAATTATAAATAAATAATAAATACTCAACAAAGGTTTTTAAAATTATTTATCTCTCACCAATGAGAAATGTACAATTTTATTTTAATAGTAAAGTCATAATATTAATATCTAAACAATGGAAACATAAGCATACCCTAAAGTATATGTCAGCTGGACCTGAGACATTAACGATGAAGCCACCTTTAAGCATGGACCAACAATCTGACTGTGGATAAGCCCAACCAACAACACTGTCTCCCGCGAGTGTTCTAAGCATGGCAGCTACCTCAACTTTTCCATATCCAACTTGTAACCAAGCTACAAGAAACACAAACCATATAATTACCTAACTCATTTTTATTTTAAAATTCAAAATCGTGATCGATATATGTTCCTTTGCTTATATAACTAGCCTATCTCAAACTTTAAATGACCCGAGATTGAACTATTTATGAACAACTCAATTAGTTTACAATTCAAAATTTTGACCTAACAAGTAAGGGAAAATATAAGGCACCAGAAAAGGTGTAGAGTTCATCCTCCTTCAAATGAAAATTCTGCGAAAATGAAGCATCCGGTTGCCATCTTTTACTAGAAACAATGAACTTGTTTCCCCCTTCAGATACTCTCATCTCAATCTTTGAACTTCCAAAGCTGTTCCACCCCTTTAATCCATCATCAAACTCCGGGTTCACTACTATTCCTCCATTATATTGAGGTACGAGAGGGTTAGCCAAACACTGCATAAATGATAGTTAACATATTCTTATTTTAAGGATAAAAGAAAAACTTGTAGATATAAGGATAGATTTATACATTGATTAACTTATGCACAATGTTGCACATAAATAACACTTCGAAGAAAACTTACCTCAGGTGTGAAGGAGTAATTATAGGGTAGCGCATAACCTGCAAAATTTGAAAACATATTAATCATTATTTCGTTAAAAAAAACATTGGCTCCTTCAGTTTATCAAATTGATAAAACAAATGATGGAATAAGAATAAAAAATGAAAGAGTATTAAATCAAATACCTGAAAATAGAACATAATTGAACAATAGAAAAAGTATAGTGCTTCGCGCTCCTGTCTTCATGGTAGCAACTTGAGGCTTAAAACCTGAAACTCATTCCGATTGGGTTATTGAATTTGTGTAGATCTAAACCCACTAGTAGAAGGTTGTAATTAGTTAAAAGGGAAAAAATATCGTATCCGAAAGACCTTGTTTTGTAAACCACATTACTTCACAAATCGCCAATCGCCAATACATATATAGTTACATCTTACAAAGGCTGGTAGGACTTCAAAAGACAGACTATAAAAAAAATATCAATTAAATCAAGACCCTTTATATTTTTTTATCAATTGTCTCTTCACGTTTCATATTTTCAAACTTTTCAAATTACAAATTATTTTTTTATTTCCAACAAAACTCCTCATTCAAAAAAAAACTTGCATTCAGTCCAAATACTCCAAAATCAACCTTACTAGTGCTGAGCCCCGCGTGATGCGCGGGCGGAATAAAAAAATACTAAGAAAACTTGATAAATTATGAAATATAAAAATTATAGTTGGCTTATTACAAAAAGTCATTATATATATATATATGTGTGTGTGTGTGTGTGTGTGTGTGTGCTTGTAAATGTATATAGGAAAAATCTCTAAATCAAACCTCCATTAATAAACCTAAAAAGCGGACCATTTTTTTAAAACAGCAAAAAAATATTTTTGAGTTCAAAAAGAATATTTATGAGTTCAAAATATTATTTTTTGCTATTTCAAAAAAATTGATCAAAATATGTCAATGTTTAAGGTGCTTTAAAACTGACATATTTTGACCTTTTTTAAAAATAGCAAATAAAATCATTTTGAGCTAATTTTTTTAAGGATTCCTTGAAATGTTTAAAAAGCATAAATAAATTAACTAAAAAAATATTTTTTTTACTAATTTAAAAAATTATCCATTTTTTAAGGTCTATTAAGTGAGATCAGTTTATAGATTTTTCCTATGTATAAAGAGAGAGAGAGAGAGAGAGAGAGAAAGCTAACCTAAATTTTTTAGGCTCAAGCCAAAATGCATGAATGGATAAGACCCGCTATTGTGAAATTAGATAAAATTGCGATACATAAAACGGTGGAAGCTCGAAACTTTAATAGTAATTAGAAGAAGGTAAAAGGTGGAAAAAAGAGAAAACGTTACAAATTTATAAAGAAAGTCAAGAGTTGATATTTCCAAAAAAAAAAGA
Organism: Sambucus nigra; assembly: GCA_949130495.1. Classification (NCBI taxonomy): domain Eukaryota; kingdom Viridiplantae; phylum Streptophyta; class Magnoliopsida; order Dipsacales; family Adoxaceae; genus Sambucus; species Sambucus nigra. The sequence goes on along the minus strand of OX422214.1, from coordinate 641,574,594 downwards.
CGAAGAGTTGTATGTTGATAGAATCAAGAGACCTTCATTCTTGTATTCTACTTCTATTGGTTGAATTAGGTGATACCTTAAGATACCAACATTTAATATAGAACATGTGGTGTAATAACATTTGCAGACACTATTTTTATAACAATACTTTCAATATTTTTCTTACTTTCGATCATATATTTTCCACATTTGAGTAGTTTGCACCATTTTCATGCATGTGCAAGACATTTGTTAGTTTCATATTTTTAGTCATCTAACAATAATGTTAAACAATAATTGATCAAGAACATAACTATACATTTCAAAAAAAAAAAATCGGCAGAACCCAGTGAGCTATGCAACCCATTCACTGGAAAGTGAAGTTGCAACATGTAATATAATTTTGAGAGTAATTATAGCAACACCTGAACAATTAAAAATTGTTATCTTTAAAATTTATTATATATGTGGTGCTATTTTGGAAACAAATAGTAACGTAAATATTTTAGGAAGATGGTTAACAATACAATTTTATTTACTTTTTTATGTATTGTAATTTTTTGAATAAATAAATCACGTAACAATGACAACAATTATCTAAACATTACATACAAACATATCATAACATCATTATACTTAAGGACTTGTCAAACACACTATATAAGTTTGGGACAAAAAATATTGAATAGAATAGTTAGGCCCAATCCCATTCGAGATTTTTTTTTTAAATTCTAGAAAAAAGAATCACGTGACAATTTATAATTTCCAATCAACATAGACATTTACTCACCTATTTTTTATTCTTGGGAGAATTGGGATGACGCATGTCATATTTTATTACAAAAGCAAATTTAAGGGGAAAAATTGTAGTGAGTGACTGCAACAAAAAAATAAAAATCATATATTGTAATCACTTTTAGGAGTTATAAGTTGGAAACTTCAAAATTACTCTCTCCTTCCCATTCTTAATTTTTTTTATAGATGTTTTAAAATTTGAGAGCCAATTGTTAAATTATTTAAAATCTCAGTGTTGATTTTTTTATGTACATTTATAAGAATATAAAAAAAGGAGAAAAGATATGTAATCATTTGATAAATTATATATGATTTATAATATTCTTTGAGTAACGTATGAGTACTACATGCAATCTTCAAGTTGTCCACCAAAGAATGTAGCATAAATAATTCGATGTACAATAATTATTGCAATGACACATGAGTTGATTTGTGGGACATTATATGGACTCATATCATTATTTACGTACGGTGTAACAATTTTGATATTGTAAAATACATAGTCCCTATTTTTAAATAGGGAAAAGTACTCTTAGGTCCCTCACAAATAAATTTTAAATATTAAAAGAATTTTGACAAATTTTAAACACTTAGGACCACTTATTCTCTTCTTGTACAAGTCCACGCTAGTGGCAAAATAAGTGGACGTAATTGTGAATTGTCCTTAAATGTTTAAAAATTGTTATCAAGGAACCTAATTGTAAATTGCCCTTTTAAATAAAGCCGATGGCACGAACCCATATTCATAAAACGTTAACCAATCACAGCATGCCACGTGTTCCTTTAATATGAAAATAGGAAGTAAAAATGTTTGTTATCCTAAAAATACATAATCAATTAAAAAAAAATATTCCTAGGCACATATTTAGAATTTAGAATACCTGATATTTTCCAAGCAAGTGCAATATGCTTACATGATAAATAATTAACTCAACTCAAATCCTGTAATTTCAAAATTGACTCACAAGTGTAATCTCTTTATCGGCAACCAAGGAAACGATCACGCATGTGTCATAGTTTGTCCACTCGAAGGCAGATAAATAGAAGAGGGTAGAGAAAAAGACGTAAGGGAAGAGAAGGGGCAGAGGTATAAATGCGAGGACTACTCTTTGTATAGCGTGGCCACGTACGATTTTTTTATTTCTACGCGTCCTTTCAATCTCTCACCACCTCTGTATATTCAACTTCCTCTTCCCTCAAGCTTTCCGTTTCTAAAAACCCATTTAAGTCACCAACTTCTTGACTTCCCCTCCCAACCACCAAAAATTAAGACTTGTTTATTATTGTCAAATGTTAATTTAGATTATTGTTGGGTACGAATTTCTTATAGCATCAACAATTAGCGCACATAGACACCAACGAATTATGGGAACTTAATTTCATCCAAAAATATTAGATTTTGGTATACCAATGAAAAATAATGTTCATGAATACTATTTAGAGTATTATTTAGACATATTTAGATTTTGATGCCATGTTTAATGTTTGGGGTTATAATTTAGAACATGACTAATAATTTCTAATGAATAAAAAATAAAAATAAAAAAAATACTAAGAAAACTTGATAAATTATGAAATATAAAAATTATAGTTGGCTTATTACAAAAGGTCATCTTATATATATATATATATATATATATATATATATATATATATATATATATATATATATATATATATGTTTGTAAATGTATATAGGAAAAATCTCTAAATCAGACCTCATTTAACAAACCCAAAAAACGGACCATTTTTTTAAAATAGCAAAAAAATATTTTTGAGTTCAAAAAGAATATTTATGAGTTCAAAATATTATTTTTTACTATTTTAAAAAAATTGATCAAAATATGTCAATGTTTATTGTGCTTTAAAACTGACATATTTTGACCTTTTTTAAAAATAGCAAATAAAATCATTTTGAGCTAATTTTTTTAAGGGTTCCTTGAAATGTTTAAAAATCATAAATAAATCAACTAAAAAATATATTTTTTTACTAATTTAAAAAATTATCCGTTTTTACGGTCTGTTAAGTGAGATTAGTTTAGAAATATCATTCATATTTTAATAGGTTGAGATCCTTATGAAAAGGGGCTTTGCAAATTTAGGACCTATTATAATATGTATTTTGAAAATAGGACAACAAACATGTAACGTGTTCCTTTAATTTGAAAATAAAAAGTAAAAATGTTTGTTGTCCATAATCAAATATTATTTTACGTCCTAAAATTACATAAATTATTAAAAAAAAATATTCCTAGGCACATATCTAGAATTTAGAATACCTGATATTTTCCAAGCAAATGCAATATGCTTACATGATAAATAATTAACTTAACTCAAATCCTGTAATTTCAAAATTGACTCACAAGTGTAATCTCTTTATCGGAAACCAAGGAAACGATCACGCATGTGTCATAGTTTGTCCACTCGAAGGAGAGTAACGGAGAAATGGCAAATAAATAGAAGAGGGTAGAGAAAAAGACGTAAGGGAAGAAGAATGGGAAATGACGTTTAGCGTGTACGATTTTTTGTTTCTACGCGTCCTTTTAAAAACCTTTTCATTTCTAAACACCCATTTAAGTCACCAACTCATCCACTCCCTCTTTCAAACCCTTCTAATCCCATCTCTATTCCGTTTCTAAAAACCCATTTAGTTTTCAGCGTGATATGTCATCATATTCCTATAATCTTCATAACACTGTATAAACCTAAGGTTTACATGATTTGAGAATCACGTGAACACAGGATTTTCCAGTAAAATATAATGAACAGGTCCTAGCAAGTTAATAAGGAGGTACCAATTATAATGACTGTTATTACTCTACTTATGTACCAACTTTCCAGGCTTTGCATATGACTGGGGTTACGTATTCTTCTCTCATGAATGTGCCCTATGATCTGATTTGGATAGTGGTTGAAGCGGGTGGATATAGAGTTTTATTTTGGGAAGAGCATTTTTTGGTAAATTTTATTTGTATGTTATTCCAAAAACACTATTGTTTCATCAACATGGTTACCAGAATTTTGTGCTGACGATATTTGGTGGAGTTACAATGTTTGAACCTAAACTACCAAAACAATTCATAGAATTTTATATTTACGAAAAGAAATTCTTACAATTTATATGAAAAAATTGGCAGAAAAAATTTAAAATTACCAAAACAAAAGCAGAGGACTCTTTGGTTGTTCAATATCCAAAATACAATGATGATCACTCTAACTATCCTAAAACAAAGTTAGGTAGTTATTCTTATTCATGTCTACTGCTACCATTTTGAAATTTTCCTTAAGATGTTATATAGATGGGGAGGCGGGTGATTAATTGATGTACACGTGTCAAGCTAGAAGTGAGAGCCTCCGTTTTTAAATAATTACTAGGTTTTAGCTCCGCACGAAACTAAAATAAAAATAAAAACATATAACAATTTTCAACTACCTTTACCATAATGAACAACATTATTACTTGGTCAACATAAGCTATAGGATGGTAGTTACACAATTTTTTTAAAAAATAGTGGGAATTAGATTCTAAAAAAGATAAAACAACATGTAATCCACACTAACTAAAAAGAAATAGCAAATTAGGCCAAAAATTAAGACTTGTTTACTATTGTCGAATGTTAATTTAGATTATTGTTGGGTATGAATTTCTTATAGCATCAACAATTAGTGCACATAGACACCAACGAATTATGGGAACATAATTTCATCCAAAAATATTAGATTTTGGCATACCAATGAAAAATAATGTTTAGAGTATTATTTAGAAATATTTAGATTTTGATGCCATGTTTAATGTTTGGGGATATTATTTAGAACATGACTAATAATTTCTAATGAATAAAAAATAAAAAACAAAAATAAAACCATTAAATTAGGACGAATTGAGCATAAAATCTAAGACTCTTAGGGTATTACCTATTTGTCTTCTTTCTCCGAACGACTCCTAACAATGGATTTTGGACATTTTTTGTTCCTTAACCCCCCTTTATTCTCTCTCACATTCAAATGACTGAAATTCTACAACCCATTTCATATTCACTGATACAACCTTTATTATTTCTCCATTTAGTTCCTTAACCCACACTACACCAAATCCTGCGAATGGTCACACCCAGTGGGTCACGGCCCAAGTCTGTGACCAGCTGGTCGCGGACTTGGGCCATGACCAACTCAATATTTGGCGTGACCATATTTATTACCACACTAAATCATCAATGCTCTGGAAGTGGTCACAGACCAAATCCCTGACCACTACGGGTCACGGACTTGGACCATGACAAGGGCGTGACCATCTTAGCGTCAAATTTCGTGCCAAAATTCCCTCTAAACTGGTCATGGATGGGTCACGGACTTGGGCCATGACCAAAGGCATGATGAAGCAAAAAACACACGCATTGAGGATCATGGATTGGGGTCGTGACCATTTCTTGGTGTGGGTCACGGCTATGGGTCGTGACCATCCCTCAATTGAAATCTGTTGTTGGTTACGCATGGGGGTCACGGCTGTAGGCCGTGGCAATTCTTCGTCAATTAGGTATCAGTAGGAGCTCTACGGAGGTTATGGGTTGCGATGGTGGGTCACGGATCTAGGCTGTGACCATGTCATTCCTAAAAAAAGAAAGAGGCGTCGATTTTCATTTTCATTTGCCCCTTTTCATTTGCCCGCTTCTCTTTCTCTCATAAAAGACGAAGCTATGGTCGACCAAAGCTTCTCTCTCTCGTCAAACACTGATGTTGATGAAGAACACAAGGTTAGTCGATTTTCCTTTTGCTAGTTGTTTTATTTTTCTTTTGCCATTTGGGATAATAGGAGTTGGTTGATTTTATGATTAGAATTCGGGATAATATGTATTTTAGTCTATGTATTCCTCTTTATAGTCTTGGTTGATTTGATGGTTGGAGTTGGGGGTGTAGTGTATATTTCTCATTTTCAACTTAAACTTTGATGTTTCTGGGGTCCTTTGAGAGAACCGTTCCAAATTCATCCAATTTATACTTGCTCCCCTGAAATTCAGGTGACAGTGTGTTTCCACTTTGGTAGCCTTAGTTATTAAAATTGATTTAGGTTGGATTTTATACATTGCATTTGGTTTCCACTAGAAGCAATTTTGTATATTTTGGTGCATTCTTGTGATGTTTTCTATCCCCATAAATTCGGTAATCTTATTTCTATTAGAACTGAGTTCATGGTGTACCATGTATTATGTTTTAAATTGAGGCACTGAAGATTGAGAGATGTCATAATTGGGATTTGAATAATGATCTTTACTTTCTTTTCTTTTTTTGAAAGGATTGAACCTAAACTACCAAAACAATTCATAGAATTTTATATTTACGAAAAGAAATTCTTAGAATTTATATGAAAAAATTGGCAGAAAAAATTTAAAATTACCAAAACAAAAGCAGAGGACTCTTTAGTTGTTCAATATCCAAAATACAGTGATGATCACTGTAACTATCCTAAAACAAAGTTAGGTAGTTATTTTTATTCATGTCTACTGCTACCATTTTGGACTTTTCGTTAAGAGGTTATATGTAGCAAGGTTGATTCCTCTGTGACAACCCGGATATAATTATGATAAATTATATTTAAATCATGCTTACCTTATGTGATATGAATAATTTGTTATTAGTATATCTAATGTCAAGTGATTATGTTTAGTCTAATCCTACTTTCATAAATCGTGAAATGTCGAGTTATGTACGAACACAAAATTTTGTTATTTTCGATAGACTTGTTCCTGTTTAAGACTAGTTTTGACCCTTACAACATTACAATTGACTTGAGGTGAAAACTATATAGTTGTAGACATGTGAGTTAGGGTTGTAACACAATAAACGGTGCATCAAACGGAGGTCCAAGTAAGAAGTTAGGCCAAATTTACGAGAAAGGGGCAAATCTGTCCATTCCCTTTAAGTGGTAAATTGTCTTTTAGTAAAATAAATGTTTTAATTTGATTGGATGGCTTAGGAGGCAGACTTGGCCGACTTAAAACTCTTCTTCTAACCTATTTATTCATCCAAATTAAACCTAGGTTCAGTTTGAAGGGTTTTTAGCTTAAGGAAAGGGAAAGTAGAAGTTAAGGAAGAAAGGGTTACATTAAAAGTTAGGAAAAGAATTCCAAGAAAATTCTTAAGGTATTTCCAAGGTAAAATTATGTGTCAATATTGTTTTAATAATGTATTATACTTATTTCAAAGTATATAAATCATGAAGTATTGATTAAAATTACATTATCCTTTGTGATAATATGTATTGGTTCATATGTGAGATAAGTAGTGTTTATAGGCCATATTGCTTTGTATTGAAACCCCTTGTATTCAAACTTGTATATATTTGGGTGTGCTTATTAGAATTCAGAAATTCCAATTGGTAATGAAAGTAGACTCATATATTCATATCATACCCGAAAATTAGAATTTAACTCCTTGTGGTTGGGCCTTGGTGATGGTTTCAAGTTGGTACATAGTTGCTGTTTGTATATTTCATTTCGGTATGCCCTAAGTTTAGTCAATCTTTTGACATAGCAAATGAAATCAAAAAATTGTGAAACTTTAATTATGTACTATTCAGTATGTTTAATGAAAATGGATTGAAAATAAAGGAAAGTTATGCTGGATAAAAATTATGAAAATTCTTGGAAGCTGAAGGAACAACAGAGGATCTTGTAGGGCAGATTTCTTGTGTTATAAAGAAATGGTCATAACTTGCTCTAGGAAGCTTGAAAAATTACACCGTCACTTGAAATGGAAAGTATATTCATATATATTTTCATATTCATAAGGTTTGACACCTGTATTTATACAATTTGGGAATATAGGATGGTTGAGTAAAGAAGACAATAATTTGAGGCCGTACTGAATACCCCATGAAAGAATATTGTTCTCTCCTCTTTCTAAAGAGTATTTTTAGTACATGTTTTATGTGTACATACATTGAGAAATATGTTTTCATATTTACTTGGGTTTAATTATAAATCCCTTATGAGGTATTTCCTACGGTTGAATGTTCATAACTTTATCAACATGTGTACCATTATTTTGTCTTTACTCATGCTTCATGGAATGTGACTGAAGTGGAATTATATTGTTGTTGTATTATCATGAAAAGTTACATAATTATGTTAGGATAATACTAATGATTGAGATTCAGTACTGATTTAGTTGGATTGACATGTGTAAGGTCTAATCAACCCAGTTAAGCTCCACCCGAAGGAAACGCGAATACATAGTTGTCAACCAAGGTGAGTGTACTCACTGGAATGATGTATTTGTATACTGTTATGAATATGATCATAATGTTATGAATATAAAATTATTCATTTCGGGTTAGAGAATTGGGAGGTTACTCCTCGACCCGAAATCGGGGAGATTTGTCTATTAATGACAAGGGGTTACTCCTCGACCAGGAATGGGGGAGAATTGTCTATTTAAAGAGGATATGTGAATCATGATTGGGAAAAGTTGGTCATTAATTATGAATGATATGGATAAATTAATACATGATTATATGTACATGATTTATTGCATTTAAATTCATGCAGTAGTATAGTAGTGATGCATTCACTGGGCTATTTTGCTTTTGGTTCCTATGTTCACATTTTTTCAGGTAACGCGATGTCACTGCCAAATCTAGGTGGTCGGGTTGTGTTAGCTAGGAATGGGAGAAATAATGATTTTGTGTATATGTAAATGATGTAATTAAGTTAACTTATCCTTCAAGAAAGTTTTTATGGACATGACTACTCTGATGTTGTAAAAAGGATTTCAGTTATATGGATTTATAATGATGACTCTGAAATTAAAACTCGTGTTTATGCTTTGGTTGGATTAATTATGGTTTGACTCACTTTGACTTTCAGACTTAATTATAGGTAACTGGGTTGGGGTGTGTCATCTTTGGGTATCAGAGCCTAGGTTTTAGAGGTTCTGGAGTGAGAAGAGTCTAGATTTGGCAGTGAATGTTAGAAATATATTTTATTTGATATTAACGATTATATTAGGAAAGATATGTATATCTACATGTTGTTATATCTTTGATTCATTTCAGATATAAGAGAATGGAACGAGGGAATTTAAATATGAGAATAGAAGATGAGGCTTCAAATATTTCACCAGAAGCGGAGGTTGAGTAGCCTGTTCAGATAAATGTGGAACCCGAGCCAGAACAATTGACAGACATGCAAAAAATGGCACGTGCTATGACTCTAATGGCAGAGCAGCAAGCTAGATTTATGGCTCAGATGGAAGAACAACAGACCAGGAAACTAGAGGCACAAGCATTGGCTAGGGTTGAGGAGGTGATACACCAGGAAGAAAGGAGTACTTCACATGAGAAATATATTAAGATGAACCCACCATCGTTCGAAGGAGCAGTTGATCCAGCAGAGTGAGAAGTCTGGTTTAAAGAGATTGAACTTATATTTGGGGTAATGAGGATGCCTGAAAATCAACAGGTGACCTTGGCGGCGTATATGCTGAAAGGAGAAGCTAAGCACTGGTGGGATGCCACAAAACATTTGTTGATTACTCCAGGAGGCGGGAATGTGATCTCATGGGAAGCTTTTGTTAAAGCCTTGTATGATAAATATTTTCCCCCAATGTATCGAAAATAAAAGGAGAAGGAGTAATTCATATTGAATCAGGGGAGTATGACAGTTAGAGAATATGAAGCTAAACTTACAGCCTTATCTCATTTTTCTTCGAGGTTTATACGGAATGAGGAAGATATGTGCAACCAATTTCTCGATGGACTAGAGTTAGTTATTAAATCAAGGCTATCGGCTTTAGAGATTGTTAATTATTAAGCCTTGGTGAACAAAGCCCTGCTGGTAGAAAATTACGTGAATTAAGTAAGAGGGAATCGAGAACGAGGTGTAAAGAGAAGAAGATTTGATCCGAATTATCAAAAAGGTAGTGGTACAGAATATTCGAGACTTGGAGGGCAGAAATTTGAGCATGGTAGAGGTATGAGAGGTAGTTCGCAAAGGGGTGAAGGAAGTGGTGGAATAGGTTCAAGAGTTTCAGCACACGGAGATCCGAATGTGTGTTTCTTTTGTGGTACATCGGGCTATGTAAAGAGAATTTCCTAAAGTTATAGAATATAGAATGTTTTAACTGTCATCAGAAGGGTGATCTGAGAAAGAGTCGATCTATGTTATCTAGAGCAGTTTCAGTTACTAGTGTGGGGCCTTATAAAGGATCATCTCTAGGGAATGCAACCAGGGGAAGGGATACAGGACAAGCAAGTGGATCGAAGGCAGGAGGAAGAGTGTTTGCGATGACATTGCAAGATGCCCATGCTACACCAGAAGTGGTTACAGGTAAACTCTCTATTGCAAACAAAGATTTATATGCACTCATTGATCCTGGATCTACGCATTCATTTGTGGCATTACATACTGTTTCATATTTGGTAGACCATGTTCATTTCTCAATTGCGCCTTATATATTTCTACCCAAATGGAAAGTGTGATTTTGGTTGAGCACGTTTATAAAGATTATATCTTACGAATGGGTGAGCGAGATTTCTATGTTGACTTGATAGCGTTGGCCATTCGAGATTTTGATATTATATTAGGGATGGATTGGTTATCATCGTATCATGCTTCCATTGATTTTTTTCAAAAAGAAGTTAAATTTCATCTTCCTGGTGAATCCGAGTTCCAGTTTATAGGAGAAAGGAATGTTGTCCGTGATTATCTTATCTCAGGAATTAAGAGTAGAAAGTTATTGAGTAAAGATTGTACAGGGTATTTAGCTTATGTTGTTGATGTTAGTAAGGATGCACTTAAAGTTAAAGATATACCAGTAGTTAGAGAATTTTCTGATGTCTTACCAAAGGAATTCCCAGGATTGCCACCCGATAGGGAAGTAGAGTTTTCCATTGAATTAATTCCAGGTATTGGTCCAATTTCCCTTGCTCCATATAGAATGGCACCGAAAGAGTTGAAAGAATTGAAAGTGCAATTACAAGATCTGATAAGCAGAGGTTTCATTCGCCTTTAGTGTTTCACCATGGGGAGCCCTAGTGTTATTTGTGAAAAAGAAAGATAGGACAATGTGATTATCTATTGATTATCGGCAATTGAATAAGGTGACCATTAGAAATAAGTACCCTCTACCTCGTATCGATGATTTGTTTGACTGATTACAAGGGGACACATTATTTTCGAAGATTGATTTGAGATCGGGTTACCACGAATTGAAAGTAAAGGATAGTGATATTTCCAAAATAGCTTTTCGAACTCGATATGGGCACTATGAGTTTTTGGTGATGCCATTTGGATTAACTAATGATCCAATAGTTTTTATGGATTTGATGAAGGATAATTTTTGTATTAACAAAAGCCCCCAATGTTTCATGCTTGAAGTTTTTACTAGAGTATGGAACATTTATCTCTTAAAGTTGCACGGCAACAATTTTAGGCTTGGTCGGATTCCGACTTCCCATACTTGTAAAAATTATGACTTAAGTATGAAATGCGCGTGGCATTTTTATAATTATCCATAACTTTAACGAATCATTTTTGGGAAAATTCGTCTTTTTTTGCCTTTAGCCGCTACCAGTTCAATCAACGCTGCCTTTTAATCATTATCTTCCCAGTTGTTGAGGCAACCTATAAAGAGCGGGAATAGACTCGATCTTTTTTGACCTCAAATTTTCTGAGTGTTTTTGTTATTGCGTCTTCAAGCATTCCATTTCTCTCTCGTGCGATTGTTTTCTATCCTTCAGTTCTTGTTGAATCCTTAATATTCGTAAGAAGTCTCTCACTTTTCTTTTTTTCTTTATCATGGTTTATTCTGTTGATTCACTTGATGAGTTCATAAATGAATTTAACATTCCTTTGTGGGTTGATCTAGAACACCCCATTTTACCTGTTGATTTTTTCTCACTTGTTGAGGGTCACTGGTTTCCCTCTATCTTTATAGCTGAGTGTGGATTTACTTTTCTTCCCAATCTATTTTGCCTTGCGTTTTGTCAGTACTTTGATGATGTCCCGGCTAGGGTAGCCCCTAACACCTGGTGGTGTATATAGGTTAAATAAAATCCATGGAACCCATCTAGGTATTCCGTAAATAATATTTTGCTATAAGTGGGTGACTAGTTGCACCACTTATTATTTAAAAACTAGGCAGTAAACATAGCATTAGTGGTCAATCTTCCAGACTCTAATAGAGATTATTTCGAACATGGAGTTGTTGTGAAAAAATTGGTAATACGCCCCTTTGACTGGAAATGCTGAATATCGAGGGCCTATATGCCCTCCCTTTGGCAATGGGATAGGTTGTTTTTCATTTAATTGTATTGCCTTATACATATTTATTTAAATGTAATACTAGCTATTGTTCTGTAAATCTTGGTTGTAGTTGATCAAAAGAGAAGGTGCCTGAGTAAGAGTAAAGTTAACCTTAAGGAGATGAAATTCATTTGGGTACTTCATCAGAGGAATGGTGGAGCATATTAGGTCTGCATCCTATTTATTGCAGTACAAAATACTGTTTCCTCTTTCGTTGCTCGCTCCACTGTGGCCATTCCCTCTTCTGTGATTCACCTTGACCAGAAACTTATCTCAACCTCCTCGATCACTGCATCTGGTAGTGGTGAAATTGCTGCCCACTCACCCTCTTCTTTGGATTCAAATTTACCTCTAGCCTCTGCCATGGAAAATAGGAAGTTTCCCAACATTTTGGGAGACATAGTAGCCACTGCCCCATCTAAACAAGCTGATGAGGGGGTGAAAAAAAAGATGAAGCTGGGAAGAAGCCCCCAGCCAAGAAAGCTGAAGAGGTCCCATTGAAAAGAATAAGGAAATGGCTTCCTTCTAAGTTATCACAAGGCTCTTCTGTTCTTCTCGACCAATGAGAGTTGGTCGATCTATCTTTTTCTACCTCTTTAGTGGTCTTTATCCATGGTTTGGTAAGACAACTAATAAGGTCTAGGACTTTACTAGACCACAAGGGTGTTACAGCTGGACTACCTCACTTAAAAAGTTTTGACATGACTACTCAAAGCCTTGCTCTTGTATCTCATTTTGTCTTCTTCATTTTTTGCCTTTGTTTGATATTTACAATACCAACCAACTTTGTTTTCTTTGTACAATTCCTCGTTGACTTCAACAACACGTTGGATAAATGTGAGGCTTTAAGAGCTTTTTCTAGGGAAGTTGAAGAAGATTTTGATGAGTTGAAAAAGTTAGTGCTTGACTCCCAATAAGCACTAACAAATGAGCAGAAGAAATGGGAGGAGAGAGTGAAAGCTGCTGAAGGAGCTGCAGAAACTACTCGAAGACTGGCTAATAATTTGTAAAAGGATTTAGATTCTTAAAAAGTGAGGACCTCCTAGCTACAGAAGGATCTGGCTACTGAAAAAGCTCTTATTGCTGCTGAGAAAGCCAAAAGGGCTAAGGCCAGGGAAACAGGCTTCAATAAAGGCTGGGATAAGGCCATTCGGGCAGCTTCTTAACAAATTGAGTTTGCGAAGAAGAAACGCTTCAAAGACGGTTAGTCGGCTGCCTTGGTGGAGGTTGGCACCCCATAAAACTTTGAGATCTTTCTTAGATATGATCCTGGGACCCCTTCAAACATGGATGGGGAAGTTGATGATGATGGAGGTTTTAGTGAATCCCGTATGGTGCTGGAGTCTGCCGATCAACACCGAGATGTTGATTCTTCTTCCCCCTCTACAGCTAATCCTCCTCTTCCCCCTGCACCTACTTCTACTTCAGCTGATCCTACTGCAGGAAAAAAGAAGGTGTAGATCAGATAAGCTTTTATTTTCTTCTTTTAGTAGTTGTAATTTTCTTTTTCTTCTTGAAGATGTACTTGTACTTTCCCCTTTTATTAATAAAAAGATAAATATTTTTCTTCCCCTGCTTATATTTTTTCATTCTTTGCACATTGACCTCGTTCTTCGGTCTTCACCGTTTTTAGGTCAAAATTGACATCGGTCATCGGTCATCGGCCATCACCTTTTTAGGTCATAATTGACCTCGATATTGGATCGTCACCTTTTTTAGGTAAAAATTGACCTCGGTCTTGGATTATCACCTCTTCTAGGTCAGAATTGACCTTAGCCCTCATTCGTCACCTCTTTTAGATCAAAATTGACCCCGATGCTCTAAATCAGTCATCCATATCAAAGATCCACAAAACTGACCTCCCTTTATCATGTGGTGTCTATTCGACGACTATCGCTTATTCCAAGCTCACCCATCGAGGGGCTCTGTAGACACTACATTATAGGAACCCTTAAGTCTTCCCTTAGGTCCCTAGCACTTTCCCATTTCACTACAAATCCTAAGTCTCACTCCGAGTACTGATCTGGAGGTAGTGGTGTTCGTGATCCGGTTCGGTCCGATTTTAAGGTATTTTTAGGACCAGACCAATTTAATCGATCCTAAAAAATTACGGACCCATACCGAATCAGAATAATCAGTCTAGATCCTATTCAGTTTTCAGGCAGTCCGAGTTCGGTCTCGATCCTATTCGATCCATAAATAGCTAACAGGTATCCATATGAAGAATGTTTGGAAGTCTTCTTAAATTTCTAACACTAACAGGTATCCATAAAACTGATTTACAAGTGTTTATCTTCTTAAATTTCGGTGGCTAATTTGGAAGTCTCCTTTGTGGGTAACAAGTATGCATTCTAACCATAAAATTGATTTGGGAACAAGTTTTGACTTCAATTTCTAAGAGGTAAAAAATATTACTGGTTAAAGCATTTTACAAATAATAGCATTCACAAAAAAAAAACAGAGCAAATATATAACAGATTCACAAAAAATAATAATAGATTCACACGAAAAATTATAAATTTAGTCGTGTGTGTGATTGCACTGGAATGTTTTGGATTTACATTCTTACAATTTCTTTGCAATTGCACAGGGATGTTTTGGATTTATTTAATTAATTTTTTTCTTTACCACGATGAACTCGTTGCCGAGACCATGGTATTTGACGAAGTGAAGGAATTCAATTTCTTTGCACCTCTGATACTCATCGAAGCTGTAGAAATACAAGACCCACTTCTCGGGGCTTTGATACACATTGAAGCAGTAGAAATACAAGGCCCACTTTCTTTGCACCTCTTATTGAAGTTTGTTAACAATCTTTGTTTGTTGTAGGTATACCTTCAACCCTCTAGTCCTTCGGGTGTATTAGTAATGGAAGTCACGTGAGCAGGAGAGTGGGACGAGATGAGGGGTTTGCTCCCGGAGCCGGAGGAGAGCTGGGGGTGCGGCCGACGTAGAGTTTGTATGTAGAGAGAAAGAGGGAAAAATATGAATTCGGATTTGGGGGGATTTTAGGGTTATGTTATATATATATATATATATATATATATAATAAAAGCGGTACGGTCTGGTCCAAAACTGGTTATTACGACCCCACACAGAAACCGAATTGAATTATGCGGTCCTATATATTTTTAGACCGAATTAAAATCGAATTTTGAAAACCCCGCAAAAGTGGGTCCGGTTCGGGTTTTTCGGTCTATTCGGGTTCGTGCACACCCCTATCTGGAGGCCATTGGGCGCCTCCGGGCCACATTTTACTCTTATCAACTCTATTGTCAAAGTGAAAGTTCTTTGAATCATTGAAGGGCTCTGAATACCTTCTACAATGGTCAGCCCCGTGCGCAATTTTAACCTACGGTACTAACGAATAATCTGTTTTACTCTGAGAGGTCATTGGACGCTTTCGAGCCTCGTTTGAACAAGGTCAACTTTCCAAACTGAGCGAAACTATTTGGAAGGCAATGTACATCTCCTAACCTTTCCAACGGTCCACCCCGTGCACGATATTGACTTACCATACAGACGAACGATCAATTTTCGTCCAACGATCTCCCGTCCAAAAGACCGATGTGCACTTTCGAGCCACATTTGACCCAAAGTCAACTACCGGACTCGAGAGCGGTCCAAAGGACTATCGAAGGTCTCTGAAATTCCTTTCTAACGGTATGCCTCGTGCGTGATTCGGATCAAGGTTTGTACGCTACGGTTGTTTTTAAAAAAAAAGTCTGTACGACATTGCCAATTGGCAGGTCATGAACCCTGCCTATCAGCACAGTGTCAAGGGTTACCTGCCGATAGGCACACCCAGGGGTCGGACGATCGGTACCCCCCTTGGCCCTATAAAAATAGGCCATGACCTCATAATCAACATCATCAACAATCAACAACAAACACAATCTATCAATTAGCATCGGTGATCTCAGTAATTCGCAAAGTTCCATATGAGAAGTTCCATTCAAGCCTAAATTCCCATCATTTTCATACCCAATTTGGAAAATATCCTTCTCTCTCACCGACATTCATCAACATTCAAATGAGTTTATCCAAAATAAAATCTCAAGCTCCAAGGAAGGTCTAACTCCTTCTCCCTCTCTTTTAATTTCCTGTTTTCGCATAAATTACATTAGATTCATAATCTAGTCTTACTTTAGTTCATATACTTTAACATCTACACTTTTATTAGTATATTGCACATACTTTATTTTCCATAAAAAATCCAAAAACAAATAAAAGAGGGTGATACTCGTAAATTTCGAACGGAATTATCCATCACACTTTTTCCAAAACCCAAAACACATTTTCTACGCATGCACACACAGGGCCGACTCTATAGTTTTCGGAGCCCTAGGCGAAAAATCAAAATGGGGTCCTTTTGTATAAAAAAATCAAATTAAAGAAAATGTATTCTTCTCACATTTTTCGATGCAAAACAAATTTTCATATAGAAAATCAATTTTAATATACTAATGTCTAATACCATCACTAGAATTATCATCAAAATATTTTTTCTATAAATATTACGTTTTTCACGAAACACGGGTTCAAATTTGATTTCTTTAGAAAAATCTATAGACATATTCACACAACACAACACAACAACAAGTGTAATTTGCTAGTAGACATATACACACAACACAACAAGCGTAATTTGCAAAAACATAAATTAATCACACAACCACAAAATTCTCAATAATATTGACAAACCATATTAAAGAAAAATGCTAAAGAGGAACAATAGAACCTGATTTGAGTGCCAATTTGAGAGCAATCTCAAATTTTAATTTGTAAATGCCCAAATGACAAATTGTAATCTACGAAAAAAAACACAACACAAATATTAGTAATAACACAAAATAAATTTATATAGTGGGATATAATAAAGCAAATGAATAATTTATACTTACACAAGCAAGCTCCAACCAATCTCCAATTAAGCCATAACTTATTGAAATTGAAGAACTTGAAACCCTAGATTTTTAATCCTTATTTTGATGAGGTTAGTTCAAGAAAAAAATTGGGGGGGGGGGGGGGGGGGGCTGCTCATTTTTTTAGGGGGTGGGTGGGGGGCTGCCAAAAATTGATTTCTTTTGGGGGGGGTGGAGGCAGTGGCGGCCAAGGATTTTGGGGTGGGTGGGTAAAGGAGGGATTTATTCTTGCTTTGGTTAGTAGAGAAAGAGAGTAGTGCGAGTGAGAGAGAAGAAGATAGGAAGAGAAGCAGAGTGAGAGAAGAAAGTGGGTAAGAGAAATGAGAGAGTTAGGGTTGGGTTGGGTTGGGTTGGGTTGGGTTGGGTTATGATGGTGGGTTTATTGTGTGGGTTTATTTTTTTGTGGGTGGGTGGGTTATTATGTTGTTGTTGGGTTTAGTGTATAGGTTTATTTTAAATAAAACAAAATTTATTTTTGGAGGGCCTTTTTTTAAGTGATAACTCTAATTTTTTTCATAACTAATTTTTTTGGGGGGCCTTTTTTTTACAACTATTTCTTTTTAAACCTAATTTTTTTTTCGGAAGGGGCACCAATTAATCGAGGGCCCTAGGTGGCAGACTAATCCCCCTATGCCTAGAGTCGGTCATGTACACACATAACAAAATCCGTTTGAATCTATGAGATAAACCCCACCCCTATGCTACATTCAAACTACGTGAACTATGATAACTTTATAGGCTATGTAGGCGTCTCGGATTAAAATCCGAGACTCAAGACCAATTTTTCCAATTTCCTCAAAATTACTCATTTTCATAATGATCATATTTTTACATATACATATATCATGCTTATTCGCGTTGCATCCAACACATGTTATTGTTTTCCAATAACTATCAATATCGCGATGAATGCTCAAATTCCATCTTATATACTTATTATTATCTTGAGAATATTCCTATGGATGATTTCGCCATACCTTGTCTATGGTATGAGTTGAACGATTCTTATCTCTAGTATATAAACACAACCACACACACTTTACGGGGATATAAAGGACAATATTAACACTAGCCCATGAGAGACCGAAAGGGCCAGATGGATGCCTAACACCTTCCCATTACGTAACTTAACCCCTGGACCTCCGATCCATTGGTTTTTGAAGAGTGCGTGTTTGTTCAAATAAAGAAATTATTTAATTAAACTCAATTTTTTCAATTAAATCCTAAAACATGCATCTAGGTGAGATTGAAATCAATATGAACATGCACGAATAGTCAATCATAAACAAAACACACAAATAAGGAAAAATCTCCCAAGGGGCAAAACCTTTTTATTTTCACTCTAATTTGTAAGAAACGGTCACACGAATTACAATGAAAATAAGAGTGACATATGAAATACCCTCAGGTGTCGATTTCGATGTCGTCGGCTGGAATATCCCGCAAGAACTCCAGGTGGGTAGTAATGAAGAAGAGAACGACTTCTCCACAAATTACTCTAGTTGAGTAAAAATGATCCTCTTGAAGGTTTAATGATTCACATACATAGATGGGAGTGTTTATGTGAATAAAGAAGGCATAAAACCTTAAAAAGTGAAGTCTATTTTCTGGGCTGTGAAAACGCAAAAACTTTTGTGCGAAAAAGACTTGGAAATCGTGTAGAAGATGACTAGATATTTATACGAAAATCGAGGCGACGACTTTGTTCAAAAGAGATAAGCATGTCGCTCGAACGAAGTGCTAACAAAAATGTATTTTATCCATAATTAAATTAGTTTAATTAATATACATTTTAGTTTAACTTAATATATTGATTTTGATGATTCCAAACTTTATTCTTTTAAGTTATATATTCAAGTAAAGGTATTCACGGATGTTGCACTTTTACTCTTGACACATTAGACACACAATGCATACATCTTGTTACATAATTCATATGGTGTGACTAATTAATTGGGCCAAAACCTTTTTGAAAAAGAAATTTCTGTTGCTTTATAAAACTGATGTATCTTTGTCTACAAAATAAAATAAAAGATAAATGTCTTAGTCTAAAATAAATTTTCGGAATTATTTTATAAATAGATCCGTTGAAATTATATTTTTTTTGGCCGTTTGATTCGTACAACAAATATATATATATATATATATATATATATATATATATATATATATATATATATATATATATATATATATATATTATATGGGTACATGCATGCTTTATGGAGGCTAGTCTCTTTTATAGCCTTATGGGATACTCATTGTCTGTTATAAATTTGTCATAGGCTGACACCTCCCTGCATACGTGTACCAAGCGACTTGATCTCTTGAATGCGTGTACCTCCCTTATTTCTTTGCCCTTAACTGATACCTGCTAAGGACTGTTCCCCCATGTGCTTCCATGTGCTCTCGTCAGAAACTCTTTTATATATTGACTTAAGCTAGTACATATCTGACCGAAGCAGGTCATGAAGATTTCATCCTCTGCGTGTATATATATATATATAAATCTGTTCCTTATCTATATTTTTTTCTTTGTTCCGAAATATTTCTTATATACAAAATCAGTTATATTTCTTATATACAAAATCAGTTATATTTTTATCCGAGATTTTTTCTGTTATTTTTTTTGTCCGAAAATTATTTCTATATACATTTGTCAGATTTCATTATCTGGATAGATGATATGCGATATTTTTTTTGACTGTTTCGTCCAGTCACTTCCATCTTTAGAAATGGACTCTGTCTCTCCTCAGAATTTTTGGTCCGCGTGCCAACTGCTTCGGCAGTCCTTGTCTTTAAATATAATAAGAGATTTCGTTCAATCTATTTTACTCCTTGGATGTCTTCTGTGTATATTAATTGGTGGAACATGGGCAATTTTTTATATATAAATTTGATATCCATCTTGGTCCCACACCTTTTAACTCATCCAAAGCTCACGAAACTATGTGTACTTGTTGAAAATATATTTATTACATCTTTGAATAGTTGAAAGCCACATCTTGTTTTATGTCCCATCCGTGTACCTTTTCAATAAATGGTTTACCTCCTTGCAAGCCTTGTTGTAATCTGTTGGGACGCCTCTTTTCTTTTACTTCTTATGCCACGTGCACCTACTTCTACAGTTTCAGTCAATGGAAAGTGTAAAATTCAAGATTTGTATCTTTCTAAGATATTGTTCCATTTGATTTATTTTTTATAACTGTGTGGCATAAAGATGTGACGGTATTTGAACTATAGAAATTCAGTTCCTACTCAACTGTCTTGAACAGTTAACTTACTTACATCCTTTTGACGCCTGGCATTACCTAGAAGAGGGCCTTAATAACCTTGAACTATTTTAGGCTGACGTTTTTTTTATGATATCACTTATTGAAACTGTGTGGACAACTATCTGTTAATGCTTCGTTTGGTTCACTGAATTTTCTAACCTCTCTCTCTCTATTTAGTCTACCATTTTCTTTCTAGACAGAAAATTGAAGTCTGAGATATGGAAGATATCTTTCCATCTATTCTTGAGCATTTAATGCTCCTTCAGCCTACAGATTTTTTGAAGAAGAGCGTATCTCACTCTCCTCTCCAACGGTCATCTTATTATTGACATCTACAAATTGAAGATCAGCTGTTGTTGTTGAAACACACAGAGAAAAATAGAAAGAGATCAAAAAGAAGAAAAGAAAGCAATAAGAGAAGATTTTTTTAGCTCTACTCAAAGTTTGAAACAGCCGCATATCAGTTTATTTTGGCTTGATATTTTAGCTGTCCTTGAAGAAGAGAACAAGCACAAGAAATACTACTCTACTGCAAAGAATTCAAGAAAAGTCTAGTACCAAATATTCAGATCTATTGTGAAGTCTTAAACCAGAAGAAACTTAGTCTTACATTGTAACTTTTGAGAGTTTCATCTTCCAAATTTTGTACCAAATTTTCGGAACTGTTTGAAGCTGGAACTTTAGCTTCGGTTGTACAAGTAGCAAGGTTTAGTTGCTCGATTGTACGTTGGAGGTTTGATCCTGCCTTAGTGGATCACTGTATTGAAGCGCAAGGAGACGGAAGCGGCTCTGGCGTGTGGACGTAGGCCGGGTTTTTGGCCGAACCACGTTAAAATCACGGTGTCATTTATTTTCTGCATTTAAGTTTATTTATTTGCTTGTGTCAATATTTAATTTCATTATCAAGCATTTAACTTGATAATTAATTAAAACTGAAATTAATAAATCTTTTAAGACTGAAATTATTATTTTCGTAATAATTAATAAAATCCAGAATATTATTTTTTATTAAATACGAAAATTAATTAAAGATTTATTTGGGTATTGATTTCTGTGATTTATTTTGTCTGATTTATTTAGTTAAAATTGTTAGATAATTTTAGTGTTAATCTTTGAAAATTTATTTCTTCTGATATTTACATTAAATGATTTAAATTAAAAATATTTTCTAAAATATTAAATTAACCCCAAAAAGTTTGCTAAACTCAATTCACCCCCCTCTTGAGTTAATATCTGGG
This sequence comes from Sambucus nigra, assembly GCA_949130495.1. Taxonomy (NCBI): domain Eukaryota; kingdom Viridiplantae; phylum Streptophyta; class Magnoliopsida; order Dipsacales; family Adoxaceae; genus Sambucus; species Sambucus nigra. Next base: position 641,553,082 of record OX422214.1, on the reverse strand, counting down.
CAACAATTGGTATCAGAGCCACGCTCTAATTTATTATCTTTGTTTTAAACATCTTTAGAGTTTACAATTTATGGCAAACTTTAGTGTTTCATCTCTTGGTGAGGGACAATCAATTAACAGACCTCCTCTATTTTCAGGAAACAATTATAGCTATTGGAAAAAAAGAATGAAAAATTTTGTTCAATCAAATGATTATGCTGTTTGGAGAGTTATTATTAATGGTCCTAATATTCCCATGAAAGTTGTTAATAATGAAAACGTTCCTAAAAATGAAAATGAATGGAATGATGGTGATATTCAGAAAATACAAGTTAATGCCAAAGCAATGAATATTTTACATTGTTCTTTTGATGTTAATGAATATAACAGAATATGTTGTTGTGAAAATACAAAAGAAATTTGGGATAGATTAGAAATTACTTATGAAGGAAGCAGTCAAGTAAAAGAGGATAAGATAAGCATGCTTGTTCATAACTATGAACTTTTTAAAATGAAAACAGATGAAACTATTTCTGATATGTTTACTAGATTTACAAATATTATTAATGGTTTGAAATCTCTTGGTAAAACCTATACTGATTCTGAATTAGTGAGCAAAGTTCTCAGGTCACTACCATCTGCCTATATGACCAAGAATCTAGCAATTAAAGAAGCCATACGAGAAAGACCCATTTCTCTTGATGAATTGCTAGGATCCTTAATTACTCATGAAATGGAACTTAAAGTACTAGCTGAAGATGAGAAGCCTAAAGTAAGAAAAACTATTGCTTTCAAATCCATTGAGGAAGAGGAAGATAGTGAAGAAGCTGATGATGATGAAGATGGTGCTATAGCACTTCTCACTAGAAAATTCAAAAAATTTCTTGCCAAAAAGAAGGGTCATTCTGGAAAATTCAAGAAATTCTTTTCAAATAAGGCACATGATGGAAAGACTTCCTCCAAGTTTGAGCCAAGATGTTACAACTGCAAAGAGTTAGGCCATATCAGACCTAACTGTCCTAAAGCCAAGGAAGGAAAGAATGATAGAAAAGAGAAAAGAAATGAGAAACACAAAAAGGCCATGAAAGTAGCAATGATGAAGATTCAAGTGATGAAGAAATTGCAAATCTTTGCCTTATGGCAAATGATGGTGAGGTATCATCTAATTTTAATTCTGATAGTGAATATGAAACTTTAAATGATCATGATGAACTTCAAAATGCTTTTGATGAACTTTATTATAACTTTGATGAACTTAAAACTAAATATATTAATCTTAAAAAGATGAATTCTTCTTTATTACATAAATATGATTCTCTCTCTGAAAACATAGATGTAATGAAATCTGAAAATAAGTCCATAAAATTAGAAATCGAAAAACTTAAAGTTAATGATTCACCAAGTTATTATCTTATTTCTGAAAATGAAAAATTAAGACTTGAAGTAAAGGATTTAACTTCATGTCTTGAAAAGTTTGTGAATGGAAAGAAGAATTTAAATATGCTACTTGGAAGTCAAAGATGGATGTATGATAAGGCTGGAATTGGTTATAATGAAAATAAAAATGAGAAAAGCTTTGAAAATTATTCTAAAAATATGGGAAATTCTTTATGTACATATTATGGAAGACACACCCATTTTTCAGATTCTTGCAAATATAGATTTTCTACTAAAGTCGCATGGATTCCTAAAGGGACTTCTATTTTTGCTAACCCCTATGGACCCAACACATTTTGGGTACCGAAAGAAATATTATTTAAATGTCCATTGTAGGTTTGTTTTAGAGTGGGTTCACATAAATCAAAGTGGTTCTTAGATAGCGGATGTTCAAGACACATGACGGGTGACAAAAGCAAGTTTTCGAGCTTGGTTGCCAAAGATGGAGGGCTAGTGACATTCGGAGACAACTCCAAAGGCAAAATCATCGGCATAGGTAAAGTCGGTATGGATCTTTCCCCTTGCATTGAAAATGTTCTTTTAGTTGATGGTCTTAAGCATAATTTAATTAGTATTAGCCAATTGTGTGATAAAGGTTATGATGTTACATTTAAAGAAGATTTTTGTTTAATAACAAATGCTAAGGATAATAGTGTTTTATTTGTTGCTTCTAGACATGAAAATGTTTATACTCTTGATTTTGATAATTTGTCGCAACAAAATATTAAGTGTTTAACTGCCCTAAATAATACTTGTTGGTTATGGCATAGAAGGTTAGGACATTCCAACATGGAACAACTTAATATTTTGTCCAAAAATGAGTTAGTTAGAGGGCTGCCCAAAACTAAGTTTATTAAAGATAAAATTTGTAATGCATGTCAATTTGGAAAACAAACCAAAACTTCTTTTAAAAAGAAAAGGGATATTTCAACTAGTAGACCTTTAGAATTATTACACTTAGATTTATTCGGACCTAATAGAGTTGCTAGTATAGGTGGAAAATATTATGCTCTTGTTATTGTTGATGATTTTTCTCGTTTTACATGGGTTTTCTTTCTTACTCATAAAAATGATACACACCCTATTTTTGCTAAGTTTTGTAGAAGAATTCAAAATGAAAAAGGTTGCAATATTGTCTTTATAAGAAGTGATAGAGGAAGAGAATTTGATAACAAAGATGTCGAATTATTTTGTGATGAAAATGGTTTTGAACATAACTTTTCTGCTCCTAGGACACCCCAACAAAATGGAGTAGTAGAAAGAAAGAATAGATCATTACAAGAAATGGATAGAACTATGTTAAATGAACATAATTTACCCGAATATTTTTGGGCGGAAGCCGTTAACACATCTTGCTATATAATAAATAGAACTATTGTTAGAAAAGGTTTAGATAAAACTCCTTATGAGATTCTGAAAAATAAAAGACCAAATGTTAGTTATTTCAAAGTCTTTGGATGTAAATGTTTTATTTTAAATAATAAAGATAAATTGGGTAAATTTGATGCAAAATCGGATGAAGGTATTTTTCTTGGGTATGCACTTCATAGTAAAGCATATAGAGTTTTTAATAAAAGGACTTTAATGGTTCAAGAATCAATTCATGTATCTTTTGATGAATCTAATTCTTTTGTCAATAAAAACAATGATGATGATGATGTTTTAGTCCTAAATAAATCTGTAAATGAATTAAAATTAAATGAAAATGTTAATTCTAGTATTGATGATTCCATTAATGTCGAAAAGACTCCTAATAAAGATAAAGAGGTTAATGATTCTAATTTACCTAAAAGTTGGAAATTTGTTAATAATCATCCTTTTGAAAATATTTTAGGTGAACCTTCTAGTGGTATTCTTACTAGATCTTCCTTAAAGAATGTTTGCAATAATTTAGCTTTTGTGTCACAAATTGAACCAAAAGATATAAATGAAGCTGAAAAAGATGAATATTGGTTATTAGCTATGCAAGAAGAATTGTTACAATTTGAACGTAATAATGTTTGGTCACTTGTACCCACACCTAAAGATAAATCTATTATTGGAACTAAATGGGTTTTTAGAAATAAAAAGGATGATGCTGGATTAATTATAAGAAATAAAGCTAGACTAGTTGCACAAGGTTATAATCAACAAGAAGGTATTGATTATGATGAAACTTATGCCCCCGTAGCTAGATTAGAAACCATTCGCATGTTATTAGCCTATGCATGTTATAAGGACTTTAAATTATTTCAAATGGATGTCAAAAGTGCTTTCTTAAACGGTTTTATAAGTGAAGATATTTATGTTAAGCAACCTCCCGGTTTTGAAAATCACATATTTCCAAATCATGTTTATAAACTAAATAAAGCCTTATATGGATTAAAACAAGCCCCTAGGGCTTGGTATGATAGATTGAGTGGATTTTTGCTTGAAAATGATTTTGTAAGAGGAAAAATGGATTCTACTTTATTTATAAAAACTCTTAACAATGATATGCTTCTTGTACAAATTTATGTTGATGATATTATATTTGGATCCACAAATGAAAATTTGTGTAAAGATTTTTCATAATTTATGCAAAAAGAATTTGAAATGAGTATGATGGGGGAGTTAAATTTCTTTTTAGGCTTACAAATTAAGCAAACTAAAAATGGTGTTTTTATTAATCAATCCAAATATATTAAGGATCTTTTAGTAAAATATGGTTTAGAGAATTCTAAAACACTTGGTACACCTATGAGCACATCTATAAAGTTAGATACAGATGAGAAAGAAAAAACTGTTAATTCAACTTTATATCGTGGCATGATTGGTAGTCTACTCTATTTAACCGCTAGTAGACCCGACATTATGTTTAGTGTATGTTTATGTGCTCGTTTTCAGACCAATCCTAAAGAATCTCATTTGTGTGCCGTAAAACGCATTTTTAGATATTTAAATGGTACTAAAGACTTAGGATTATGGTATCCTAAAACTACATCATTTGAACTTATAAGTTATTCCGATGCGGATTTTGCGGGTTGTAAAGTTGATAGAAAGAGCACTAGTGGTACTTGTCACTTCCTAGGACACTCACTAGTTTCGTGGTTTAGTAAAAAGCAAAATTCGGTATCTCTTTCCACGGCCGAGGCAGAATATATTGCCGCCGGTAGTAGTTGTGCTCAAACTTTATATATGAAACAACAATTAGATGACTTTAAGATATCCTTTCAAAATACTCCAATATTTTGTGACAACACGAGTGCAATATGTCTAACTAAAAATCCAATTCTTCATTCTAGAACAAAACATATTGAAATTAGACATCATTTTTTACGCGATCACGTACAAAAGGGTGATGTTAGACTAGAATTTATTTCTACGGATCTTCAATTAGCCGATATTTTCACAAAACCACTACCCGAAGATCGTTTTACTTTTATTTGTCGCGAACTCGGTATGGCTAGTATAAATAATCTAGAATTATAATTGAATATTTTTTATTACATTATTGACATGAATAGTGTATTCACATCTTTCCAAAATACTGTACCAACTAGTAGACAAACCATCATCTCCTATATATATATGTGTGTTACTGCCTTTCACTCTATCTTCACACACACCATGCAGTCCTTCTATGTTGTTTGGGTAGGAAAACAACCCAGGATCTACACCTCTTGGGGAGAGTGTGAGCTTCAAACCAAAAGTGTAAGTAATGCAAAATTCAAAAAATATTCTTCTTACTCCGAAGCTCTTAACGCCATAGCTCTCTCTCCTCCATTTGCTCCTTGGGTAAGTCCACCTCCTTGGCCTTTTGTTCTACCACCTCATATGGCTACTCCCTCACAAGCAAACACTTCTACCAAATCTGAATCTTCCTCAACCAACTCCTACATCGGAAATACTATCAAACTTATGGTCAAAGATAATGGGAAAGAAATCCTTCTTGAAGGACATCCTAATGATGTATGTCATATGATAAATAATCTGAAAATGTAATTTCCTTTTACTCTCAATGAAATCTGCAGTTATCTTTTTTTTTGCATCTCACCTTCTGTATCACCCATTCCTATTCCTTTTTGTTTATGACAAACAGGGGGAGAAGAGTGCAAATTTTTCTTCATATTTTTTTTCTTCATATATTTCTTTAGTTGTTTGTCATCATCAAAAAGGGGGAGATTGTTAACAAAAATGTATTTTATCCATAATTAAATTAGTTTAATTAATATACATTTTAGTTTAACTTAATATATTGATTTTGATGATTCCAAACTTTATTCTTTTTAAGTTATATATTCAAGTAAAGGTATTCACGGATGTTGCACTTTTACTCTTGACACATTAGACACACAATGCATACATCTTGTTACATAATTCATATGGTGTGACTAATTAATTGGGTCAAAACCTTTTTGAAAAAGAAATTTCTGTTGCTTTATAAAACTGATGTATCTTTGTCTACAAAATAAAATAAAAGATAAATGTCTTAGTCTAAAATAAATTTTCGGAATTATTTTATAAATAGATCCGTTGAAATTATATTTTTTTTGGCCGTTTGATTCGTACAACAAATATATATATATATATATATATATATATATATATATATATATATATATTATATGGGTACATGCATGCTTTATGGAGGCTAGTCTCTTTTATAGCCTTATGGGATACTCATTGTCTGTTATAAATTTGTCATAGGCTGACACCTCCCTGCATACGTGTACCAAGCGACTTGATCTCTTGAATGCGTGTACCTCCCTTATTTCTTTGCCCTTAACTGATACCTGCTAAGGACTGTTCCCCCATGTGCTTCCATGTGCTCTCGTCAGAAACTCTTTTATATATTGACTTAAGCTAGTACATATCTGACCGAAGCAGGTCATGAAGATTTCATCCTCTGCGTGTATATATATATATATAAATCTGTTCCTTATCTATATTTTTTTCTTTGTTCCGAAATATTTCTTATATACAAAATCAGTTATATTTCTTATATACAAAATCAGTTATATTTTTATCCGAGATTTTTTCTGTTATTTTTTTTGTCCGAAAATTATTTCTATATACATTTGTCAGATTTCATTATCTGGATAGATGATATGCGATATTTTTTTTGACTGTTTCGTCCAGTCACTTCCATCTTTAGAAATGGACTCTGTCTCTCCTCAGAATTTTTGGTCCGCGTGCCAACTGCTTCGGCAGTCCTTGTCTTTAAATATAATAAGAGATTTCGTTCAATCTATTTTACTCCTTGGATGTCTTCTGTGTATATTAATTGGTGGAACATGGGCAATTTTTTATATATAAATTTGATATCCATCTTGGTCCCACACCTTTTAACTCATCCAAAGCTCACGAAACTATGTGTACTTGTTGAAAATATATTTATTACATCTTTGAATAGTTGAAAGCCACATCTTGTTTTATGTCCCATCCGTGTACCTTTTCAATAAATGGTTTACCTCCTTGCAAGCCTTGCTGTAATCTGTTGGGACGCCTCTTTTCTTTTACTTCTTATGCCACGTGCACCTACTTCTACAGTTTCAGTCAATGGAAAGTGTAAAATTCAAGATTTGTATCTTTCTAAGATATTGTTCCATTTGATTTATTTTTTATAACTGTGTGGCATAAAGATGTGACGGTATTTGAACTATAGCAATTCAGTTCCTACTCAACTGTCTTGAACAGTTAACTTACTTACATCCTTTTGACGCCTGGCATTACCTAGAAGAGGGCCTTAATAACCTTGAACTATTTTAGGCTGACGTTTTTTTTATGATATCACTTATTGAAACTGTGTGGACAACTATCTGTTAATGCTTCGTTTGGTTCACTGAATTTTCTAACCTCTCTCTCTCTATTTAGTCTACCATTTTCTTTCTAGACAGAAAATTGAAGTCTGAGATATGGAAGATATCTTTCCATCTATTCTTGAGCATTTAATGCTCCTTCAGCCTACAGATTTTTTGAAGAAGAGCGTATCTCACTCTCCTCTCCAACGGTCATCTTATTATTGACATCTACAAATTGAAGATCAGCTGTTGTTGTTGAAACACACAGAGAAAAATAGAAAGAGATCAAAAAGAAGAAAAGAAAGCAATAAGAGAAGATTTTTTTAGCTCTACTCAAAGTTTGAAACAGCCGCATATCAGTTTATTTTGGCTTGATATTTTAGCTGTCCTTGAAGAAGAGAACAAGCACAAGAAATACTACTCTACTGCAAAGAATTCAAGAAAAGTCTAGTACCAAATATTCAGATCTATTGTGAAGTCTTAAACCAGAAGAAACTCAGTCTTACATTGTAACTTTTGAGAGTTTCATCTTCCAAATTTTGTACCAAATTTTCGGAACTGTTTGAAGCTGGAACTTTAGCTTCGGTTGTACAAGTAGCAAGGTTTAGCTGCTCGATTGTACGTTGGAGGTTTGATCCTGCCTTAGTGGATCACTATATTGAAGCACAAGGAGACGGAAGCGGCTCTGGCATGTGGACGTAGGCCGGGTTTTGGCCGAACCACGTTAAAATCACGGTGTCATTTATTTTCTTCATTTAAGTTTATTTATTTGCTTGTGTCAATATTTAATTTCATTATCAAGCATTTGACTTGCTAATTAATTAAAACTGAAATTAATAAATCTTTTAAGACTGAAATTATTAATTTCGTAATAATTAATAAAATCCAGAATATTATTTTTTATTAAATACGAAAATTAATTAAAGATTTATTTGGGTATTGATTTCTGTGATTTATTTTGTCTGATTTATTTAGTTAAAATTGTTAGATAATTTTAGTGTTAATATTTGAAAATTTATTTCTTCTGATATTTACATTAAATGATTTAAATTAAAAATATTTTCTGAAATATTAAATTAACCCCAAAAAGTTTGCTAAACTCAATTCACCCCCCCTCTTGAGTTAATATCTGGGCAACACGAAGGACAGGTGTCGTTCGAACGAGATCGCGCGACATGCCTATCTCGCTTGAACGACAGTGATATGTCGTTTGAACGAGCTCATCGACCAAGGCACTCTGCTTCTACACTTAGAAAAATTTCTTTTTTTGATGAAAACAAATCAGACTTCGAAAAAATATTTTCTGAAAAATTCCCAAATATTTATGCAAATATAAACAAATCCAATAAATTATTTTACCTATATTGCGTAGTGGAGTAGTGGGAATGAGTTGAGCAGCACGTCGCATGTAGCATGATGCACGTGTGAAGATGATGGATGCAAGGATTCGGATAAAGGCCGTCGTGGATGATCGTGTTGACGTGCTGAATGTAGCGGTATCAGACATACAAACTGTGATCTAGGACAAATACAAAATTCCTAGATTCTACCCCGGACATTTATAAATTATGTCCTTACAAATCCTCCCCTATGTCTATGCCGGTACATGCATAAAAAAATTCAAATTATGCAATCAAATGACATACAAGATAATATACCCATTAAACCCTCAAACTGAGAATACTAAATGACATGTCTTCAAATCTTCAACTTTTCAGAACTTCCCAAAGCTTTTCTCATAAAAGTGTGCAATCCAAAAATAATAAATTTTGTACCTACACACATGAGATAAACAAAATACCCGTGACAAGCAACAGTTTGAAATATAATGATATGCAAAAATCAAAGATCAATTAAGCTTAAGCAAATCATTCATAAATCAACCAAACACCAAAAAAAATCTCCCCCATAATTCTTCTCCCCTTTTTTATGATGTCCCCAAATAGACAAATATGAGAAGGATAAATAAATGCAAATGGAGAATGTCACGAGCTAATAAACTTCTATTTTTGAATTTTTAAAAATTTTTCAGACAAAATATACAACAAAGAATCACACCATGAAAGAACACAAAAACAACCAAGTCGATGACAGCGTAAATGTAGGTGTGTGATCAAATTCGATAGGAAAATCAATGCATACAAACATGACATATGTGCACGATGAATATCGGATACTCCTAACAAATGAACTCAACATCTTTCTTAGGATTAAAAAGATGGTAATATGAGACATTGACTCAATCAAATCAATAAATCAAAGCTCAAAGTGATTTCCACACCAATAACGCCCAAAATGATTTAATGCTTTTTTAGGACTTTCAAGGAAGTGCAAACCCATTTAAATTCTCCAACCAAACTCCCTCAGATTTATATTTTGAATAAAGGTGATCTAAATTCTCAAACTTTGGAGCATTGATGGTGAAACCTAATGGCCCATATTTGGCATGTATTGCTTTTTATTGCCTTTAATTTTTTTCGGGCTCTTTTAACCTCTTTGGACCCGGATAATAAAATTCCTCAATTTTTTAGGTCCGATTTAATGATGGCTTAGTATTCGCAAAGGTCAAAAATAACCTTTCGTAGCCCTTCCCCTTTTAAAAATAATCACACAATCTCACCAAACGATTTTTACATGCATTCCAACCTTGTCAAGTTTTATCGCATATGGTTAGTTGTATAGACAGAATTGAGATGGAAACACTCAAGGCAATATGTGATAGACAAGTACAATAATCAAATAAAGCCGTGCATGTATGAAATCAAGGATATAGGAGTCAAACATGTAGAAAGATATCACTAATCACATCTCAAAGACTCCAAATAATGTAAACCACATGGATGCAATGATGTAGCGTCTCAAATCACTATCAAGCAGTCACGTGGAATAATTGGAATGAAATTTATGACTCGTCTATCTTAAATGCTCATCCATAAAAGGTGCAAATAAAATACAAAAATATTTTTGTACTTTACTAAAAAATTTATAAAAAGAAAATCTTTTTGAATTTTTCAAAAAAAATATGAAAAAACAAAAATAATAATACTCATGATACAAGTTAGCAATAGGAATCATATGATACGAACATGAAAAAGCATCCTATCCTAGACACGGACCAACCCCTCAGTCAACTGTGCAAATCCCTAAAGACTTCCTAAGACTCTCAAATCTAAGGGCATCTAAAGGTTTCGTAAAAATATCGTCCAACTGACGTTCGATGGGTACGAAACTCAGGGATACAACTTTCTCTCAACTAACTCACGTATAAAGTGCTCGCGTATCCTGATGTGATTTATGAGCGAATGCTAGAATGGATTGTGGGATATGTCTATCACGCTCGTGTTATCACAGGAAATGGTCATGGTGTCCTGTGAAATCCCATAATCCTCCAATATTTTCTTCATCCACAAGAGTTGCATGCAATAACTCCCGGCGGCGATGTACTCAGCCTCCGCAGTGGACAAAGAGATGGAGTTTTGATTCTTACTCAACCAGGAGACGAGAGCAAAACCAAAATAGAAATACCCACCAGAAGTGCTCCTACAACCATCTACATCCCTGGCCCAATCGGTATCCGAATAGGCGGATAAACGGTCATCGGTATCAAAGGAATACCAAATACCGTATGAGAGAGTCCCACTCACGTATTTGATAATACGTTTTAGAACAAGTAAGTGTGACTCTTTTGGGGATGCCTGATATCATGCACAGACTCCAACACTAAAGGCTATATCGAGACGACTGGCAGTCAAGTAGAGAAGACGATCTATCATACTCCGATACAAGGTTAGCTCTACGTCCTTGCCTAAATTGTCCTTGCTAAGCTTGATAGAAGTACTCATAGGTGTACGTGCATGCTTAGAGGAGTCTAAACTAAATTTCTTTAGTAGGTCTCTGGCATACTTGGATTTGGAAATGAATATCCCATCCTCTAGCTGACGAACCTGGATACCAAGGAAGAAAGTAATCACACCTACTATGATCATCTCAAACTCACTTTTCATATCCTCCTTAAAGTGGTGAGCATGCTGGGAGCATGTGGATCCAAAGACTATGTTGTCCACATAGAACTGGGCAACCAAAATAGCAGCGTCATCTCTCTTGACAAACAACGTCATATCAACTCCCCCTCTCTTGAAGCAACGGGCTAAGAGATAGGAAGTAAGCCTCCCGTACCAAGCACGGGGTGCTTACTTCAAACCATACAAGGATTTCCCCAGATAGTAGACGTGCTCCGGGTTCTTAAGGTCTTCAAATCCTTTTGGTTATTCCACGTAAACCTCCTCCTGTAGAATGCTATTTAGAAAGGCATTCTTGACATCCATCTGATATAACTTGAAGCGCAGATGACATGTGATAGCGAGTAGTAAGTAGACGGACTCAAGCCTCATAACAGGAGCAAATGTCTCCCCAAAGTCTACACCCTCTATCTGTGTGTAGCCTTGAGCGACCAACCTAGCCTTGTTTCTGATTATGGTACCATTTTCATCCATTTTATTCTTGAAAATCCACATGGTACCTATCACATTAGTCTCACTAGGTCGGGGGAAAAGTTCCCAGACATTGTTCTTTTTAAGCTGAAGTAACTCATCCTGCATGGTAGATATCCAGCATTCATCCTTGATTGCTTCTTTGTAATTCTTGGGCTCGAATGTGGATGTGTAGCAATGATGACTAACAATGTTCTCTAGCTGAGAATGAGTCTTGATCCCTATAGTGGGATCGCCAACAATGGCAGAAGGATCTTGACTCTTACGAACCCAAGCAGGTGTGTCCCTTAACACAGAAGTAGGGTCCACAGGGTGTGGGTGAGGGATAAGTAAATCGCTGCCAGAAAAGTACTCATCCTCACACTGAAGGCTAGGATCAATAAACGTCGTAGGTTCGTCATCTTGCACGGTGATATTTATTCACTCCATAACCTTAGATCTCTTCAGGTTAAAAACTCGGTATGCTCTACTATTTGATGAATATCCTAGAAATATTCCCTCGTCGCTCCGGGAGTCAAACTTTCCTAATTGCTCTATATCCCGTAGGATGTAGCATTTACTCCCCAAAACACGAAAATATACAAGGTTGGGTTTCTTGCCAGTCCATAATTCATAAGGCGTCTTAAGAGTGTGTGGACGCAGGGAAACCCTATTCACCATGTGGCATGCAGTAGACACTGCCTCTGCCCAAAACCTCCTAGTAATTTTATGACCTAGAAGCCTAGATCTAACCATTTCATAAATCGTCATGTTCTTTCTCTCAACAATCCCATTTTGTTGAGGAGTCTTCACAATAGAAAACTCATGTTTGATTCCAAGGTTATCGCAGTAAATATCTACCTTTGCTTCCTTAAATTTTGTGCCGTTGTCACTACGTATCCTATTAATAGTGACTCCGTGTTGATTTTGCAGGACACGACACTTGATCGTTAAAAACTCTACAAAATCAAATTTCTCTCTCAGAAAACCTACAATCGAATATCTGGAGAAATCATCTACCATCGCGAGGATATACCTCTTACCACCCAGACTCTCAGTACGAGTAGGACCCATAAGATCCATACGAATCAGCTCAAGTACACGGGAGGTGGTAATGGAATGGAACTTCCTATGGGGGATACGGATTTTCTTTCCCAACTGACAGGGTCCACAAACCGTGGAAGCTAGCTTTCCAAGAGATGGTAAGCCACGTACTAGGTCCTTTCTAGCTAAACGAGTCAAATCTCTAACGTTCACGTGATATAGACGTTGGTCCCACAGATCCATAGGAGTGATCATGGCACTGTTGCAGACAAGTGAGGACGTGGGCATAGTCCCATAGCAATTATCCTTTATCCGCACCCCTCGCAGTAAAAGTTTACCGGCTTAATTATAGACATTACACGCGTCCCAGTCAAACTTTCTGACAAAGTCAGCGTCGCACAGTTGGCTAATTCTGAGAAGGTTTGCTTTCAAACCTTTGACGTATAAAACACTCACTAGCTTAGGAAATCCTGGTAACTCTATTGTACCTCTTCCTACAATGCTAGACTTGCTCCCGTCTCCAAAGGTGACTCTACATTCCTTATAATCCTCTAGGTAGGTAAAAATGAGACATCGCCTGTGATATGTCTAGAGAACCCACTACCAAAATACCACTGTGAGGTATTATGTGCTTTGAGAGCGACATGAACGACAAGGGCCTTTTTATCTTTCTTCAGTACCCAAGAAGTGGAAACCTTTTGTTTACCCTTGTTGTTGCTGGTTTTAGCCGAGATGCGAGAAGCATTCACTGACGGCAAAGACATCCGTCGGAATTCCTCCATGAGTATGATGTGGTGGAGCATTAGTACGTCATGTCCGACCCAAACTATAGCAAAATTCCCTGAGGTGACCTTTTCTCTTGTAATACGTACAAAAGAACACAATCTTAGGCGGACCTTGGTTTGTTTTTCTTAGTCGAACTCTCCTTCGTGGTTTTTGACGATGCCTATATGGAGTCGTAGTAAAATCAGGAACTGGTCCAGGTGCAATTTGGGATGTGGCGGCACCATCAAAACCTATTCCCTACCTATCACCAAAACCTAAAGCAAGATCGAGGAGCATCTTTCCCATCTTTCCAGATCTGTCCTCGATTTAAACCTTGACTTCCCATGGTCTCTCAAGATCATGAGTAGGCTGGGCTATAAGGGCTTCAAGTTTCTTCCGAGTCTCCAAGGAGGAATGGAGATCACTCGTAAGAATAGACACTTATTTAGTCAAGTCCCCTTTATCTTTCTTAAAACCACTATCTCTCTCTCTCTCTAAACAGTCTCTCTCCATCTCTAAACAAACTTTCTTTCTCAACACAGGCAGACTCTCTCTCTCTCTCAAGGTAGTTATGGCCATCCCCGATCCTGATCCCCACGGGCGAGCGCGTGGAGGAAAGGATCCTTCGAGTCCCGCGCATTTCTTTCGGGAGCGCTTCGGCCGGCGTCGTTTATGGTGTGAAAAATGTAGAGAGATTCAGAGTCGCTAGTCTATTTTACTCAAAACAAACAAAAGAAAAAGGGGAAGCCACCCCGAAGAGTGGCATCCAAAGACATACTAGTGCATACAAAACCAAGACGATTCGATAAGGGTTCGGAGGCTTAGTTACGAAATGGAAAGGTGTTAGGCACCCATTCCGCCCTTTCGGTCTCTCATGAATATTTGCTATTTTCCTTTATGTTTCCCCCCGTGATATGTGTGCATGTGTATATATATATATAATGGAGGTAGGAATCCTCGACTTTTATCATGGAAAAGATAAAGCGAGTCATCCGTGGGAAGATATAAGAGTAATATTTGAAAAATGAGATTTATGCGATTACCCCTACGTTGATCGTTATAAGGGAACGATAACGCATATGGAGTAAAATGCCACTAAGAGCAAGTATATAGCATATAAGGAAAATGGATTAAAGAGAAGATAGAAGATAAGGTAAAAAGTGAGAAAAAGGACTCGAGTCTTGGGTTTTACCCCGAGACGCCTACGTAGCCTATAGAGGCATCAAAGTCCACGTAGTTCGCATACAAAATGAGGGGTGGGGTTTATCCCATAAATCCAAATGAGGAATATCTTATTTGTGAGTATGTGTATGCGTGTGTAGAAAAAAAAGTGTCTTAGTTGTGAGAAGAGTGTGGAAAAAGTGTGAGAACCCCACTTGGAATTTATGAGCAAACCCTCTTCTTCTTGTTTTTTGGGTTTTTATTTATATAAAAATAAGAGATGTGCACTAATACTAAATAAAAAGTATATTAGGAAGTGTGGGATGAGATAATAAAAAGTGCTAAGTAATAAAGCAAGTTATTGAGAATTCAAGAGAATTTGAAGAGAAAGGTGAGAAAGCTAGACCTTCTTGAAGATCTTGAGCTTGATCTTGAATGTTGGAGAGCATCCCTTGCACTTTAAATGGTGATGGATAGTTGTTAATTCACAAAATTTGATGAAAGGGATGATGAAAAGTGGGAGTAAAAGGAGGATTTGGAAGTTGAAATCACGCTGCCTTCGAGAGAGGTTTTTGGGATTCGTTGAGAGAGATTTTTATCAGATCTGGGATCCCTCTGCAAATGAGGTGAAGGCATCCTTTTATAGCCCCAGGGTACTGCCGATCGGTGTAGAGCCCTTTCCTGCCAATCGGCAGGCAGGTGTCGATAGGCAGGTTCTGGAACCTGCCGTTTGGCAGTGTGTTTCAGGCTTTTTCGGAAAATCGACCGCCGAGGTCAAACCGTTGGTCAGAATCGCGCACTGGGGCATACCGTTGGAAAGGTAATTCATAGACCTTCGAAAGTCCTTTGGACGATTCCCGGGTTCAGGAGTTGACTTTGGGTCAAATATGGCTCGGAAGCGTTTGTCGGTCCATTGGACGGGGAATCATTCGGACGCAAACGGATCGTTCGTCCGCATGGTAAATCTGAATCACGCACGGGGCATACCGTTTGATGATAAGAGAAATCGTCCACTTGTCGTTCTTGCATCAGTAAATCATGAGTGAAGTGCGTAATAAACAAGTAAAGTAAGTAAATAGAGAGAAGACAAGGTATATAGTGGTTCAGCCTTTAAAATAGGCCTACGTCCATTGTGTTGCACCGTTCTCATTATATGGTTTCATTGTACAACATAATCATGCCTAAAGAGGCGTACAAGTATGAGAATAAAAGAGAGTACATGGCAGTATTGAAGATTCCGGTGCGCCGGGGAGGTGGTTGTGATGTAGATTTGTGGCCTCCCAGGCGTATGCTGAGGTTGTGTAAAGAATCTGTATTGTAGAACTAGCCCCGAGCATATGTGAATCGATCCCCTCTTTCGAGGTGTGGTCCTCTATTTATATGAGGTAAGTGTGCTGTGTCACGTGCCCTGAGCACGTGACTTATATCAAGTCTGAATTAGTTGTGGATGAGGGGGATGCGGCCTGCAAATCAAGCAGCGTTGTTCCAAGCTGCTGGAGGCATGCCGCCTATCACATGGAGGAGTTCCGCGGCCCCTTCTTGGGGAATAATTACCATGTGCCGTGCCCTATAATGTATAGGGCCGCACCCTGTGTCAACCATCTCCTTGGTCTTGATGGCATGTCGCGCCTGTGTGAGATCTGGTTGTGCCCAGCAATGACCTGGGTATGGCCATGAACTGTAGAAGAGCACCGTCCGCGGCATGGTTCTATATTTGTACTATCAATAAGCCCCCAAGCCGTAGTGCCAAGGTAAATTAATTGGGGCTGCGGCTTAATGGCTAATGTGCCGCGGTGCTTCCAAAGAGACGATTCGTCTTCCGCGCTCCCTTATATAAATTGTTTCTGGCCGTGGACTTCATTACGTTTCCAAAATTTTGAGAGCACATCGAGATCGAAATTCTGCACTTCCTTTCTCTTGCATATTCCGGCGACCTTCTGAGGCTGTGTGTGGTGGTGCAAGGCGGTTTGAAGCTGAGCACTGCAAATTTCTTCATTTTCCGGTACCTTTTCAACCAATCTTTGTACATAGTTTTCATAGCTCGCTATTCTTCTTTGAATATACACACATGAGCTTCTGCCTTCACTTAATAGAAAACTATGTTTCAGTTGAATAATCAATTATGGTTAGGATCCATCCTCTTCATATGCTGAACTGAACCTCGAATCCTCGAAATGCCATGAAAATCATATAACTGTTCTTGGTGTTTCATAGTCAAACTCTCCATATTCTGTGAGTTTGATCCTAAATACGATTAAAAGTTAAATACTCAATTGTTTTAGATATAGGCCGCGGCATGACAGAATTCCAATAACTGTTGTTTTGATCTTTATCTGCAGCTCATTGGGCGATGGTCGCGGTCCCTTAAATTCTGAGATTATCCGCGGCACATTGATACATAAGTTTTTATTTATCGCGAACCAAGTACACATCCGCAATAAATAATTGTAATTGCTACTTGAATCCCTTGAATCGACTTAGCCATTTTAGGATAGCCGTGACCAAGAATATCTTAAATCAATTTGACCATATGTCTGCAGCAGTATATGTTCCACTGCTGATATGGAGGTGTCCGCGGCTAGGAGGGCCAGAGTACGATCCCATAAGTTCAAGTAGTAGAGTTGGCCCATTAATAACTACGTTAGGGAAATAATTACAAACACATTTACTATTTATAAATAATCCTTCCGCGGCTTCTTGAAGTCTTTTCCAAACCATACTGGCTGCGGCGCCTAACTGCGAACTCTGCTTTTCAGGTACTGCTGTAGCCATATGAGCTTTGACCCAGATGAGTTCCTGAGAGGCTTTTGGGCAAAGCACTTTGGAACCTCTCCTCCTTAACTCCTTTCCGTGCTCCCTCTAAGATCAATAGGGCCTTGCAAACTAATGGATTGCCCAAAGTGCGTGATAATAGACTCAGACTCCGCGGACTCTGCATCCGGGAAGGATTTTCAATCCGCGCCGATGGAAGAGGAAGCCAACTCGAGCACACATCCAATTAGTGAAGGAGATGATGTCGCGGTAGTTAGAGATAACCCATGTGGTATATCAGGTAGGGCTGAGAGGCCCTTGGCTGCGCTTGATATACGCGGATCCATGACCCAAGATTAGGTTGAGCAGGTGGCTGAGGCCTTCGAATTTCCAGAAAATTTGATGTGCTCGGCTCCTTCCACGAACCAAAGACCTTGTACGGTTCTAGTCGATGGTGGAATTTGCTTCCCTCTACATGCCTTTGTTTACGGGCTGCGGCTGCTTGTTCCAGTTCCAATCCGCTGCCTTTTTCAGACAATGAAACTGGCCCCAACATAGTTGGATCCTAATGGCGGGAGAGCCATTCTTGCCGCAGTTGTCCATTGGGAGAAATTGTTCAAAAAAGACATCGCATCACTCCCGCGGAATTCTTTCACTTCTACCGCCCAAAGGAGAACTCAGTGAAGTTCGCGGCTACTACTACCTCTCGAGCCGCGGCAGGGACGAGACCCTTTACACTGGGAGACCGACCAGTGTAAAGAACTGGAAGGGGAAATATTTTTACATCTCCGGCGAAGGCTGGGAGATGCACCCCGAGGAGAATGAAAGGGAAAGATCGTATGGAATGTCACGACAGTGGGAGTCTCCCCCAAAATTAGGTAATAAGACTATAGTTGCGTCCCTTCACATAAACTTGCATATTAACTTCCACTAACCTTTACATTGTCTTTTCTGCAGCCCTTGACAATCTGTATTTGAACAAGCGGCAGGAAAAGAGAGTTGCTGATGCCGCGGCAGTTCCTGCTGAACATAAAAAGTTCAGCACACTTGTAACGTCAGCAACCATATTTGAAGTAGGATTTTTTCCCAACAAGTCCATTCCTCAATAGATGGGCACGGAAGGTAATTCACTGCGCCATAATTTTTACTCCACGGTCACTTATGCTCTTGCACTTTGCTCATGCTGTAGCTTTTTCAGGTGAGGAAGTCGACAGGGAACTGCTAGCGACGCAACTAGCGGAGATGGACGAGGACGCAGTCGTCCTAAACAACACTGCGCGGAGCAGAAAGAGGAAAAGGTCCAAAGCCAAGGGACCTGCCACGGCTCATTCTGCAGAAATAAATGCTACTCCTGTCGCGGCTCACTCCGCCGATAAAACTACAACTCCCGCGGATCAAATGGTAAATGATGAGCACCTCTCGCATGACGAGTTTGATGATGACATAGGGGCAAACCTGGCCGCGGCGGGCTTGATGTCAGCTGATGTGCCCCTTCATTCTGCTTCTCCCCCGCCGCCACCTGTTGTTGCAGTAAATGCAAACCTGGCTCATCCTCAGTTCCGCGGCGAAGTTGGTTCTGACGGTAGACCGTGGCCCTAAATGAGGCAGTCCGACCCAGAGTCCTCATGGGACACCATCACAAAGGCTGCGCGAAGAATGAAAAGAATTCTTGATGCCGCAGATCTGGACAGGTTAGTGGGGGCAGACCACGATGACTTGGAGGATAGTGGTCTTCAGAGCCTTATGAGGGTAAGTGCCATCTTTCTTTAATTTTGTTGTTTTAACTTTTTTACATCCCATATGTTGCTTCTAACTTGTTTATTTCAGGCCGCGGATGTCCTTGTGGCCTAGAAGAGGAAGTATGAGGCACTTTATAAGCTGAAAGAGGCTACAGATAGGGTGCATACTTCTGACCTGGAAGCTGCACATACTTCATCCTTTGAATCATGCAATAAATCTTCTGCCGCGGTGCTTCAGGCAGCCCACATGGACCTGGAGAAAGAGAACAAGGCAAGAGAGGAAGCGGAAGAGAATTTCAAACAAGCCGCAGAATCCCTAAAATCCTCCCAGGCCCAGACTGCGAAAGCCGCCCGTGTCGCGGAGATTTCAAGTAGTAAGCTCGCCCTTCTCCAGCAGAAGTACGAAGAGCTGGAAGCAAAGTCCGCTCAAAAAGACGAAGATCATGCCGTGGTAATAAAAAAGTTGGAGGCTGATCATGGTGACTCCCTCCAGCTTGCCGTCGACCATGCCGTAGAGTCATTTAAAGGCTCCAAGGACTTCTTTCTTATCAACAACAGGGCGTACCTCCGCGACTATCAGGAGCTGCGGTAGAGATTTATAAAGAGCTCCCCTGAGGCTAAGGAGGAGGTCCTTGCATGGAAATTAAGCGATGCCGAACATCAAGATTTGTAAGGACACAAATTTCCAATTGAGTCCATATATAGTTTTGGCTCAATTCCGGACAAAAACATTTATTCATAGGATAGTATTCAATTGTAATATTCTCAAGCCTATGAAGTGTATGTTGAAGACGTAGCGGCAAAGAGTATAAAGCTTCATCAAATATGCCGGTTTGCGTGCCTCGTTTCTACGTCATCAACTATGGTTCCATGCTCCCAAGGTATGAATGCAATTATATTTATATAGGAGCTTGGAACAATATTTATTGGGTGTTAGGTTTAATAAAAACCATGTTTTACTTTCAGAATAATTTAAATTGGAACTTTAATTTAAAGTATATAAAGTTTCTGGGCCAAAATAGAATTTTAGAAAAATTTCTGGAAGTCGTTCGAAATCTCGTTCGAACGAGTTTTTCGTTCTAACGATGTTTCGTTCGAACGAGACTGCCAACGACCCTAAACTGGTCAGTCGTTCGATATGTCGTTCGAACGAGTTTGGTCGTTCTAACGAGGTATCTAACGAGTTTCTAACGAGCCCAGTCTGGTCGCTCGTTAGAAGCCTCGTTCGAACGAGAGTCAATGTCGTTCGAACGAGAATGCCAGGCGGGAACAGTTTTGAGCAGTTTTTGACAGTTTTTACCCCATTATCCCACTTGTTTCTTAACTGATTTTTTAAGGCTTAATTAAGGACGGGAATCACTTTTGAAGGGGTATCTTTTTCATACCATACAAACTCCTAGAGAGTGTTTTGAGAGAAAGTTTTTTTAAGGAAAAAGATCAAGTTTTGAGTGTTATTCTTTAATGAAAAATCCTACACACTCTAGTGTTTACACCCAATAGTTGTTTATCCAAGTTCTATATACATATCTTTACTTGGAGTTTTGGCACCGATTTTTCTCTACCGAATTGAAAAAAAGACATTTCGGGTTTCCTTCTACATCCCATCACAAAGAAGAAGAAGTTTGTTGCGGTATTACTCACTTGGAGAAAGGCTCCAAGCTTGGGTGATGGTGACCATACAAAGTCCTATCGGTGGATTCCGAGATCGCGGTGGAGCTCCGTGGTTGTCCGCTAGGAGGAGGTTTCTACAAGAAGGAGCAACAAGTCTTGAGAGGGTTCGAGTCGAGGATGTAAGTCTTTTGTCTTGTAATTGTAATTCCATATCTAGTGGACTTGTGGCTAGGGCCGTCCGAGGTTTTTTCCCGTCTTGGGTTTTTCCTCGTACATCGCGGCGTAGTGTGATATTGTTTATTTTATCTTGCACAATAATTTAGAATCCATGCTTAGGATAATTTCAAGATAAAATTTGGTTTAATTATCACACTCATTTAATTTGGGACTTATATTAAATATTGGGTAAATTTGGTTTATTCAAGTCATTTTGCTAAAATTGGTTTCGCCTAACTTTGGATAATTGATAATTATTGACTTAGGAAAATTCTAGGACTTGAATTAGATTTTAATTTGTTTTGAGAAATTAAAACTTGTTGTTGTTTTGAAAGTTGAACCATCACATTTATAACGCTTCCGCATCTCTATTGAGTTTACATAAAAAGGAAATTCGATTTTAATCGAGATAATTCAAAATCCGGGGATTTGACTTTTCAAGAGTGCATCGCTGAACTTAAGGCCGCGGTAGAAGAGAGAGCGAGGCTGAGGGCTGAAGCAGAAGCAGCGGCCGCGGATGAAGAGACAGAGACTGCCGCGGACGGAGAAGAGGCTGATGACAATGACGACGCAGCTTCTTAAACTTGTTTTCAATTTCTGTTGAACTCATCATTAATACAGGGTTGCGTCCCTCCTTTTACTTAATTTCTGTTGTGGCTGCGGCCTCCTTTCTGTAATTCCTAACTACTAATATCAAGGCTGCGGCCATATTTGCTACTTTGTACACACTTGATTGCTTGCAACTCCTTGCTCCTTTACATTGCTTATTATAATAAATAGTTGAACGTAACTGCTTTCATATTTGAAAATTCATCCTTGGTTAGATAAACATAATATTTTAAGTCCGTGGATAGAGATCGATTTCATAGGATGATTATTTGCTAATTTTCGCGCCCACATAAATAGTGCAATGTTTACTTCCGAAGTAAAGGCATTGGCTGCTGCTTCACAAGGCTGCTGCGTGCAAGCCGCGGCCGTTTGTTATGCCGCATTATATAAACATTTTCAATTGGTTACCGCGAACATGATTTTAAGGGGGTGCCACTCTCATTACATGGATCCCCGACTGCTTTCATTGCATCTGGTTGTCTGAACCGCTTATCTTTTGTCGTCCCATGACCAGTATGGAACATGTACAAAAGGCGTTTCTTCTAGTGCTTCAATTGCCAAACCACCGTGTCAGAGAAGAATGGCTCTTGGGATGTTATACCTTCTCTATTTTCCCTAGTCTTGATACAATTGATTCTCTTCTACCATGGCATTTGACATTGTAGCTTTCTCATGTTTCAAGATGTCAATGCCTCGGCACTTTCAGGAATGAATGGCTCCTAGAGATCTGCATCCATATCGGTGGGCTGCGACACTTTTCTGGTCCATCTGAATAATGTGCCTCTGTAGACATGCGTTGGTATTTCCAAGCCTTCTCGGGTAGGGTCATGTTATCCAGCCATCCACAGCTATCAGATAGGATATTTTCAAGCCCCCTCAGGCTGGGTTATGTTATTAATCCACCCACAACTATCAGATAGGATATTTTCAAGCCTCCTCAGGCTGGGTTATGTTTTAAGCCACCCACAGCTATCAGATAGGATATTTTCAAGCCTCCTCAGGCTGGGTGATGTTATTAAGCCACCCATAGCTATCAGATAGGATATTTTCAAGCCTCCTCAGGCTGGGTTATGTTATTAAGCCACCCACAGCTATCAGATAGGATATTTTCAAGCCTCCTCGGGTTGGGTTATGTTATTAAGCCACCCACAGCTGCTGATATATATAAAGCCATCCCTGGCTGGATATTGTGAGCCTCCCAGCTTGATGACGCATCCCGAAAGCCAAGAACTGGCATTGCAAGCCCTCATGACTAATAAAAGCTCCTTGAATTCTCCCATGCTTTCGCGAATATGATCATCATACGATAAGATATAGTTGCACATCATGAGGGAAACTTCTGAGCTAATTATGATCGCAATCCCTCCATAGGTGCATCCCGAAGTAAAATAATCCTTCGAGATAATTTATTATTCTTCCTTTGGAATCTGTTTAAGACACAAAGTCTTTTTGTGAGATAACAAATTATGAAACTAAGAGAGATATCAGATATGGAAAAAATTTCTAATTCATATATTTATATATGTATGCTCCATCTAATGACTTTTTTAATAAAACATAAAGTCTTGAATATTAGGGCTATAACGAGCTTCATAAAACATAAACAGAAATAGTTAAAATTCATAAACAGAAATAGTTGAAGTTGGAAAAACTAAGGATGAGATGCGGTATGCAGCCTCTATCAGGTCTGGCTGAATCCTTTATGCATTCTTCAGGAAACGTTGCAGCATCCCTTGCCCAATTAGCCTTTCAACTTCATCCTTCAGAGAATAGCATTGCTCGGTGTCGTGGACATGGTCTTGATGGAATTTGCACCAGGTAGCTTTGTTCCTCTTGTGGGGTGGAGCTCTCAACTTTTCTAGCCACCTCAAAAGCTTGTCCTCTCTGATGAACTCAAAGATCTCTTCGATCGGGAAGGTCAACGGAGTATAGACACTCGATTTATTTTCTGATTTCTCTGTTCTCCTTTTCTGGCTCCTGCTGACTACTTCCGCGGTCGTTTCCTCTTGAAATGCCGCGGCATCAAAGGCCGTTGGTGCATGTATCATAGATGCCGCACCCGCATTGGGAGAGGCCGTGGCTTCTAGCATTAGGACCCTCTGAGTTAGATAATTGACCTGGGTCTGAAGTGAGGCGTGGCTGTCATAGAGGTGATTAAGGTGGTGGTACAGTTGCACAATCTCATCCTTGACTTCTGCGCTCTAGTTGGATTCTCCTTCCATTTATGCTTTTGTTAGTCTTTATAAAGTATATAGGATCTAAGATAAAACTAACATAAGTGAGTGATCACAAAAATATTGGGAAGAAGGATTTGAACTGCTCCATGATATACTGAAGAGGCCGCGGCCAGTATGGCACACAAGTGCACTGTCGCAGCCCTTTAATGTTATTCACCAAGGTTAATCCGAAGGCCACTCAAGTCCTTCCTATGGTGATTTTGATATATTATAACAGGTCCGTACTAGTAGGGGTCACGGCACGAGAGGCTGTTGAACTTACAGGCCGCACCCCTGTCTAGGCAGTGGAGAGATCCAAAGACAGGAACCCAGAAACTGATATTTTCTTCCCCCAACACGTGAAGGAAACCTACTAGGGTCCATTGACGAGAGAATTCCCTTGCGGTGCATAAGACGGCACAATTTCAATGATAAACCCTAGATCATAGGTCGATGACAACAAAAAGGGAGTAAATATAACCCTTCCCTAATCATCCACCTTTTCGGGACCAAAGTCCATCATGCTTTTTAGCATTATCTAGATGGAATAATATCACAGGGGTATGTAAAATAGAGCCAAAGCCATCAAATGAAGACCCAAGCACAGATCCGGAAATATGAAATACCCACTTAAGGGGTCGAATATAAAATGGAGCCCAATAACCAGTAATCGACCCGCGAGAAGATGATCCATAGGACCCTCAGGGATCGAATAAGGTGTTTAAGAACTCGTATATGTGGAGAAACAAGAAATATCTACCTTTCCCACAGACGGCGCCAGATTGATGATACGAGAAATTGTTCGCTTGCCATTCTCGCATCAGCAAATCATGAGTGAAGTGCGTAATGAACAAGTAAAGTAAGTAAATCAAGAGAAGGCAAGGTATAAAGTGGTTCAACCTTTAAAATAGGCCTACGTCCACTATGTTGCACCGTTCTCATTAAATGGTTGCATTGTACAACATAATCATGCCTAAAGAGGCATACAAGTATGAGAATAAAAGAGAATACATGGCAGTATTGAAGATTCCGGTGTGCCGGGGAGGTGGCTGTGATGTAGATTTGTGGCCTCCCGGGCGTATGTTGAGGTTGTGTAAAGAATCTGTATTGTAGAACTATCCCTGAGCATGTGTGAATCGATCCCCTCTTTTGAGGTGTGGTCCTCTATTTATATGAGGTAAGTGTGCTGTGTCACGTGCCCTGAGCACGTGACTTATATCAAGTCTGAATTAGTTGCGGATGAGGGGGATGCGGCCTGCAAAGCAAGCATCGTTGTTTCAAGCTGCTGGAGGCGTGCCGCGTATCACATGGAGGAGTGCTGCAATCCCTTCTTGGGGAATAATTACCATGTGCTGCGCCCTATAATGTACAGGGCCGCACCCTGTGTCAACCATCTCCGTGGTCTTGATGGCATGCCGCGCCTGTGTGAGATCTGGCCACGCCCAGCAATGACCTAGGTATGGCCGTGAACTATAGAAGAGCACCGTCCACGGCATGGTGATATATTTGTAATATCACCATTAGAAAGGTTAGGAGATATACTTCGACTTTCCAAAGAGTTTGACCCGGTTTGGAGAGTTGACTTTGGTCAACCGGGCCCGAGAAGCGCTCGGTGGCCTCTCGGAGTCAAACAGATTGTTCGTCCGCATGGAAAGTCAGAATCGCGTACGGGGTAGACCGTTGGAAAGGGTATTCAGGGCCCTTTGAATATTCATTCATCCCCGGTCGAGCTAAAGAGTTGACATAGGTCAAACAGAGCCCGGGAGCGTCCGGTGGCCTCTAGGTCAGGTTTCGGACGCAAACGGACCATTCGTTCGCATCGTTAGTCAAAATCGTGCACGGGATGGACCGTTGGAAAGGGTATTCAGGGCCCTTCAAAGATTCATTTAGTCCCAGTCGAGATGAAGAGTTTGACTTTTGGGTCAAACTGAGCTGGGGAGTGCTCGATGGCTTTCAGGTCAGTGCTCGGGACATGACCTGGGTTTGCGGTGTTGTGTGGAGGTACTAGTCACCTAAGGTGAGTTAGGGGGTAATAGAATGAGGTGTCTACAGAGCCCCTCGATGGGTGAGTTTTGAACAAATGATAGTCGTCGATTAGACACTGCATGATGCTTCCGAGAGAGTATGTGAAATTTAGAGGATCGAGGCAGATTCTAAGGACCTAAGGAAGCGAGGATGACCGATTCAGAGGGTCGAGGTCGATTCTGAGGACCTAAGGAGCATGCTGGGGATGACCAAATCAGAGGGTCGAGGTCAATTCTGAGGACCTAAGGAGCTAGGGTGACCCATTCAGAGGGTCGAGGTCAGTTCTAAGGACCTAAGGAGTGAGGGTGACCCATTCAGAGGGTCGAGGTCAGTTCTGATGACCTAAGAGTGGTGACGACCGAGGACTGAGGTCAATTCTGACATAACTTAGGTGACGATCCAAGACCGGGGCCAATTCTGACCCAATAGTGGTGACGACCGAGGATCGAGGACAATTCTGACCTAACTTAGGTGACGATCCAAGACCGGAGCTAATTCTGACCCAAAAGTGGTGACGACCGAGGACCGAGGTCAATTCTGACCTAACTCAGGTGACGATCCAAGACTGGGGCCAATTCTGA
The DNA here is from genome assembly GCA_949130495.1 of Sambucus nigra. Taxonomy (NCBI): domain Eukaryota; kingdom Viridiplantae; phylum Streptophyta; class Magnoliopsida; order Dipsacales; family Adoxaceae; genus Sambucus; species Sambucus nigra. The sequence goes on along the minus strand of OX422214.1, from coordinate 641,526,717 downwards.
CCCAAGAGTGGTGACGACCGAGGATCGAAGTTAATTCTGACCTAACTCAGGTGACGATCCAAGATCGAGGCCAATTCTGACCCAATAGTGGTGACGAACGAGGATCGAGGACAATTCTGACCTAACTTAGGTGACGATCCAGGATCGGGGCCAATTCTGACCCAAGAGTGGTGACGGCCGAGGACCGAGGTGAATTCTGACCTAACTTAGGTGACGATCCAAGACCGGGGCCAATTCTGACCCAAGAGTGGTGACGACCAAGGACCGAGGTCAATTATGAAATAACTAAGGTGACGATCCAAGACCGGGGCCAATTCTGACCCAAGAGTGGTGATGATCGAGGACCGAGGTCAATTCTGACCTAACTTAGGTGATGATCCAAGACCGGGGTCAATTTTGACCCAAAAGTGGTGACGACCGAGGACCGAGGTCAATTCTGACCTAACTTAAGTGACGATCCAAGACCGGGGCCAATTCTGACCCAAAAGTGGTGACAACCGAGCTCAATTCTGACCTAACTCAAGTGACGATCCAAGACCGGGGACAATTCTGACCCAAAAATGGTTACGACCGAGGACCGAGGTCAATTCTGACCTAACTTAGGTGAAGATCCAAGACCGGGGCCAATTCTGACCCAAGAGTGGTGACGATCGAGGATCGAGGTCAATTCTGACCTAACTCAGGTGACGATCCAAGACCGGGGCCAATTTTAACCCAAGAGTGGTGACGACCGAGGACCGAGGTCAATTCTTACCTAACTCAGGTGACGATCCAAGACCGGGGCCAATTCTGACCCAAAAGTGGTGAGGATTAGATTTCGGTTTTGCTGGGGAAAGAGCTCTATGATTCTGATTTGAGCTGGGGAGCTGATAGTTGGGGAGGCTTTTTAAGAGACCTCGCAGGGGGGAACAACCTATTTTGGGTGCTGTAAGAGAATTTCGTTGGGGAAGTGATCAGGTGATCCTTAGGGATTTTTTGGAGCTTTGCTGGGAGGAGTTTTTACTTGATTTTTGAGGATTCCGTTGGGGAAGAGGGGTTACGCTGGGGGATAAGAACTGGATTTGAGGTTCCTCTGGGGAACGATGAATGAGCTGGGGAAGATTTTGGATCGTCCTTTGGGAGAGATCGCCTGGGGCGAGTGATTCTTCTGAATTTCGCTAGAAAAGGTACCATGCGATATTGTTTCGTACCGGGTAGTCGATGGCTGGGGAGGCTTTGTGTCTTTGATTTGAGAGGATGAGCTGATTATTGAGGAGATAATCGGTTTGGGGTTGTGAACTCTGCTGAGGAGGTGATTAGGTGGTCCGGGCGTATTGCTCGAGAGGTCATTCGGTTGGATTTTGAGGGTTCTGTCGGGGAAAAAGAGGTTTCGCCTGAAGGAGTGTGAAATCTTCTTGATGAAAACGTTCTAAATCCCTCTGAGGATTTTTAGGAATTTTCTGAGGGTTTTTCAGGGTTTTCTCGCATTTTTGCAAGATTTGTTGTACGAAATTTTAAGGGGGGTGCCGGCCGGCATAGACTGAGGGGTGCCATTCGACAGTGGCACGGACTTTTGGACTACCTCGGGAAGGCAAGGGGTGAGTACCGATCGATATGGTAGGGGGAGGTGCCGATCGGCATGGCACTTGGCATCCTATATAAAGGGGGCGAATCTCCTTCATTTTTCACGGCTTCTTTCCTTCTCTCTTTATGCGATTTCTCTCCGCGAATTGTTCTAACATTCCGATCTTCAAGAAATGGCCGCCTTTGTAAGCACCGCAGTCCACCGGGAGTGGTTGACCATTGATTACTGGACGAATGTGGATTGGAGGGACAGGGTGCCCCTTGCTTTGGAGAACAAGAATGCTTTCGATGCATTTGAGCCGATTGCGGACGAGCGAACCTTGCTGCGGGAGCCATCGCGTCATCGCTCTTCGAGAGTGATTCCCGGTGGTTATGTAAGTAACCCGACCTTTGGCATTCCTTTCTTTTTGGGTGATTTTTCTTTCTTTATTGACTTTTGATGAGATTTTTCCTTTTTCCAGTCTGATATTTCCTTGAGGAACATGCGTGCCCGTGGGACGACTGGGCTTAAGGATGTTTTGGAGAATCTTCCACCCATAGTGTGCTGGATGGTATCATTAGCGGGTTTTGGGAGGTTGGCGTCTGTGCTGGATGAGACGCCTCGTTCGACAGCGGTCTTGTGCTCTTTGGGGGAGAGGTGGTGGGACACTACCCATAATTTCCATTTTGGCTTTGGGGAGATGACGGTGACTCCCATAGATGTGCAGCAACTACTTGGGCTGGATTGTGACGAGGAGCAGATAGAGGTGGATCGCTCCTTACGGGTGAGACCGGAGGCAGTGCGTGCGGCACTTGGTGACGTGGGGAGGATAGTCTCCGGGGATTCTATCTGGCTGTCCTTGCTAAAGGAGGTTCTGTTGAGCGGGGAGATTGATGCGGAAGAAGGACTGAAAGTGAGGCAGATGGCCCAGTTGTTCATCTTGTTGGTTCTAGGAGGTTTCATGGTGGCATCGAGCGGCGACGTCGTCCATTTGTGGTTTCTGCTGTACTTGAGGATGTTTTTGAACATCCCTTTCTATGACTGGGGGAGTCAGACCTTGGCGACCCTTTACTCTTCTCTGGATGCATTTAGCCGGTGCTGCCGGTAGACTTTTACTGGAGCCACGTATCTCCTTGAGGTATTCTTTACTTTGCGCATTTTCATCTCATGCATTCGCATTTTCCTTTCATGCATTCGCATTTTCCTTATGCGCCTTTTTTGCTTGTGAATTCAAACGTGGTTCTATGAGGTGATTGGGTGCAACACTTCGTTGATTGCTCTGAAGGACGACACTATTGGGGACTTCTACCGATTGTATCAATGGCGTAAGGCCAACCGGCAGTCGAAGGGATCTCTCTCCCTGGAGGCAGTGCGTCAGGTCTTGAATGACCTGACCAGTGGTAGGGTAAGACACTTTCCATTTCAGGCTTAGTTTTTGCACCTTTTGATCTTGTATTGATTTGTTCTTGCTTGGAGATTTTTAGGTGACCTTTCATCCCTGGGGGACAGCCATTCAGTACACGGGGATGACTGGGGTGAACGCGCAGATGAGGCGTTTATTGGCGCATGAGTTCGGCCATTCCTGGTATCTTGGGGAGAGGGTAGTTCGTCAGATCGCCGAGATGGAGGTGGTGGTGCCACCCGCGCAGACCCTATGTCTACGAGGCGGGAGCAACAGTTGTTGGAGGATGAGAGGATCGCGGCGATGATCTGCGAGTCCTACTCGTTGTACACTGATACGGCTGCGCCGTATGACTATATGGACCTTGTGACAAGCTGGTTGATGGCGCCCAGTATACATGATGCCTTGCCTTTCCCTCCGGTAGGTTCGATTCGGGCGGTGGGGTCTTCCCACAGTGGTGGTGGTCCGTCGGCATCTGTGGCGGCGGTGACCTCGGAGGTCCCTTTCATGCGGTTGCACACTCCTTCGTACAACATCTGATGGGCTGATAGAGGGATAGTGCCGATGATGCACCGTCCTCTTGCGATGGGTCCGGAGGAGCTGGGTTTGACAGAGGAGGTCCTTCGACCTGCGGTATACCTTTTTATTCCTCTCTTTCTTTTCTGTTTTGGTCATTCCTATTTTGATACTGATTTTTCCTTTTCCTTACAGCAAGTCCGGGTGTCGACCACTTGGCTCAGGAACATCAGAGACTGGATATCATCGGTAACTACCCACATTCGGGACACGGTCCCTGTTCGTTCTTACTTGGTGTCGTCTGCTTTGTCCTAAGAGGACTCGGGCTCGGGTAGTGGTGGTGCGTCGTCTCGCCGTAGGGGGAAGAGAGCGTGTTGCAGGAGTGGAAGTTCTTGAGAGAGAGAGAGAGAGAGAGAGGGAGTGAAATGTGGGTTCGGGCTGAGTCCCGTTGTTTTTGGCTTTTCTTTTCTTGTTTCCTGCAAAACTAATGTAACATAGAACACAAATATATGCAATGCAATGGGAGTTTTTTTTATTATTATCTTTTATTAATGATGAATGAATGCATGCACATGCGTTTTTACTTTACTACTGAGACCGTAAAAAAGGAATATTTTTGGAATTTTTGAAGGAAAGCTTTTATTTAAAAGGGGAATCCTATAAGGAGAAAACAGGACTCTTGAAATTCTTTTGAGAATATCAATTTACTTTTATTGAGTTTTTTGATTTGACAAAAGAGGAAAGGAGGAAATTTCCAAAAATGGGAGGTTGCCGATCGGCAAGCACCCTGACCTGCCTATCGGCAGTTCAGTCCAGTCCCATTAATTGAAAGCTTTGAATGGTACCCTCTTCAGCCTTTGGTACCTTATGGGGTAGGATTACTTTCGATTTCTGCAGGGATTGTGTCTCTTGTGAGAGTTCTCAAGTATAAAAAGGGGTAAGGGTGGAGTGTTTTCATCACACCTTTGCAGTCTTATCTACCTACCCATTATCTTTTAGTCTTGCAAGATGGCTCTCCCTGGTAGCATTGAGTTTGTCAATTACCTCGAAGCCTTGGAATCTATGTGCTCTTATAATGTCGGCTACGATACTTTCAACATGCGTCGAGTCTCCTTGTGGCGTAATCGGTCTTTTGAGTGGAATATGCTAATAGCGGTGGTACAATTCTGGTACCCCGAACACCATGTATTCCGCTTTGGGTTGGAAGAAGTTTGTCCTACCTACGAGGAATTTTCTTCCATACTAGGTGTAAATCCCAGTGTTGCTGCGACTTTGCCCAAATTTTCCCATTCTCCTAGGGATTTATTGGTCGGGCTTCTTCACATCTCGCCTTCGGTGGCCGGACCATTGGTTACTGGAGGAATGATCTCCCTCCCGACGGTGCTGCAGTCCGTGCATTTACGGGAAGTAGGTGATGCTGGCTATATGGGAGCCGTTGTTCTGGGTCTAGTCTCCAAATTGTTACTGGTGACTGGAGAATTGCAGGTGGACCCACAACTTGCAGCCATTACTTCATGGATGTCATACCGCCACAATCCTGCGGTAGTGATACTAGCGGAGACTCTGAATGGCCTGGATGCTTGGAGAGAAGGTCGTTTAGACTTTTTGAGGGGTAGCCCTGTGATGCTGTTCATGTGGTTGTCTGAAAGATTCTACTTGTCGACTCCTCCATAATATCCATTGTCGGCTATACCCAACTTCTTTTCTCGCTACTTCATCCGCGCTGGCCTGTATGTTGAGAACTGGGAGAATTAGTTTGTGGAGAACGGGGCTCGTGGGCTGTATTGGTCCGTGCCTTGGTGGGGACAGTTGCAGCCTGTTCTGGAGCTAGGAGGGTATTCATATGTGCGACTGGTTGGTCTCAGACAGACCTCTTTTTATTTCCCATGGCAGCTTCTGCTCCAATTTGGCTGGGCGCAGGTCGTGCCCCCTCGAACCTCAAATTTCTTTCCAGTAGAAGATTTGACTGAGCACCTGCGTCTGTTGATTGGGTCTCTGAGGGAAAATCGGCGTCCGTCGACCCGTCCTTCTCAGTCTGTCGGGAAGGTTTGCCATGTCCCTAAAGATTATATGAGGTGGTTGTGGAGGAAAGTAGTTAGCAAGATGTTGGCAGTAAAGACTGGTCAAAGATGGTTTATTTTATAAGACTCCATGGAAGGGGGTGTTGTGGTCTTTTCGTAGATGGTTAAGGCTCATCGATCCCTGGAATGTTTGCGGCACTCTATTCAGGCAGGGGAAACTTGGGGTCCTCAGGATGTAGATGATGAGGGTGCAGGCCCTTCGGGTAGCTGTGGGTAGGACTCCTGGGGAGTTTATTTATGTAATAGGGAATGTATGTGGATATTTTATTTGGCTTTTTATGGTGGCGGGGAAGGGAGTTATCTGTTCTTTTTTCTTATTTAATCCGTACTGTAATTTCTTATTAATGAAATAAACAAGTTTCTGATCATCCAGCTGTGCCTTTCGATGAGTTTTATATTTTGAATTATCTATACTGATCGCTAAGGCATACATAATCCTTTTGTTCAAATAATTTTAGAATGAACCACCGTTCTCGAAGGTAAGAAAAGAATAGTATTTTGTGAAAAAGAAAGGGTCGCACTCATGTGAGGAGTATGAGCTGCCTACGTACCTCTGGGGTTTTTGAAAAGTTTTAAAATAGTTTTTGTAGAGGATCAGGCCCACGTAGTTCTGGGTAGAGGGAAATGAAGAGTTTTTTTTTTAATAGAAAGGGGGATGAGAAGAGTTATAGCGCGCCGAGATTTCGGACTAGGGGTAGAATTTTTTGAGACGGTCCAGATTGACTGGACGAGCCATCTTTTCCCCATCCAGGTCAGTGAGCATGGCGGCACCGCCGGATAAGATTTTCTTCACAATGTAGGGGCCACTCCAATTGGGCTTGAATTTCCCTCTGGGGGTCCCAGATTCTATTATCTCTTTGAGGGCTAAATCCCCCTCCCGGACACCGCGGTCCTTGACTCTCTTGTAGAATGATCGCGTTATTTGGTGATGGTACCCCTGTATGTGATAAAGAGCTTTTAATCTTCTTTCATCTAGGAGGGCTAGCTCATCAAGACGGCTTTGGCACCAGTCTTCTTCACTAACCTTGCTTTTGAGCATGACGCGTAGCGACGGTATATCCAGCTCCATAGGGAGGACAACTTTCATGTCGTAGACCAGGGAGTAAGGGGTAGCCCCAGTAGAGGTTCGGATTGAGGTTCGATAGACCCAGAGGGCATATGGGATCCGCTCGGCCCAATCCCTACAGCTTTTGATCATCTTGCGGATGATGGCTTTGAGGTTCTTGTTGGCGGCTTCAACTGCACCATTGGTCTGAGGTCGGTAGGGAGAAGATTTGTGTCTCTGAATCCCGTACTCGTTGACAACTTCTGTGACTTCTGCTTCGAAGTGCAACCCATTATCTGACATTAGCTCATGTGGGACCCCATATCGGCAGATGATATTCTTCTTGATGAATTTGGCCACTTTTTTGGCGTTCAACACTGCGTATGACTCAGCTTCGACCCATTTGGTGAAGTAATCGATGGTGACCAGGATGAACTCATGTCCGTTTGAAGCCTTTGGTGTAACCTTCCCTATGATGTCGATACCCCAGATGGAGAACGACCAGGGAGAGGTCATGTTGTATAACTCTCGTGGAGGCAAGTGTTGAAGATTGGAGAATTGTTGGCATTTGAGACATCTTCGAACATAGGCGGTGCAATCCCGGGTCATGGTGGTCCTGTAGTAGCCCTGTCGGATGATCTTTTTAGCGAGCATGTGACCATTCATGTGGGGTCCGCACTCCCCGCTGTGGATTTTCTGCATTGTTCAATCTCCGCCCTTGCGATGCAGTGTAGATGAGTTCCATCGAAATTCCTCTTGAGTGGAGCTTTATGACAGATGATGTACTGGGCGGCCAGTCTTCGGAGGGTTGTTCGGTCGTTCTTGTTGGAACCCTCGGTATACCTACCATGTTTGAGGAGGCACCAGATATCATAGTACCAACAATAGGCTGGTTCGGGATCTTCGGTGGAGACAAGCTCCACATGGCAGTAATGGGTTGGTTTGTCTTGCTTTTGAACTAGAAAGGGGTTCATTGTTATTCCCTCGGGCATGTCGACCATGGAGGCCAAAGTGTCGAGAGCATCGGCTAGGTTATTCTTTGCTCGGCGTAGGTGATGGAAGGTGATATCTCAGAATTGGGAGGCTAATTCTTCTAATTAGGCATGAAGGTGTTGGAGTTTTTCGTCCTTGACTTTTCACTTTCTGAGCACTTGACTGATGATGAGGGCAGAATCCCCATAGACATCAAGGTGTTGAATACCCTTTTTGAGAGCAACTTTGAGGCCTACTGTTCATACCTCATATTCTGTCATGTTATTGGTGCAAGGGAAATCCAATTTAATGGCGATGGGAGTGTGGGAGTCGTCTGGGGCGACCATAAGTATCCCAATGCCATATCCCTTTTTGTTGGCAGCGCCATCAAAGAACATTTTCCATCAAAGGCGATCTTGAGTGGTGCAGAGGATATTTTCATCTGGGAATTCAGAGATCCAGACATCTATTTCTTCTACAGGGTAGTCAGCGAGGTAGTCAGATATGGCTCTTTCTTTAATAGCATTCTGTGTGACGTACACGATATCAAACTCAATTAGGAGCATCAACCATCGGGCCATTCGGCTGGATAAGGCGGGTTTTACAAGCAGGTATTTGATGGGATTCATTCGGGATACAAGTTTGTTAGGGAAGGCGAGCATGTAGTGTCGCAACTTTTGGGTAACCCAAACAAGTGCGACACATGCCTTTTCTAAAGCAGTGTAATTGACCTCGTACCCGGCCAATTTGCGACTGGCATAATAGATGGCCCTTTCTTTGCGGGAATCTTCAAGGTATTGGGCTAGCAAAGCCCCGGCTGCAGTGTCGGTTATGGTTAGGTATAGGAGTACAGGGAGACCAGACTGTGGTGGCATGAGTACTGGAGGTTGGGTTAGGTATTGTCTGATTCAATCAAAAGCTTCTTGGCAGGCCTCGTTCCAAACCTTGGTTGAATCCTTTCAGAGGAGCTTGAAGATTGGTTCACAGATGGATGAACCGGCTGATATATTGTAATTTCCCAAGAAAACCTCAGACTTCTTTCTCTATTCGGGGTGGTGGCATCTCATGTATAGCCTTCAGCTTTGCAGGATCTGCTTCTATCCCCTTTTTACTGACCATGAATCCCAAGAGTTTTCCCTTTGTAATGCCGAAGACACACTTCTGTGGATTAAGTCGCATCTGATACTGTCGCAGTCGTTCGAAGAACTTTCGGAGAGCGAGAACATGACCTTCTCTTGTTTTGGACTTAATAATCATATCATCCACATAAACCTCGACCTCTTTATGAATCAGATCGTGCAGGATGGTTGTGACAGCCCTTTCGTAGGTAGCCCCAGCATTCTTGAGACCGAATGGCATAACGGTGTAGCAAAAGGTTCCCCATGGGGTGATGAATGCGGTTTTTTCTTGGTGGTCTGGGTGCATCTTGATTTGGTTGTATCTGGAAAACCCGTCGACGAATGACTTGAGAGCATGAATGGTTGTGTTGTTCATGATCATGTCGATGTTGGGTAGCGGATAATCATCCTTCGAAGAAGCTTTGTTTAAATCTCGGTAGTCCACACACATTCAAACCTTTCTTCCTGATTTCGGTACAGGTACAATGTTGGCTAGCCATGTGGGATATTCGATCACTCGAATGAAACCCACGTTCAACTGTTTGACCACCTCTTCTTTGACCTTGAGCGACCATTCGATGCGAAGTTTTCTCAACTTTTCTTTAACCGGCTTGTAATCTGGGAGAGTGGGGATCTCATGCTGAGTTATTTCAGGATCAATACCGGGCATATCATCATAGGACCATGCGAAGACATCCACGAACTCTTTTAGCAATTCTTCGAGTTGTGCACACTCATGCTCGTCAAGGGTGGCCCCTATCCTAATCTCGCGCAGTTGGCTACTAGAACCGAGATTAATAACAACAGTATTTTCTTCATTAACTTGAACGCGGTTATGTTGTTTATTATTAACCTTATTTAGATCAGTTAAGAATTGTTCATTTGCAAAATCATCATCATCAAAAGTTCGATTAGAATCTAAACAATTAATGCAAGGCACAACAAGATACTCAAAATCTTCGTTTATTTCATTGATAGGAAAAATATCATTGAGAACCTCATCAAAAGAGGTATTTATTACATTTGAGCAAGGATAGACAACAGAAGAAGAAACAAGGTAAACATTGGGGGTAGGGGAGATTTCAAGAGGTAGAACTGGCGCAGCATGCTAGTTGAGGAGAGATGTATCAGCAGCTTTAATCAGACGGGATGGGTCCACTGGTGTAGTGCCTGAATGAACCATACAGAGTGCCAGCCCTAGTATCTGTAAGTTGAAGGAATCTTCGAAATCACTTTCCTCAGTTTCTTCGGTATCTTTGATGAGCAGTTGTACGCGGTGTGGGAAACTTTCGGCCCATGGGTAGCAATCTTAGAAAAAGATCTCCATTCCAGGCTTCATCTTCTTATCTGTATGGTCATACCATGGTTCTGGTAAACCGCAAAAGGGGAAATCCTCACCTTCTTTGACGAATCGTCCATTTAAGGAGTCTCCTGAGATAGTTCGGATACAGTTTAATCCTCTCTTTGGTCGAGACTGGCGGATCATTCTGAGCTCTTATTCTGATGGTTGATACCCCAAGCCGCAAGGAGGGAAAGCTTTCTTCAGTTCGATGGGCTCAAGTATCCCTTGCTACCTCTGCCCTAGCCCCAGTCCGGGCATGAAGTGCATGTTTCTGAACATCTGAATCACATTGACATTGCCATTAGGGTCATATTCTGGACAAACCCTTTCATTGAAACCGTCCCCTGCCGAGAGTAGGAATGGCTCGACTCGGAATCCTTATAGGAGCATATCATTTGACCCGTGTTGTATCTCGAGAATTGGACTGTTGGTGCTTGCACCCTCGACATTTTCGTCGTCGCCCAAAATGGTGATGACTCGCCCGTCGATGAAGAACTTCAATTTCTGATGGAGTGAGGAAGACACACCCTTGATATTGTGGAGCCAGGGGCATCCGAGCAACAGGTTGAAACAAGCTTGGATGTCTATGACTTGGAATTCGACGACAGGGTTTATAGGGCCAACCCCTATTGCAAGTTTTATGGATCCCATCACCTCACGACGGGTATTATCGTAGGCATGCACAGCGGCGTAGGTTGGAGCGAGGTCGCTTTCTTTCAGGCGTAAACACTTAAAGGTTCTTAATGGGCAAACATTCAAGGCGGATCCATTATCGATAAGAGAGAGTGGCACGGCCTTTCCCAGAACTTCGACGGAGATGTTGAGTGTATGATTGTGATTCGGCCCAATTCTGGGGATTTCTTCTTCAGAAAATGATAGCATTTGAGTAGAGGTTAAGGATCCAACTAGATTTACCGCTTCTTCTGGTGTGGTAGAGGGAAGAACTATAGGTCCAGTGAGTAATTTAAATAAAGCATTTCTGTGTAGATGGGTAGACATGAAAAGTCCCCATAGAGTGATGTTAGCTTGAGTTTTCTTCAGTTGATCAAGGATCTTGCTCTCCTCAATGGTCATTTCTAGCATAGGAAGGTTTTCAACTCCCTTCCCCTTGTCATTTGCTGGTAGTGAGCTTGGAACTTGGTAATGTCTCCCAAATCTGGTCATGTGATTTACTGAAGAAGGAAAAAACATAAATCCCATTTCCTCGTCAATCTCAGGTTGCTCTGCCACCCTATCTATTTCTCCGAGGAGTTCTTTAAATGAGATCATCCCACATATGTCGACTACTGGGCCAGCTCTTCCTGAAGCTTGTTCTTTGCTCGAATTTTCGAATCCTTCCCCCCATCCGGTGGCAATAATTTTGTCTTTCCCTGTAAAGTTGATGCATTCCACAACTTCAACGGCTTCTTCATACAAGTTCTCCCATGCCGTGGGGATATGTGTGATTGAAGGGACCAAACGCCCTTGTAGCTTCAAAGTGTCAAGTAACCCGGTGATACTACAAATGCCGTTGGTTTGCCTGAATAATTCTGCCATAGTCTGGACAACATCACCTAAGCTGACTTCGTCGGTTGGTACCACCCATCTATCTGAATCTCGGGCCCATTTTCGTGCTTCCAAAAATAGTGTACTGAATCTCTGGCAATCGATGACCATCTGTGAGGGCAATTTCAACCTAAATTCTAGGAGTTGGTCTAACACCTCTGACAATTCCATACCTCCATTTTCAGAACGGGTACGGACAGCGATGCATGCTCTGGAAAGGAGTGACAGTGCCCGATCAGCGGGGCTAGTAGGGTATAGGAGGAAATATGGGAAAATTTAAAGAGGTTTAGCAGGGTATAGGGGTGTGATTTGGGTTGATGGATCGAAATTCGGGTCTTCTTCCAAGAATATGGCATTGATGTGATTTGGGAGTGGGTTGTGAGTAGTGTTTGACTTAGGATTGGCTGGTGGGGCGATGATACCCCGATCAATGAGATCTTGGATTACGTTTCGGAGGTGAAATCACTGGTCAGTGGTATGGCCAGCAGTTTGGTAGAAGGTGCAATGAGCGTCGGTCTTGAAGTTTCTTGGGAGTGGATTTGGCAATGGCCGTGGATCCAAGGGTTTGATGAGGTTTTGGCTTAACAGGGCTTGGTAAACTTTGGAGAGGGGAGCATGAAGCTCAGTGTATTCCTTTCGTACGGGAGTAGGGCGGCTTTTTGGTGCCCATTATGTGGTTGGTTGAGAGATGTTATTGATGGTTGAGACTGGGGCACTGACAGGCTTGTCATATTTTCTGGTGGTGAATTCTCTGGACACCTTCTTTGGTTCAATTTCTGCTTTAACGAGGCTTTCCTCAATTTCCACTCCAGCCTCTCTGAGAGCTATGAAGTGGGGATAGTATTTTCCTCCCATGGTTGCTCGAACATGGGGCAAGAAATTCTTCTTCACTATGTTGACTTGTTCTTCCTCAAATGGTCGATTGGTCATGGTAGCTGCTTTTTCCCTCCATCGGGCTATGAAGTTACTGACTGATTCTCCAGGGTTTTGTTTGAGCAGTTCTAAATCACGGCGGGTGACCTCAAGCTCTTCGTTGTATTTATATTGCGACATGAATTCTCGGGCTACATCCTCCCAGCTACGGATTCTGGATTCCTCCAGGGATAAAAACCAAAGGAGGGGACTATCCTTCAAAGTTTGCTGAAACAATTGGGCCATCACCTCTTCGGAAGCCCCTAGGAGAGTCATGGAACGGTGATAACTGCGAAGATGGACAATTGGGGGTCCACTCCCTCCGAATTTTTTGATGTTTGGCATCTTGAACTTCTCGGGTAATCTCGCTTTAGGATAAGGAGACATGTGGGTGTAGTCAATGTAATTCCCAGAGATCCTGACTTGGTGAGCATCTTGAGATCCTCTTTAACTTTATTCAACTCCTCCTCCTTTGGATCAGCGACCACAGGCAGGTTATCCATAGGCTGGGTAATGTTTGGCATTGGAAGCTGGGCAGGTGGTGTCCCATTGGCAAAAGGGGCACGTGGAGCGTGCTGATATTCTTTCGGGACCCAGATAGGCTCGGGCAGACCCATAGCACGAGGGAACAAGGCCTCGGGCTCTTGAGGAATAGGAACTTGGTTTCGTTGTATTTCTCAGACCTCATGTTGGAGGTTGTCAATCTTGGCCACGAGCTGAGGTAGGACTGTCGGTAGATCCGGTTATATGAATGGTGCTTGATCTACATTCTCCATGGAAGATGGATGGATTCCGGATTCGGAAGAGGTAGTAGAGGAACGAATGAAACTCCGGGGTGTTTTGACTGAGGACCGAAACCAATAGGGAGCCAGGCCAAGGGCTTGCAATTCACCTGAGAAGGCGTAGGATAAGATTTATTTTGAGAAAAAAGGAAGAAACTATTTTTGTATTTTTTATAAAGAAGGGAGAAATGTTTTTGGATTTTTAATAAAGAAGGGAGAAATGTTTTTGGAGATGGAACTCAGCATGATTATTATGATTATTATGTTCTCACTTGTATTTAATTCTCCTAAATGCAATGCCGAACGGGACCCGACCCTGGAAAAGTGGGGGTCTTAATATATGCAAAGCTACGGTTTGGACTTGTAACCAGGCTCGCGGATAGGGTCCCGTTTTAAAAAATGTGCAAAAATTGTGTGGCAGATCTACTCGGAATTTTGACAGAGTTTTGGGTTGAAACCGGCAATCTAAAGTGCGTGTCCTAAGTCTGACACCTATATGCGGGTATGAAGTTGTTTGGGTGAATCGGCATGGGTTCCCCCCTTTGGCGTGACTTCCACGATATACGTCATGCTCTTGCAGGCAATCGGTACGTGTGGACAAGCCATTTGATATACCTGAGTGTACGTGAATTGCCTCACCATATACCTCGTGGGGACGGTACGTGGGAGAGCGAATTCGATATATTCGGCGTACGTGAACGAATTCCCTGTGATATACCTCCCGTCATGACTTTGGTCAAGCGGTACGATGCGGGGGAACCATTCGATATACGTCGAAGGTACTTGGCCAATGGAAGGTGAGAGTCATATCGCTTAGGCTAACTGCGACCTTCCGGACCATCACCCATCACGAAGTGACCCTCCAGTTACTGGGTAAAATTTGGTCAAATATCAATGCTCTTTGGTGATATCGTGTGAATCATTCATGATTCTCTTATTAGTATCTTATGATGAGAATGCCTTTCTTGATTATGCCAAACAGGGAACAAAGTACAAGTACCCCAAAAGGTACGCTCAGTATGGATGGGTGATGCATGCAACATGGGGATATACATGTCATCCTAGGTGCACGTGGTGCGAAGTGTACATGGAGAATTTTCTACAAGTGTGTGAACATAAGCATAAGCATGGGATATATGTGAGAAAGGGGAATGGGCAGATATGGGGAGAAACATAAACAAATATAGCATCCATGTAAATAGAGTCAAGCCCACAAGCAAAAAACATAAAAATCCCCAGCAGAGTCGCCACTGTGGCCATCCCCGATCCTGATCCCTGTGGGCGGGCGCGTGGAGGAAAGGATCCTTCTAGTCCCTCGCGTCCCTCTTGGGAGCGCTTCGGCTGGCGTAATTAGTGGTGTGAAAAATGTAGAGAGATTCAGAGTCGCCGGTCTATTTTACTCAAAACAGACAAAAGAAAAAGGGGAAGCCACCCCGAAGAGTGGCATCCAAAGACATCCTGGTGCATACGAAACCAAGATGATTCGAGAAGGGTTCGGAGGCTTAGTTACGAAATGGGAAGGTGTTAGGCACCCATTCCGCCCTTTTGATCTCTCATGAATATTTTCTATTTTCCTTTATGTTTCCTCTAGTGATATGTGTGCATGTGTATATATATAGAATGGAGGTAGGAATCCTCGACTTGTATCATGGAAAAGATAAAGCGAGTCATCCGTAGGAAGATATAAGAGTAATATTAGAAAAATGAGATTTACGCGATTACCCCTACGTTGATCGTTACAAGGGATCGATAACGCATATGGAGTAAAACGCCACTAAGGGCAAGTATATAGCATATAAGGAAAATGGATTAAAGAGAAGATAGAAGATAAGGTAAAAAGTGAGAAAAAGGACTCGAGTCTCGAGTTTTACCCCAAGATGCCTACGTAGCCTATAGTGGCATCAAAGTTCACGTAGTTCTCATACAAAACGAGGGGTGGGTTTTATCCCATAAATCCAAATGAGGAATCTCTTATTTGTGAGTATGTGTATGTGTGTGTAGAAAAAAAAGTGTCTTAGTTGTGAGAAGAGTGTGGAAAAAGTGTGAGAATCCTTACTTGGAATTTATGAGCAAACCCTCTTTTTCTTGTTTTTTGGATTTTTATTTATATAAAAATAAGAGATGTGCGATAATACTAAATAAAAAGTATATTAGGATGTGTGGGATGAGATAAAAAGTGCTAAGTAATAAAGCAAGTTATTGAGAACTCAAGAGAATTTGAAGAGAAAGGTGAGAAAGTTGGACCTTCTTGAAAATCTTGAGCTTGATCTTGAATGTTGGAGAGAAGACCTTGCACTTTGAATGATGACGGAGAGTGGTTAATTCACCAAATTTGATGAAAGGGATGATGAAAAGTGGGAGTTAAAGGAGGATTTGGAAGTTGAAATCACGCTGCCTTTGAGAGAGGTTTCTGGGATTCGTTGAGAAAGATTTTTATCAGATCTGGGCTCCTTCTACAAATGAGGTGAAGGCCTCCTTTTATAGCCCCAGGGGACTGTCGATCGGCGTAGATCCCTTTCCTGCCTATCGGCAGGCAGGTGCCGATAGGCAGGTTCTGGAACCTGCCGCTTGGCAGTGTGTTTCAAGATTTTTTGGAAAATCGGCCGCCGAGGGCAAACCATTGGTCAGAATCATGCACGGGGCATACAGTTGGAAAGGTAATTCAGAGACCTTCGAAAGTCCTTTGGACCATTCCCGGGTTTGGAAGTTGGCTTTGGGTCAAATATGGCTTGAAAGCGTTTGTCGGTCCATTGGACGGGGAATCATTCGGACGCAAACGGATCATTCGTCCGCATGGTAAATCCGAATCGCACACAGGGCATACCGTTGGAAAGGTTAGGAGATGTACTTCGACTTTCCAAAGAGTTTGACCCGGTTTGGAGAGTTGACTTTGGTCAATCGGGCCTAGGAAGCGGTCGGTGGCCTCCCGGAGTCAAACGGATTGTTCGTCCGCATGGAAAGTCAGAATCATGCACGGGGTAGACCGTTGGAAAGGGTATTCAGGTACCTTTGAAGATTCATTCAGCCCCGGTCGAGCTGAAGAGCTGACATTGGTCAAACAGAGCCCGGGAGCGCCCGGTGGCCTCTGGGTCAGGTTTTGGATGCAAACTGACCGTCCGTCCGCATCGTAAGTCGGAATCACGCACGGGGTGGACCGTTGGAAAGGGTATTCAGGGCCCTTCGAAGATTCATTCAGTCTCGGTCGAGACAAAGAGTTTGACATTTGGTTCAAACTGAGCCGGGGAGTGCCCGATGGCTTTCAGGTCAGTGCTCGGGACATGACCTGGGTTTGCGGTGATGAGTGGAGGTACTAAGGACCTAAGGTAAGTTAGGGGGTAACAGAATGAGGTGTCTACAGTAGTGAAGGTGGAGGACTCTTTCTCTCTCTCGCTTCTTCTAAATCTTCCTCTAAAGCGGTGACCCTAAGAACTAACGCTTTGTTACGCTTTTTGGTTTTAAATGACTGGTTATATAACTCAGCATAGGCGCGTTGAAGATTACTCTCACTCTCACTTTCATTATCCTCCCCCTCACTCACATCGTTCTCACTGTCGAGGTGTCCCTATGAAGCAGCATCCTCATCATCGTGAGGAGCACTAGAGGTACTCACATGACTAGCCATGAATATGGTGAAGTTACACTCATGCGATGACTCATCTCCAGAGTCCACTGACTCGACCTCACTGTCATCACTAAGGGTAGCATTAAGGATAGCTTTTTCCTTTTCTCTTTTCATCCAAGTAGCACACTCAAATGCTCTATGACCCTTACCGTCGCACTCATAGCATTTATCACTATCTTTCTTAGGATGGTCTTTAAAATCCTTTTCATTTTTCTTATTTTTCTCAAAATTCTTTTTATCTTTGAAATTACCATTTTTCTTGAATTTGAGAATTTTCTTGAAATTTTTAACAAACAGGGCCAAATCATCTAAATCAAAGCCACACTCAGAATCTGACATTTCTATTTCCCTTTTTCTAGATGACTTAAATCTCTTTCTTACCGACCCCTCACTCTTTCTATCGGGGGAATTAAGTGCAATTCCCTTATCTTTAGGCTTGACAGATTTAGGAAACATATCAATTTCATACGTTTGTAAGTATCCTACAAGTTCCTCCAATTTAAGCGTGTTTAAATTACCCATGGAATTTAGCACAGTGACTTTAGGGATAAAACGCTTAGACAGTTATCTTAGAATCTTTTTAACAACTCTAGGAATGTGTTAACCAAGATTAAATCTAGTGTTTACAATATATAATAACCTAGCATAAAATTCATCAAAACATTCAGTCTCAAGCATGGTGATAGTTTCAAATTGAGTGTTAAATTTTGCAGTTTAGACTCTTTCACAGCATTAGTTCCTTTATGGGTAAGTTGCAAAACATCCCATGCCTCTTTTGATATGGTACACATCATTATCCGTCGAAACTCGTAAGGTGTGACGGATCCAAAAACAACACTTAAATCCTTAGAATCAAAAGATGACCATTTAAATTCTTCTTCAGTCCATGCAGTCAATGATTTTAAATTAGTCACATTATCAATAGTGATGGAGGGAGGTGTCCACCCTCTTTCGACCAAAATCCAAACTTGTTCATCAAAGGCTTTTAAAGCAGATCTCATGCGGGCTTTCCAGTAGGCATAGTTTGTCCCGTCAAAAACTGGCATTTTATTATATAATTTCACCAATTTGAACACGCTCTTTTTCAAAAATCAATTTTTCAGAAATTGATATCTTAGAAAAATTTTGGGGAAAATTACACGGTATGCGCGTTTGTTCAAATAAAGAAATTATTTAATTAAACACAGTTTTTTCAATTAAATCCGAAAACATGCGTCTAGGTGTGATTGAAATCAATATGAATATGCACAAATAGTCAATCACAAACAAAACACATAAATGAGGAAAAATCCCCCAAAGAGGCAAAACCTTTTTATTTTCACTATAATTTGTAAGAAACGTTCCCACGGATTACAATGAAAATAAGAGTGACATACGAAATACCTTCAGGTGTCGGTTTCGATGTCGTCGGGTGGAATCTCCCGCAAGAACTCCAGGTGGGCAGCAATAAAGAAGAGAACGTCTTCTCCACAAATTACTCCAGTTGAGTAAAAATGATCATTTTGAAGGTTTAATGATTCACATACATAGATGGGAGTGTTTATGTGAATAAAGAAGGCATAAAACCTTAAAAAGTGAAGTCTATTTTCTGGGTTGTGAAAACGCAGAAGCTTCTGTGCGAAAAAGACTTGGAAATCGTGTAGAAGGTGACTAGATATTTATACGAAAATTGAGGTGGTAGCTTCGTTCGAACAAGATAAGCATGTCGCTCGAACGAAGGTTAGCTGTCGCTCGAATAAGATCACACAACATGCCTATCTCACTCGAACGACAGTGCTATGTCGGTTGAATGAGATCGTCGACCGAGGCACTCCGCTTATACACTTAGAAAAAATTCTTCTTTTGATAAAAACAAATCAGACTTCGAAAAGATATTTTCTGAAAAATTCCCAAATATTTATGCAAATATTATGTGTGGTTTTGCAACATGATTATATTGCTTGTTATGTGATTTATATTATTGTTTTTCTGACGACGGTTTTTGGGTAGTGTTGCTCTCCCTATATTTTAGGATGCCCTCTAGGTATGGGACTAATGGGTAGGACTTTAGATGATTTACGCCTTCTAGGTATGGGACTAACGAGGGTAAATTATCGCGTTTTTATCATTTCGGGGGTGGACTGATTTTCGGAACTTTGGCATCATTGTGCTAGCCTAGGCATGAGGCGAGGTAGAGTTTTAATTTAGAAATTGATCCTATACATAGGGTAGGACATTTTGATAACTTGGGGACCCTTATATATGGGACTAAGGGGCATTTTGAGGATTACACATCGATAAAAAAGGTGGGGTAATTTGAAATTGTGAATTAAGAAGTTTGAGAAGTAATACCTAAGATGATAAGACGAGTATTAAAAGATATCAACGACATAATCGGCGTTTTATGTCATGTCGTGTGTGGAACCTTATCAATCAGCGAGGGCTGACAGTTCAAACGGGTCAGTCGAGATTTTAACGAGGGGATGTGTTTTAAGTGGAGAAATCACCCTTGGCGGGAGGACCGCCATAATGAATATTAGTGAATTATCACCCGAGGCGGGAGGACCGCCATACTTAATAATTATTGAAGTAAGAACATAAATATTAGAGAAATTTGTAATTGGGTTAATTAAATAAAATTAACTCCGCGGGATTTGGGGATTTAAAATCACATTGTTTTGTTCTTCTAAAATGGGGATCTCTCGGGTAGTTAGTGATTTATATTTATAGCGTTTAATTAAATGTTTATTGAAAATACTCTATTTTGATATTTATTGCGTATACTGCTATTGTCCGGGTTCACGAACCCTATTTAAGGGGAGTAGAGTGTATTCATGCTCGGGGCTCTGACCTTGTGCGTTGATTAATATTTTCAGATTTTAGTGATGAATTATTGCACAGGATTTTGGAGATTTTCTTGGAGGTACAGCTGGAGTGTTTCAGTTGAGTTTAGTAGCGTAGAATAGTTTTCCATTCCTTCGCATTTGTATTGAGACTCGGTTCATAGTTTAGGGTGGCCATTCGGTTCCACAGTTGTACGGTTTCTTTCATATATTCGTTGTCAGATTTTATTTAGATATATTATCGGAGATTTGAGATATTCAAAGTTTAGCATGTGATGGATCTTTTATCGTTCAGCTGTTATTATTATTTGGGATTGAATCAATTATGGATCTTATGGATGCATTTTTTTATGTCTCATATTTGTCTCATACTAATAATGGTATTTATTTACTCACACCTGGCTTAGGTTTAGGGGCGGTCGACTCCAGAATTAGGCGGGGTGTGACAGATAGTATCCGTGCATGGTCTTAGGTCTCGTAGGTTATGAGTCTGTTTAGCTTCTGCATTACCGATCGTTGATTCCCTTTTATTACTCGTATTCTTTAAGATAGTGGTTATAGCATACGTGTTAGCAGTGTTTGGGTAGATAGGTTGTTGATGAAAAGGATCTTGTAATCATGGATGATTAGAAGTAATAATGAGAGAAAACTTGTTGGAAATTGTGGGAGATGAGAACCTTGTTGGATATTGTTAGCATAGGCGATAGGCGACGTGATAATTGGTTTGGGTGATGTGAGTTGATTAAAGTAATTTAGCGTTCGGATTACTTGGAGTTTTGTGTTGAGGACATTTTTATAGTTGAGGTTAGAGTTAGTAATCTTTATGCAAATATCTTTAGAGCTAATTTTTTTTTGAATTGAGAAGTTACTTTGGATGTTGTTAGTGCAAGATGTGGTTATTGGTAGTATTGATTTTGGCTTTATGAAGAATTTGAGGACTTTAGAGTTTGTTTGACTTTTGAAGATAGAATCGAGTGGTGATTCGCGAGAGCGCGTAGTACACCAGTATTTTCATAGCTATGTATATATAAGCGATATATATATACACTATATTTTGATCGTGGGATTTGTTGCGGCTAGGATTGGGTGCATGGGCGCCCGATTATAGCACTTTACAGGTAGGCACATATAAGCCTTATTTTGTTTTGTGCGTTTGGGTTTTCGTCAAACTTCGAGGTCAAAATTCCATTGCTAGTGGGGAAGTATGTAACACCCCTTGTTTTAATTACTGATTTTTAGTAATTTGGTGAGAAATAATTTTTTGGGAATTAGAGTCTTTAAGAAATTAACTTGGTTTTGTTAATAAAATCTTAATCGGGAATTAATTAGGGTTTTTAATAAAAACATTATAAGGTTTTATTTTAAATTTAATCAGCAGATGCGTAATATTTATCAAGTAATTAAGTCGGATTTGTAAAAAGGATAAAATTTTGAGTTGCATGTGTCGTTGCCCTGTCATTCGAATGACGTCGCTTGTCGTTCGGACGACGCATGTCGTCGCTCGAACGACATTGAGGTGGTGGCTTGGTTGAGACTCCAATGTGTTTACAATTCTTAAATCATTTAAATAGCAAGTTGTTCCGGTGCCAGGACTCTTAAAACCATTTTTCTCTCAAATCTTCTCTAGAAAGCTCTCCCAAACCTCTTTTCCTCTTATACTCAACCCATATCCCGAACCTTTAACTCAAGAAGTGAATAATCATTTGGTTTTTTCTCAAGAGGAGTCCAACCATTTAGACATTGTTTCAATTTAATCACATGCATGAATACTCTATCCCTTTCCTTTAGTATTATGCGTTTTGAGTATTGCCTAAATCATAATCTCATGCTTTTTCTTAAAACCAATTAGAAATTAATTAGAGAAAGTGGTCACATAACAATTGGGGCTATTTTTATAAAAATATTTTAATATGTATAATTTACATTACCCTTGAGTACTTAGGTATCATGAGTGGATTTTTGGCGTTGTGGGTGTAGGTTGCATGTAGAAAAACCTTGGTCTTGGAAATAAAAAGGAACTGGGGGCGTATAATTTATATAAATTGCGTAGAAATAATGATAGTTGAAAAATGGCTTTTAATGATGGAAAATCAATGTTCTTTAAATTAAAATGATTAATTGAGATTAATTTTGGTGTAATTAAGATTTAATTGGAATTGGACTATTATGTGTGGTTTTGCAACATGATTATATTGCTTGTTGTGTGATTTATATTATTGCATTTCTGACGACGGTTTTTGGGTATTGTTGCTCTCCCTATATTTTAGGATGCCCTCTAGGTATGGGACTAATGTGTAGGCCTTTAGGTGATTTACGCCTGCTAGGTATGGGACTAGCGGGGGTAAATTATCGCGGTTTAATCATTTTGGGTGTGGGATGATTTTCGAAACTTTGGCGCCATTGTGCTAGCCTAGGCATGAGGCTACGTAGAGTTTTAAGTTATAAATCCATCATATACATAGGGTAAGACGTTTTGATAACTTGGGGACCCTTATATATGCGACTAAGGGTCATTTTGAGGATTCACATTGATAAAAAAAGGTGGGCTAATTTGAAATTGTGAATTAAGAAATTTGAGAAGTAATACCTAAGATGATAAGACGAATATTAAAAGATATTGGCGATATAATTAGCGAGGGCCGACAGCTTAAACAGGTCAGCCGACGTTTTATGTCATGTCGTGTGTGGAACCTTGTCAATCAGCGAGGGCCGACAATTTAAACGGGTCAGCTAGCGTTTTGACGAGGGGATGTGTTTTAAGAGGATAAATCACCCGTGGCGGGAGTACCGCCATAATGAATATTAGTGAATTATCACCCGAGGCGGGAGGACCGTCGTACTTAATAATTATTGAAGTAAGAACTTAAATATTTGAGAAATTGGTGATTGGGTTAATTAAATAAAATTAACTCCGCGTGATGTGGGGGTTTAAAATCATATTGGTGTGTTCTTCTAAAATGGGGATCTCTCGGGTAGTTAGTGATTTATATTTATCGCATTTAATTATTTATTTAATTAAAATACTCTATTTTGATATTTATTGCGTATAATGCTATTGTCCGGGTTCACGGACCCTATTTGAGGGGAGTAGTGTGTATTCATGCTCGAGGCTCTGACCTCGTGCGTTGATTAATATTTTCATATTTTAGTGCTGGAGTTGTTGCACAGGATTTTGGAGATATTCTTGGAGGTACATCTGGAGTGTTTCAGTTGAGCTTAGTAGCGTAGAATAGTTTTCCATTCCTTCACATTTGTATTGAGACCCAGGTCATAGTTTTAGTGGGCCATTCGGTTCCACAGTTGTACGGTTTCTTTCATATATTCATTGTCAGATTTTATTCAGATATATTATTGGAGATTTGAGATATTCAAAGTTTAGCATGTGATGGATCTTTTATCATTCAGCTGTTATTATTATTTGGGATTGAATCAATTATGGATCTTATGGATGATTTTTTTTATGTATTATATTTGTCTCATACTAAGAATGTTATTTATTTACTCACACCCGACTTAGGTTTGGGGGCAGTCGACTCCAGAATTAGGCGGGGTGTGACAAATGGTATTCGTTCATGGTATTAGGTCTCAAAGGTTATGAGACTATTTAGCTTCCTCGTTACCGATCGTTGATTCTCTTTGTTGACTCGTATTCTTTAAGATAGTGGTTCTAGCATACGTGTTAGCAGTGTTTGGGGAGATAGGTTGTCGATGATAAGGATCTTGTAAGCATGGATGATTAGAAGTAATAATGAGAGAAAACTTGTTGGCAATTGTGGTAGATGAGAACTTTGTTGGATATTATTAGAACAAGCGATAGGCGACGTGAGAATTGTTTTTGGTGATGTGAGTTGATAAAAGTAATTTAGCATTCGGATGACTTGAAGTTTTGTGTTGTGGAAATTGTGATAGTTGAGGTTAGAATTAGTAATCTATATGCGAATATCTTTAGAGCTATTTTTTTAATTGAGAAGTTACTTTGGATGTTGTTAGTGCAAAATGTGGTTATTGGTAGTATTGATTTTTGGCGATATGAAGAATTTGAGGACTTTAGAGTTTGTTTGACTTTTGAATATATAATCGAGTGGTGATTCGTGAGAGCGCGTAGTACGCCATTATTTTCATAGCTATGTATATATAGGCGATATATATACTATATTTTGGTCGTGGGATTTGGTACGGCTAGGATTGGGTGTATGGGCGCCCGATTCTAGAACTTTACAGGTAGGCACATATAAGCCTTGTTTTTTTTTTGTGCATTTGGGTTTTCGTCGAATTTCGAGGGAAAAATTCCTTTGCTAGTGGAGAAGTATGTAACACCCCGTGTTTTAATTTCTGATTTTTAGTAATTTGGTGAGAAATAAAAATTTTGGAATTAGGGGCTTTATAAAATTAACTTGGTTTTATTAATAAAATCTTAATCGGGAATTAATTCGGGTTTTTAATAAAAATATTATAAGGTTTTATTTTAAATTTAATCAGCAGATACGTAATATTTATCAAGTAATTAAGTTGGATTTATAAAATATATAAAATTTTGAGTTGCGTGTGTCGTTCGAATAACAGAGCATGTCGTTCGGACGACATGTGTCGTCGCTCGAACGATATTGATGTGGTTTCTTGGTTGAGACTCGAATGTGTTTGTAGATGTAAAAAATTAGATCACTCTAATTATTCAATCACAGATAAATAAATGAGACAAAGAATTTTAAAGTGGTTCAGCCTTATAAGAATGGCCTACGTCCACTGTTGTGTTATTGCTGAGTGTTTAGGAATTCTCGATTACAAATTCTCTCAAGAAATTTCAGTCCCCTTACAATGAGGATTGTATAATGTATTTATAGCCCTGAGGATATAATGTGAAAAGGTGATACATTAAATGATGTACATATGAAAGGGTAATACATTCAATGCCCCTTAAACGTGTGCGTCTGAATGATAAGCATTTAATGAATCAGTCGAACTGTTGGTTATCCAGCTATTAATGCTTTGTTCGAGGTGCAGCTCGGACCGCCTAAGCTTCTCGGTACTCAAGAGTTCCTTGGAGAGGTCTTGTTCCTCGGAGCGTATGAGTTCCTCGGAGAGGTCTTGTTTCTCGGAACGTGTGAATTTCTCAGAGAGGTCTTGTTTCTCGGAACGTGTGAGTTCCTCGGAGAGTTCTTCGGAGTTGTATGGTTCCTCGGAGCGTATGAGTTCCTCATAAATGTTTGTTGTTGCCACGTAGATTGCCATGTGTCTTCATTCAATTGAGCCATGTCAGCAGAGTAAATTTGGTATCAACAGAAGCCCCCAATGTTTCATAGTTCAAAATTTGAGGAGTATGGAACATTCTTTCTCGGAATATGGTAGTTTTAAATGGTCCTCCTGATATTTAGGAGCCTTTTGTATTTATTTCTCCTTCCCAATTCGTAGAATCATGCTTTTTGAATTTTTTATAACCGCCTCGATCTCCGCGTATTTTTTTGTCCTTTTAGCCACCGGTAGCGTAATCGTTTCTTTTCGTAATCATTACTTTTTCCTTTTCCCAAGGCAAGGTATTTAAGCGTCATAGACAATACCATCGTCTTCTACTTTTCCAAATTTGTATCTTCGAGTTTTCCATAGTCTCTTTCTCTCCTGTGTATTCATCTTCTTCCATCGTTCGTTGTCAACAGATCCACTCTTTTTATGTAAGATCTTCTTCCTTCTTCTTCATTTTCCTTTATTCATCATGGTTTACCCTGTTGAATCTCTTGATAAGTTTCACTCTGATTTTTCTATTCCCTCCTGGGTTGTCTTGGAAGAGCTTTCTGAGCCTTCTGATTATTTCCATTTGGCTGAGGGACATTGGTTCCCCATCCTCTTTATTGCTGAGTGTGGATTTTCTTTTCCACCAAATCCTCTATGTCTGGAATTTTATCAATATTTTGACGTTGTTCCTGCAAGAATACCCCCAATACATGGAGAATAGTTAATGGGGTTTATAGGTTAAATCAAATTCATGGAACCCACATAGGGATTCCAGAAATCATGTTTTGTTATAGATGGGCAGTGGGTGACAACACCTTTTATTTAAAAACTAGAATTTTAAATAGGGCCTTAGTAGTCAATCTCCCTGATGCCAATAGGGATTATTTTGAGCACGGGGTTGTCATAAAAAATGGCAACATGCTCCTTTAGCAGGAGATGAAGTTTATCAGGGTCCCAGATGCCCTCCCTATGGCAATGGGATAGGTTATTCTTATTTCATTTTATTTATTTTGAAATTATGCTTCCTTTATGTTTGATAAAATGTGTCACTGATGGCAATGTTTATTTATTTGCAGTTGATAGCAAAAGAAAGTGCCCAAAAGAAGAAGATGTTAATATAAGGCACTAGAAACTTATCTGGAGTCTGCATCAATCTGTTGCCGACGAGCATATTAGGTCGGCTTCATATCTGCTGCAATACAAGAGCTACACCACCTCTTTTACTGCTCATCCAGTAATAAGTGAATCAGAGCCAGTACCAGCTTCCACCAGCTCCTCACCTGAATCTCACATCCCTTTAAGTGAAAGGATGAAGATAAGAAGACCTCCCACTCTCTTCGAGAAACCTGCCTCTGGTTCTGGAGAGGCAAAAAGAAGTAAGGTTGATGTCCCAGGGGAGGGGACAAAGAAGAATGATGCACCTTCCTCGGCTGCTGTTGTGAAGGTTGCCGAGAAGCCCGCAGTGGCTCCGAGCAGGTCTGCTGCTACTGGAGAGGTGATTGTAATATCACCGACCAAGAGTTCTTCCTTGGTCGAGACTGTTTCTGTTCCCCCGAGGAGGCTGAAGAAGAGCTCCTCGGTCAATTTGGCTGAAACCATTGCTCAGCCCCCAACTACTGGAACTGGGGTTCCTACTTTTGTTCCTCCGAGCTCTGCCATGAGCTCGATAAAGTCCTGCATCATTCCTGAGGTCCAAGGTACTGAAGAAAACCTTACTCGGGACATGGTCACTTCGTTAGCTGCTCGCCATATTGCCTCTGTAAGTCTCATTACTTTGAACTTTTCATCTTTCCTTTGTCATTTTTATTTCTGACTTGCTTTTATTTTATTTTCACAGTTGGTGAGCTGATTTAATATAATTGTGAAGAAAGACGAGGCGATTAAGGATTCATGCTCCTCGTCTAGTGTGGAGGGAGCTCTGGAAGAAGCTATCAAGTCTTTGGAAGATTCTCGCCAACTATATGCCACTGACAAAGCTGTCTGGGAGAAGAAGCTTGCCTCCACCGAGCAGGAAAAAGCTCAGGTTGTTGAAGTCTCCAAAGAGTTTGAGAAAAAAATGAATGCCCTGGAGAAGGCAAATAAAGAGCTCGAAGAGAAGCTCAAAACTGCTAAGCTCAGGGTTGTTGAGGAAAGGTTGGGCCAACTTGACGAAGTAAGTCGACAGAAGGAGGAGGTTGAAAATAAATTGAAGACTGCTGAAAACCTTCTGTTCGAGAAGATTTCCTTGGAGAAGACCAAGAGTAAAATGGCTGTGAAGAAGTCCTTCAGTGCTGGCTGGGACAAAGGGTGGAACAAGGGATTAGCTGCCATGATGTCTCAAGTAGAATATGGCAGCCTAAAATATTTTAAAGATGGATGGGTTGAAGCTCTCTAGGAGATGAAGGTTGATGAATCTTTTGAGCTCTTCCAGCAACACATTCCTGGTCCCCCTCCCACTCCAGAAGATGAAGAAGAGGACGAAGCTGGCTCCGAAGAGTCTTCAATGGTGATGGGAGATCATCCCCCAGCCATCCAGCCTGCTATCGAGGAACCTCAGCAAATCATTACTTCTTCCGAGCAACTGCTGGCGCTCCCCGAGCAAAACACAACTCCATCCGAGCAACCTACTTCCTCGTCCCAGCCTCCCGAGAAGGTTTTGGGAGACAAGGAAAAGGTGTAGAGTTGTTCGGGTTTCTCTTTATATTTTTCTTTTGTCAAATGTAACCCATAACATGTAACTCTGAACTTTATGATCTAATAAAACTTGGACTTTTTTGCATTCTGTTGTCTATATTCTATTCATACTCTGCTTGTACTTCTTATTGATTATTGCTTTTTCTTCCTCTTCTAGTTTCTGGCAAGGATGGAATTACTATCTGCCCATGATACAAGTTGCTGCGATAATGTAATGAATACTTTAAGGCTGGTCACACAGACCTGAGTGCAGCACAATTCGTCGACATCCTCGGCCAAGATGCTTCAGAACAGGCAGTTGAGGCATATCAATATCTGAAGTGTCTACTTGATCGAGCAGTGGCCAATAATGTGGCCTATTATGATATGATCGAGGATCTCCAAGGCACCCTCGAAGACCTTCAGCAATAATACAAAGAATCCACTGCCCTGTTGCATGAGGGGTACGAGAAGAAATACAAGTTGATCATTGCCGACAAGGGCTACGAGAAGCTTTTTGCTGGGTATGATGTGAGGGAGAGAACTCTGAAGGGTGAGGTCGAGGAGTGCAGACAAATCGCTGAACTATTAGAGCAAGAGAACAACAATCTGCAAAGAGAGTTGTCACAGTTGAAGTCTGCAGCTTCCACTTCAAAAGCCTTAATCCCAGTGACTGATGAGGGATTTTCGTTCTTGGAGGTCGAGAATGCCAACTTGAGGGACGAGTTGGAAACCTTGAAAAGGGCTGGCCCTTCCTCTTCTTCTCGGGGATGAGAAAGAGCTCCTCGGGGACGAGTAAGAGCAGCTCGGATTCCTGTCGAGGAACAGAGGACTCAGTCTGCCTTAGAGAACTAGGCCTTCCAGTTAATGGCGAAGAACCAGGCGTTGGCTGAAATGTCAAAGAAGATTAGGGACTTGGAAGAGCAGCTCTCTGAGCAGAAATCTACCTTGGAGAACAAAGAGCTCTTCGTCAAAAATCTCCACGAGCAGCTGGAAAGATTGACCTATCAGTTCCACAAACAGCCCAGGGAGTTCTGGATGGTTGGATACAACGAAGCTCTCTATCACTTAGACGATCGTATCCAGAATGCCAATAATGAGGGCTACAAGCAAGGCTGGTTGAATGCCTTAGGTGTGCTGCAACTCGAACAGGGTCATTACCTGTGGGACTACCATGATCCTGGGATGCTCGACTTACCTGTGCCACCATACAAATTGGATATGAGTTGGATCCCTGCTCGGGCCATTCCTCGGAGCTTGATTTCTAAATATCTCGGTGACTATAATCTTCATTCAAATGCCGAGATATCTCATCCCGAGCACCTCTTAGATCGACCATCCGTGATAAATGTCAGGATGTTGAAAGATCTCAACTTCATAAATTCTCCTCTGGCTTTAAATGATCCGCCTGCTGGCGAGGAACCTGTGTCAAAAGCAGAGGGGAAAAGACGAGTAGAATAGGAATTTTGATGTAATAGTTAGTATACATTTCACAATCAATGTAATATTCATTTTATTATCAATGTAATTTGTTTTGAATTTAATGAAAGACTTTCATTTTTGTTTTCAATCTTAATCGTTATTGTCTTGTAATACTTTACATCTATGCATGTGTATCTGTTAAAAAGATAATAATATTGCGTTGTTTGTCAACCAACTTATTGTCGAGTAGTGTGAATTTCTTGTTTACCCAAGTTTTGTTTCTCGACCAACTCAGTAATAATTAAAAAGTTACGAGTACCAAAAATGTTGTGGTAGTCATTTAGCAAACATAATGTTTTGTTTCTCGACCAACTTAGTAAAAAGTTACGAGTATAAAAAGGTTGTTTGATCACTTTCTCGTTTTCATAAAATGTTTTCGACCAACCAAGGTCGATAAATTTTCCTTGTCGACCAACTACAGTTAGTGGGTTTTTATCCCCGACCAACCATAGTTAGTCTTTTCGTTTTCATAAAATGTTTCCGACCAACCAAGGTCGATAAATTTTCCTTGTCCACCAACTACAGTTAGTGGGTTTTTATCCCCGACCAACCATAGTTAGTCTTTTTGTTTAAATGCTTCCGACCTACCAAGGTCGGTGAATTTTCCTTGTCGACTAACTACAGTTGGTGGGTTTTTATCCCCGACCAGCCATAGTTAGTCTTTTTGAAATTTTACCTCCCGACCAACTCAAGTTGGTATTTTCCGAGAATATATTTACTTCCTAACCGACAAAAGTTGGCATTTTTAGGAATCTTTTTATTTCCCGAGGAACATATAGTTTTACTTCCCGTAGGAATACAAAGTTTTTCTTCCCGGAGGAATACAAGTAGCTTTACTTCTCGGAGGAATATTGGTAGCTTTACTTCCCGTAGGAATATTGGTAGCTTTACTTCTCGGGGGAATATTGGTAGCTTTACTTCCCGGAGGAATATTGGTAGCTTTACTTCCCGGAGGAATATTGATAGCTTTATTTCCCGGAGGAATATAGGTTTCTCGACCAACCTTAGTTGGCATTTTCGAGAAAAAATTTGAGTAGTCTGAGCTGAGCTTTGCCGAGTTTTCCCCCGAGTAGTGTGTAGCACTAGTATTCTCCGAGAAACTTTCAATAAAAAGAAAGAATTCGACAGAAATATCTTCATTTTATTCATCACTGATAATACTTGCGTAGGTGCTCTGCGTTCCATGCATTCTTAAACTCCTCTCCTTCGAAAGTTGCTATTCGGTAAGTTCCTGGTCGAACAACTTCTGTAACTCGGTATGGACCATGCCAGTTTACCTCTAGCTTATTATGCTTTTGAATTACTTTCTTCAGCACATAGTCTCCTTCTTTCAGGTCGCACTTCTTCACTCTTTTGTTGTAGAACAAAGTTGTTCGCTGCTGGTAAGCAGCATTTCTAATGGCTTCTTCTTCTCTAACTTCCTCGAGCATGTTTAGATCCAATCTTCTCATTAAGTCGCTGACAGGGGAATTGAAATTCAGTACCCTGTGTGTTGGGAGGCCCAACTCGGTAGGTATAACAGCTTCACTTCCAAACGCCAGCATATATGGTGATTCTCCAGTTGCTACTCGGGGAGTAGTTCGGTAAGCCCACAGTACTGACTGTAACTCGTTGATCCAGTTTGCTTTTGCATCATCCAATCTTTTCTTCAAACCATTCAGCAGCGTTCTATTTGTCACTTCAGTTTGTCCATTGCTTTGAGGATGGCCTGGTGCTGAGTGTACCTTCAAAATATTTTACTGATGACAATAGGCAGCGAACTCCTCGTTATCAAATTGTGTTCCATGGTCTGTGAGCATGAGGGAGACCATATCGACAATGATGTTCTTCCATACAAATTGGTACACCTTCTTGTACATCATATTAATGAGTGGCTCAGCTTCTACCCACTTAGTAAAATAATCCACTGCGACGACGAGGTATTTGAACGTTCCCCTGGTAGTTGGCAGTGGCCCGACCAAGTCTATTCCCCACATGGAAAATGGCCAAGGGGAAGTTATGGGTGTCAACAATGCTTGTGGAGTTCTTCGGATGGAGGAAAAGCGCTGGCACTTGTCACACTTCTTGGCATAGGCTATACAATCAGACCTCATCGTCGGCCAGTAGTATCCCTGCATCATCACCCTTTGCAAAAGCGTCCGACCTGCTACATGTGCTCCACAGGACCCTTCATGGATCTCTTCAATCAAATCTTTCACCTCGGTGGGATGCACGCATCTCTGTAAACCTGCCATAATTCCTCGTCTATACAGAATACCGTTAGTTAATACATACCGAGCAGCTTTAACTTCAATTTCTTGGCTACAAGCTTGTCAATTGGTAATTCTCCCTCTTCAATATATGCCCTGATGGGATCCATCCAAGATGGTCCTAAATCAAGGGTAATAAAGTTCGTCGTCAGATCTTCATCTATACTCTGACCAGCTAACACTTCAATTGGGATTGTTCGTAGTAGCTCGGTGCGAGTAGCTGATGCTAGTCGAGCTAAGGCGTCTGCTCTTGCATTCTCCATTCTTGGTATCCTGACCAGCTGAATAGCAGCAAATTCTGATACTAACTTCTTCTCCTTTGCATGATATCTGATCATTAATTCTCCTCTAACTGCATATACTCCCAACATTTGATTTATAATCAATTGAGAATCACTGAAAATAATAACCTGCTGCGCCTCCATAATTTTTGCCAAATTAAGTCCTGCAATCATGGCCTCATACTCAGCCTCATTGTTGGAAGCTTTGAATTGAAACCGTAGGGCGTATTCCATGTCGACCTCGTCCGGAGTGCTCAAAACTATTCATGCCCCACTGCGTGTTGTGCAAGATAAGCCATCTACATATAACCTCCATATAGGTAACTCGTCTTCAAATTTATAATCTGTCAGAGTTCCTCGGTGAAATATTTGTTGCTTCCTTTCATCCTCCCCTGGTATTTCTTGATCCTTTTCGATCATCTTTTCTTGCCCTTTTACCAACCGGAGTTGGTCTGAGCTCGAATTTGATGATCCTGTAACATCCACTTGCCCTTTTACCAACCGGGGTTGGTCAGAGCTTGTGTTTGTTGATCCTGTAACATCCACTTGCCCTTTTACCAACCGGAGTTGGTCTGAGCTTGTGTTTGTTGATCCTGTAACATCCACAGGTTGATCAGCAAGCAATTTTTGCTCCTCGGGGGTATCAAGATAGGTGAACTCTGCTATAAAATCTGCCACAGCTTGCCCTTTTAATGATGATCTGGGTTCATAAACTATATCATATTCACTGAGCTCTATTGCCCAGTACATCAATCTCCCTGATTTTTCTGGCTTATGAAGGGCTTGCCTTAATGGCATATCAGTATATACTACTATGGTATGAGCCTGGAAGTATGGCCTCATTCTCCTACTCGCCTCAATCAACGCCAGTGCTAACTTCTCCAGCCTTGGATATCTAATCTCTGCTCCTCGGAAGGCCTTACTCGTATAATAAATTAGTTTTTGCACTCCATTCTCCTCTCTGATCAACGCCGAGCTAACTGCATTCTCCGATACTGCTAGATACAAGTACAATTTTTCTCCCATCACCGGCCTAGACAACAGTGGAGGTGCTCCCAAGTATTTCTTCAAGTCTTGAAAAGCCTTCTCACATTCATCATTCCACTCAAAAGTCTTTCTGAGTGTCTTGAAGAATGGGAGACATCTATCAGTTGCTCGCGATAAAAATCTGTTGAGTGCTGCTACTCGTCCTGTAAGACTTTGTACTTCCTTCTGCGTCGTTAGATATCGCAGCCCTAATAGAGCTTTGATCTTTTCAGGATTTGCTTCAATGCCTCGTTGATTGACAATGTACCCGAGAAACATGCCTTCTCGTACTCCACATATGCACTTCGTCGGGTTCAGCTTCATTTGATATTTATCTAGTTGATCAAAAGTCTGACTTAAGTCAACTAGATGATCAGCAGCTTTCTTGCTTTTCGTCAGCATATCGTCAACATAGACTTCCATATTGCAACTGATTTGTTCGGCAAAGACCTTGTTCATCAGCCGCTGATATGTCGCACCTGCATTTTTCAAACCAAAAGGCATAACATTATAACAATAAGTTCCCCTAGGGGTAATGAAAGAAGTACTTTCCCTGTCTTCAGGTTTCATTTTGATCTGATTGTAGCCAGAATAAGCATCCATGAAGCTCTGCAACTCGTGTCCCGAGGTAGCATCCACAAGTTGATCAATTCGGGGCAATGGAAAGTGATCCTTTGGGCATGCTTTGTTGAGGTCGGTGAAGTCTACACACATCCTCCACTTGTTGTTTTTCTTCTTTACCATCACCACATTGGCTAACCAGTCTGGATATTTAACATCTTCAATGAAACAAGCTTTCCGGAGCTTCTCGACCTCCTCCTGTATAGCTTGGTTCTTCTCGGGGCTAAACACTCTTCTTCTCTGCTTCACTGGCTTGATCTCCTTATTCACATTGAGCTCGTGACATAAGAAATTTGGGTCTATCCCAGGCATATCTTCATGACTCCACGCAAAAGTTTGCTTTCTGCTTCTTAGGAAAGTTATCAATTCCTTCTTCAACGAGGTTTCCAACGACGAACCTATTTGAGTAGTTCGTTCAGGATGCTCGTCGTCCAGAATGATGTTTTCAGTAGCTTCCACCACTTGACCCTTCACGAGTTGCGACTCATCTCTAGGATCCAATGTTTTAATTTCTACACCTTCATCCACTTGATAGGTAGTAGTCTTTTTCCTTGATTCCTCCAGTTCCTCTTGCTCGATGGATGAATAATAGCATTCCCGAGCTACTTTCTGATCACCTTTCACAACCCCTACTCCAAAATTTTTTGGAAATTTTAGGCACTGATGAACTGTAGATGGTACAACCTCAAATTTTTTAATCCTACTCTTCCCATGATGATATTGTATGATGATTGAACATTCTTATCCATCACGAAGAAGCGTATTCTTTCTGTTCGACAAGCAGGCCACGTACCAATGAATATATCCAACTTGATCGTCCCAAGTGGAAATACTTTCTCGCCAGCAAAACCGAGTAGGGGTCTATGATAAGGCTCCAATTGAGATAACTTTAGGTTTAAACTATCGAAGCACGAGTAGAACATGATGTCTTCCAAGCTACCATTGTCGACCAATACTCTTAAAATTATAATCTCCTTCATCCTCATTTTGATCACCAATGGGTCATCATGAGGATATAGAACACCTGTCATGTCATTCTTTGAAAAACCAATGACTAATTTCTCTTTGTTCACCTTTCTCGGACGATCCTCCTCAGCTAGATTTATTCACTGAATGTACGAGCAAGCTTGAGCCTCACCGAGGTAAGCTTTTCTCTCTGCAGTAAAGTCTCCTCCTCCTCCTGCATCTCCACCTGTTATAACATTACAGTCAAATGACCCAAAGCGTATTGAAAATACCTCTCTTTCTGGATGCCTTGGTCTCCTGGGAAGATCGGGGTCATCTTCTGGATCAACTTCATGGTTTCTTTTCTTGTTCTCCTCTGCTCGACGAGGAGATCTAGACCTCTCTCTTGTTCGGTCATTATTTCTTCTTTCGCTTCCACGATCAACATACTTTCACAGCTTTCCTCGTCGGATGAGTGTTTCAATCTCATTTTGAAGAGCTATGCAATTTTTGGTCATATGGCCATGATCTTTATGAAATTCGCAATACTTTGCCCTGTTCCTCTTGTCAGGGTCTGCCTTCATTTTCTCTGGCCAGTTTAGTTCCTCGTTGTTCTTGATTTCTTTTAGAACATGGTTGATGTCCTTCTTCAAAGGAGTATAATTGTCATATTTCTTCATTACATCCCATACCGACCTATTTTTTGAATGTTTGTCATTACCATTATTCTTATGCTCTTTCTTCTTAGCTTTATCACCTTCAACCTTGGTTTCTTTGGCATCCATATTCTTCTTCGCAGCCATAGCCTCCTCGGCATTCATAATCTTGGACGATTTTCCCATCAGGTCTGACATGGTTCGAGGTGGATCTTTGGCCAAAGTGTAGTACAACTTGTTCGGCAGTAATCCACTCATCAAGGCAGTAATCGCTGTCTTCTCCTCATAATCAATGACTTCGAGTTTCTCGTTACTAAAACGAGTTATATAATCTCTGGTACTTTCACCATCCATTTGTCTAACACTTAACAAATGTGCTACTCGTTTAACTGGCTTTGCCCCAAAATAGAAATTCCCAATGAATAACTCGGCCAGTTAAAGAAAAGTTGAGATCTTACCCCGAGGAATATTATTATACCATATTTGAGCAGATCCGGTAAGAGTTCCCGAGAATGCCCTACATCTCATCTCATCTGGGACAGCATAGATGTCGGCTGCAGCTTGGTATTGTTCTATATGAAGGATAGGGTTAGTCTATCCATCATATTTGGGGGTCATAACAGGTGCTTTGAACTTTGATGGTGTTGGAAAATCTACAATGGCCTGGACAAAAGGTGTTCCTCGAACAAAATTTCGTTGTAGAGGGTTCTTGGCCTTAGCCATTTCCCCCAATCTATCCTCCAGCCTCTGAATAGAGCCTTTCCATGCATCATTTCCTTCCTCGGGCCCATTGGTTTGAGCAACTGATCGCGTTGAAGTGGCTTCCTGGGATCTATCCTGACGAGCAGCTGGTCGCTCATGGGATTTATCTTGACGAGCAGCTGGTCGCGACTGGGCAGATCCCTCCCTTAAATCTGATGGTCGTCAAAAACTCCTTGATACAACTTTAGGAGGACTTCTATTCCTTCCAAGTCCTAATCGATCAAAAGGTGATACCCTGCTTAACCTCTCTAGCGCACTAGTCCTTTCTGTAGAGAGAGTGACACGTTATTCAGTATCTGTGGCTCGCACTGACGAAGTTCGTCCAGGTTGATAAGAAAAATCTTCAGACTCTTCATTGCGATATGAATTGGTACGCCTAATACGCGAGGATGGTGCACGGGTGTTTCTTTGAATACTCCGCGGTCCTGAATGAGTTGGTGCACTGCCATGGAGGGTCTGTATGAGTTGTCGCATTGTTTCTTGCATGACGGTCTGTCTCTGAGCCAGATTTGTCATTATTCCAGCCAGATCTAGAATATTTGGCGGAGTAGATGGATTTGGAGGGGTTCCAGCGTTGCGATTGCTGGATTCAGGAATATCAGCTATTTGTGATGGATTATTTTTGGTGAAAAACGATATTACCAGTCGTTTCCCACAGACGGCACCAATCTGTTGATGTAAAAAATTAGATCACTCTAATTATTCAATCACAGATAAATAAATGAGACAAAGAATTTTAAAGTGGTTCAGCCTTATAAGAATGGCCTACGTCCACTGTTGTGTTATTGCTGAGTGTTTAGGAATTCTCGATTAAAAATTCTCTTAAGAAATTTCGATCCCCTTACAATGAGGATTGTACAATGTATTTATAGCCCTGAGGCTGTAATGTGAAAGGGTGCTACATTAAATGATGTACATATGAAAGGGTAATACATTCAATGCCCCTTAAACGTGTGCGTCTGAATGATAAGCATTTAATGAATCAGTCGAACTGTTGGTTATCCAGCTATTAATGCTTTATTCGAGGTGCATCTCGGACCGCCTGAGTTGCTCAGACCGCCTAAGCTTCTCGGTACTCAAGAGTTCCTCGGAGAGGTCTTGTTCCTCGAAGCGTATGAGTTCCTCGGAGAGGTCTTGTTTCTCGGAACGTGTGAGTTCCTCGGAGAGTTCTTCGGAGTTTTATGGTTCCTCGGAGCGTATGAGTTCCTCGAAAATGTTTGTTGTTTCCACGTAGATTGCCATGTGTCTTCATTCAATTGAGCCATGTTAGCAGACTAAATTTGGTATCAACAGTGTTTACAACTCTTAAATCATTTAAATAGCAAGTTGTTCCGGCGCCGGGACTCTTAAAATCATTTTTTCTCTCAAATCTTCTCTAGAAAGCTCTCCCAAACCTCTTATACTCAACCCATAGCCCCAACCTTTAACTCAAGAAATGAAGAATCATTTGGTGTTTTCTCAAGAGGAGTCCAACCATTAAGACTTTGTTTTAATTTAATCACATGCATGAATACTATATTCCTTTCCTTTAATATTATATGTTTTAAGTGTTGCCTAAATAATGATCTCATGCTTTTTCTTAAAACCAATTAGAAATTAATTAGAGAAAGTGGTCACATAACAATTGGGGCTATTTTTATAAAATCTTTTAATATGAATAATTTACATTACCCTTGAGTACTTAGGTAGCATGAGTGGATTTTTGGCTTTGTGGGTGTAGGTTGCATGTAGAAAAACCTTGGTCTTGGAAATAAAAAAGGAACTGGGGGTGTATAATTTATATAAATTGCGCAGAAATAATAATGGTTGAAAAATGGCTTTTAATGATGGAAAATCAATGTTCTTTAAATTAAAATGATTAATTGGGATTAATTTTGGTGTAATTAAGATTTAAATTGAATTGGACTATTATGTGTGGTTTTGCAACATGATTATATTACTTGTTGTGTGATTTATTATATTGCCTTTCTGACGACGGTTTTTGGGTATTGTTGCTCTCCCTATATTTTAGGATGCCCTATATGTATGGGACAAAGGTGTTGGCCTTTAGATGATTTACGCCTTCTAGGTATGGGACTAGCGAGGGTAAATTATCGTGATTTTATCGTTTTCGGGTTGGAATGATTTTCGAAACTTTGGCTTCATTATGCTAGCCTAGGCATGAGGCTAGGTAGAGTTTTAAGTTATAAATTCATCCTATATATAGGTTAGGACGTTTTGATAACTTGGGGATCCTTATATATGGGACTAAGGGTCATTTTGAGGATTACACATCGATAAAAAAGGTGGGGTAATTTGAAATTGTCAATTAAGAAATTTGAGAAGTAATACCTAAGATGATAAGATGGGTATTAAAAGATATTGGCGACATAATCAGCGACGGCCGACAGTTTAAACGGGTCAGACGGCATTTTATGTCATGTCGTGTGTGGAGCCTTGTCAATCAGCGAGGGCTGACAGTTTAAACGGGTCAGCCGGAGTTTTGACGAGAGGATGTGTTTTAAGTGGAGAAATCACCCGTGACGGGAGGACCGCCATAATGAATATTAGTGAATTATCACCGGAGGCGGGGACTAAGAGAAAAGGCGGTGCATGCCGGTTGGGACTGATGGATGGGTTGCCCAATGGACAGTGGTTGCGGTTGATCCCATTTCAGTAGTTGGAAAGCGGCCTGGTAGTAGATTCATCCTGTTCCCCCTTGTGTGGGGAGAGTACTTCTTGGAAGAAATACTTGGTATTCCGATCCATTGGACTTTTAGCAGATTCAGAGTCTATCATCAGTCGATTTGCTTCTTCCTATAGTAAGTAATCGAGGAATTAACTAAAACTACTGAAGTAAAAACACAAATATTTGAGAAATTGGTAATTGGGTTAATTAAATAAAATTAACTCCTCGGGATTTGGGGATTTAAAATCATATTGATGTGTTCTTCTAAAATGGGGATCTCTCGGGTAGTTAGTGTTTTATATTTATCGCGTTTGATTATTTGTTTAATTAAAATACTCTATTGTGATATTTATTGCGTATAATGCTATTATCCAGGTTCACGGACCTTATTTGAGGGGAGTAAGGTCTATTCATGGTCGGGGCTCTGAGCTCGTGCGTTGATTAATATTTTCAGATTTAGTGATGGAGTTGTTGCACAGGATTTGGGAGATTTTCTTGGAGGTATGGCTGGACTGTTTCAGTTGAGCTCAGTAGCGTATAATAGTTTTCCGTTCCTTCGCATTTGTATTGAGACTCAGGTCATAGTTTTTATGGGCCATTCGGTTCCACAGTTGTATGGTTTTTCCTATATTCGTTATCAGATTTTATTTAGATATGTTATTGGAGATTTGAGATATTCAAAGTTTATCATGCGATGGATCTTTTATCGTCCAAGTGTTATATTATTTGGGATTGAATCAATTATGGATCTTATGAATGAGTTTTTTTTATGTCTCATACTAAGAATGGTATTAATTTACTCACACCCGACTTAGGTTTGGGGGCGGCCGACTCCAGAATTAGGTGGGGTGTGACATATGTTATCCGTGCATGGTCTTAGGTCTCGTAGGTTATGAGTCTGTTTAGCTTTCGCATTATCGATCGTTGATTCCCTTTGTTGACTCGTATTCTTTAAGATAGTGGTTCTAGCATACGTGTTAGCAGTGTGTGTTTGGGGATATATGTTGTCGATGATAAGGATCTTGTAAGCACAAATGATTAGAAGTAATAATGAGAGAAAACTAGTTGGAAATTATGGGAGATGAGAACTTTGTTGGATATTATTAGCATAGGCGATAGGCGACGTGAGAATTGGTTTTGGCGATGTGAGTTTATTAGAGTAATTTAGCGTTTGGATGATTTGGAGTTTTGTGTTGAGGACATTGTGATAATTGAGGTTATAATTAGTAATTTATATGCGAATATCTTTAGAGCTAATTTTTTTTAATTGAGAAGTTACTTTGGATGTTGTTAGTGCAAGATGTGGTTATTGGTAGTATTGATTTTGGCGATATGAAG
This sequence comes from Sambucus nigra, assembly GCA_949130495.1. NCBI lineage: Eukaryota > Viridiplantae > Streptophyta > Magnoliopsida > Dipsacales > Adoxaceae > Sambucus > Sambucus nigra. The sequence continues at coordinate 641,487,109 of OX422214.1, read as the reverse complement.
AATTTGAGGACTTTAGAGTTTGTTTGACTTTTGAAGATAAAATTGAGTGGTGATTCGCAAGAGCGCGTAGTACGCCATTATTTTCATAGCTATGTATATATAGGCGATGTATATACTATATTTTGATCGTGGGATTTGGTGCGGCTAGGATTAGATGTATGGGAGCCCGTTTATAGCACTTTACGGGTAGGCACATATAAGCCTTATTTTGTTTTGTGCGTTTGGGTTTTCGTCAAATTTCGAGGGCAAAATTCCTTTTCTAGTTGGGAAATATGTAACACCCCGTGTTTTAATTACTGATATTTAGTAATTTGGTGAGAAATGTTTTTTTTGGAATTAGGGCCTTTAAGAAATTAACTTGGTTTTATTAATTCGGGTTTTTAATAAAAAGATTATTAGGTTTTATTTTAAATTTAATCGACAGATGCATAATATTTATCAAGTAAACAAGCTGGATTTGTAAAAAGGATAAAATTTTGAGTTGCTTGTGTCGTTCGAACATTTATCATGGGTCCTAGTGGTTCAATTACGGTTCTGGTTTTACGAATCATAAAATCGATAAAGGAAAAATAGTAAAACCAAACCAAAATCGATGATGGAACGTCATAAAGAAATTACCATTTAACCATCGGAAGGCACACGTTTCACATTTATTTTGTTGTTCTTTTTAAACTATTATTCTATTATGTTTTGACATATTTGTAACACCCCGTCTAATTAAATACCGGTTAGCTACTCCTTTATTAAATTAATACAGAATATCATGCTGGTTCAGTCTTAGCATCACTGTCGAAAATAATTAGTTTATTACTAGCCACCTAATATTTAAAAAGAGAGATGCCAAATTTTATTAATTAAATCAACAATTATTCGAGTAATTAAGTCAACAATCTTTAATCGCATAAACAATCTCATGAAAGTAACCAACAAAAATGAAATAAACTGAGTCTGGAGTAAACACTCCAATAATAATAATGCCAGAGTAAATGAAGTCCCAATACAAGAGTCTGAATAAATACCAATAACTGAAATAATGAAAGTCTGTAACTACAACCTCTAAATGAGAATGGGCAACATGCCCTAACTGATATGAATGACTCTGAAGGAACCAAGGATTAATGTAGAGGCGTCTAATAAAGAAATCTTATAGCTTCCACATCAACTACAACACGTCTTCAGAATGGAACTCCTATGCTTGGCATCCCTGTGGCTGGGCTCCTAAAAAGGTTTTTACAAAAATATATATTTGGAAGCTAATGGGTTAGAGCCCGAGGTGAAAACAGTTTTAAAATTTTGCAAGTTTTTAAATTACAATTAAACAACACATATTATAGACAAGTTAGTTGTGTACTCTCATATGAGTTTCTCACCTCTCAACTAAATGTGCACGTATACCGTATACCCATAACCTATCCTAGTTATGTTGCTAACTAACTAGTCTATACCACTCCTACTTTCGCATTCTAACATAGGGTATGTACCCTTAATACCTAAACAAGTTATATTCATAACCCATATTCACATTCATTAAACTACTCATCTCAAATGTTAATTAAATTCTCACATTCTTAGCCCATTCAAATATCTTAATTATTTACATCTACTACGAAACATAACATAACTGTCACAAGTATAGATATATATACCAATATAATATCTCATATACAAATTAGGCACCACGCAAGGATAGAACCTATGATGCCCTCATACTCTCCTATCAAGTCCCGGTACATCACGTACGTAAGGATCACAAGTTTTGAATCACTCAGGAACCGTTTCAATAAAAATCACACATAGTGGAGGCGAACATAGTTCACATACCCATGGGTCACACACATACCTATGCTCCCAAGGTCAGCAGACTTATTCATTCTGCAATAAGACCTTCCAAGTCTTATATTCTGAGGTATCAATCTAAAGTCCCCTCGAAGGTCACATCGAGACCAGACTATCCTCTTACAAATGACCTCCCGTGATAACAAGTATGGTAGGTATGTTATACACACAATAATTCATATACTAGAAAATCACACAACCAGTATATATACAATTTCAACATAGGTATACTCCTCCCTTATATATTAAGTTTTACCCACAATAATTACATTCCATATATTCTACGTCATATTTATTTAACGCGACAAGTCTCGTCATACGGATTCGGGTACCTATACCTATCCCAAGTGATTACTAGGTCCCCCATTAGCTTTTAATGTTATCTCAGTAACTTAAAGTCCCTTCGTTACTGTTAGTATCCTTACCTCAACATTTATTCCCATTATAGTTTTAATTCGAACGATTTCTAACCGTACCTCACTCGGTAGTCCCTCGTAAGCAATAGTATTCAATTCCCTAAGGTAATCTATTTTTCCGGGCTTCAACTAAGACCCTACTGACCTTAACTAAGTCCCACAATATCATATTAATCACCCTAAGAATCATTATCGGCTTTGGGATTTTCATTAAACCTTAAAGGGAAACAATTACCAAAAATCAGAAGAGGTCTATCGATCGAAGATAAGGGCTCGATCGATCGATCGACATTCTTGAGTCGATCGATCGATCAAGGAGGTATTTGCAAAGAATTTCCTTAAATAGTTACGGGTTTCCTCCTTTTACCCCTCTAATTCTTCATTTCAATGTCCCAAACTTCCAACCAAGTATACTAATAATCATACCAACATGTTTGCATAATTTCCAACGTTTTAGAATCATCAAATCAAAATGGGACATCAAATTCTTAGATCAATTTACATAATTTTCATATAAACACCCTAGTTCTCCTATTTCTTCAATAACACTATATAATTCATTTTAAATTTCCTACTTATCTACACATAGATCATGATTTCGTGGCTGCCAATATGACAGAAGTTAATCTACGTGCAAAACCTACCCAGATTATGATTTCAATTCTTCAAATTCATTCAATTATCAATATTCAAGATTATTCTTCAATTCTAACCTAACATGGATGATATATGCACTAATTTATTGCAAGATAAATCACTTGCCTGATAATGAAGATTCTGATCCTTTGAAGTAGAGGGTATAGAAATGTTTCTCCCTTTCCGATCTATCCGATGGTGGTTACGGTGGTGCAAAAAGTCCAACGACGGTGGTTCTCCTTTGGTAACTTCCTCCACTTCATCTCTAATGGTTGTCTATGAATCTTGGTGATGGAAACCCTTAGGATCTAACCTATTGGATGATAAATCTTTCTAAAATTCGTGGGTCACTATTCACCAAAAAATAGAAATGACTAATATACCCCCTCGGGTTGTTGGTTAGGCCTAAAGATGCTCCGGGACCCAAACTAAACCCCCGACTAGTGTTTTCTGAATATCTCGACCCTTCTGGACGCGTTGGCACACTCAAAATGCTCATACGGATGATATAAAAATAAAATAATTTTAAGTCCATTAAATTGGATCCTGACACGACTGACACATCCGTCCCAACTAAATTACCGAAACTGCCGTATTTTCAACTCACGATAATTTTAATAAATTCAATAATCATATATTACCATAATCACTCAGTAATATTCAACAACATTATTATAATCAAATACTAACTCTCGTCTCGCTAGCATTTAAATACGGATTAAATTTCTAATTAATTATCCCAAATTAATTTAATTAATCTCATTATTTAAAAGCAAATCCATTTAATAAATCTCATAATTAAAAGCCATAAAAATACGGGGTATTACATACTTCCCCCCTAATAACGGAACTTCGTCCCGAAATTCGGAAAAGTAAGACATACCTAGAAAAGTTAGGTATCCTTCAGTACTCAAAAATAAAATTCAAAGTAAGGATCAATCACCAGTAGGTTAGGTAAGTTTGATTCCACATAAGTTGCAATTACAAAATCATAGAACCAACCGCAATTGTTTTTTATTCTAATTTATCTATAAATCAAACAACGCCTACCCATATACACACCTAAAAATAGGGTGAGATGAAAGATGTGGTTATCCCATTCTTAATTACTTTATATGGATCCCATGTAGACATGAAAGCTTAACTAATGTAGCCAATAAATTGGGATGAGTGAGACATGCTAGTCTGCCATTGAAGTCTCTTTTTTTAAACTTGAGCTCGACTAGAAATAAAATTAAGAGTGTAGGCTCAAGCCCAAATTGCATTCTATTACATCCTCGGACGCGATATTGGGCTGGCCCGAACTCGATTTTAATAATAATTTTTGGATTTGAGTCGAATTCGGGTTTCAGCATATGTGGCTCAAGCTTAACCTGAATTATATTTAGGTATGGGACTCGAATTAAGCGAGAGGGGAGGTCCATGTAATTCGAGCATTACACATTATCTAGGGTTTTATGTGAGAGATAAAAAAATGTTTTTTGTTGAAATTGTCCCTGCTTGTTTGTCTCAATTTTTAGACTTTTTGTTTTTTTTATTACAACATTTTGTGGCTTTTTAGGTCTATCTTTTATTTAGACATTCTTATTCATATTAAATCATTTATTTAAAAATGATTTTAGTTTTTTACTTAAAATTATTTTTTATTCTCACTTAAGTATTTTAAAACACGTCATGTATATTTTTATGTATTTATTGAACTTTCTTTTTTTTTTGTTTTGTTTAAACATTTCTTTAATTAAACAATAATCAGTTTCATTTAATCAAAGTTTTTAAGCCATAATGAAAGGCTGTGATTTCGTGTGTTCCTTTTAACAGCTGAGATGGTGCCAATGTGTGTTTCTTTTGGTCGATCCATGGGTAGCCGTGTTGTCCAATAGGATGAAGGGGTGTAGTGTACCAGGATATATCCCGCGTGGATTGGTCAAATCCTTACTCGTCCATTGGATTGCTTTTACCTTTATAGCTCGTTCTCTCCCTTGGTTTTTGACGCTTGTGTCCCTATTTTTCTACCTTGCCTATTTTGATCCCAGTCGCCTATGCGATTGTATGCTTATACCCTTATTGTTGTTGGGTATTTCACTTTGACCGGGCCTCATCTAGAAGGTTCTCCCATTCTCGTTATGAATAGTAAGCGATGGGGTTTGATTTTTTAGGGTTTTGATATTGCAAAAAATAGGCGAAATTCTGCCCATTTTTTCCCTTGATTTTCTCTCTCTAATCTTACTCATGAACTTGAATATTTTTTTTGAGATTATATCTTTCCTATATCCAGTGTGAGAGGTTTGGGTGGGGAGTTTGTTAATCTCCTTTAGGGCGTCTGAGTTTTGATCTAGTTCATTGGCCTCACTTGGTTGAGGAAGCATTGCTATTTTGGGACTTTGAAATCGTTTGGCCTTATTTTCTGCTCGGACGAGTTTGCTGGTTTTGATCTCCTGTTGGACACATTTGGAGTCTTGGCTGTTAGCAATAAGGCTTTCACTGTGAGAAAATTTTCCCATCTACCTATCTCTCTACCTACCTACATATCTATCAATATACATATATATATATATATAGAGAGAGAGAGAGAGAGACACACACACACACACACAAAAGATATGTACTTATATATACATATATAGGGCTTTATTTTCCTTTAGTCCTGTGTGTTATTTTAGATCTAAATCGGCTTACTAGTTTGCATTTTAAAAAGGTGTGAACCAAAATCTCTTTGTGTTTTGTTTAAAATGAAAAATTTAGTTATTTTGTTTGAAGATCCCTAAAATCAGTTGCTAGTTATTCGTGTTGTCCAGATCTGTTACCTCTTTCTTTTATCTTGTTTAAAACAGTAGTTTCGTGTGTAGATCAGATCTAATAATTTTTGTTTTATGCTTAGATCTGTTTTAAACTTTGTGCTTCTACTGTTTGGTTAAAACCGATCTAAACTTTGTTAAAAAGAAAATAGATTATGTAATTTTAGGACATAAAATAATATTGATTATAGATATAGGACAACAAACATTTCGTTTCCATTTTTAGTCCCTATTTTCAAATTAAAGGGACATGTGGCATGTTGTGATTGGTTGACGTTTTATGAATATGGGTCCCCGCCAGCGGCTTTATTCAAAAATAGGGACTAAAACCACAAATAAAATGTTTATTGTCCTATTTACAAAATACATATTACAATTGGTCCTAAATTTACAAAACCCCAAAAGAAAATTACACTCGGTATTATTTAAATATCATAAAAACGACGTGTTTCGTTTTTATAAATTTTTCAGATCTGTTTTTAATTCAAAGGGTTGAAAACTGTGATTAAGATTTTTTAACTACCTGTGTAACTCTATCTTGGGTTAAAAGTAAACAGATCTTAAACTCTAAAAATGTGAATTTTAATTTTTTTTAAATAGCCGATGCGAGTTGATGTGTTGAGATTATACAAAACCCCTTTTTATACTCTTTTCTGTGACTGTTTTTTTTACACCTGTTTCTTTGTATTTATCAATCAATGCTATTGATTATTCTCGTTAACTAAATAGGATAAAATCGTGTGTGTGTTAATTTTCTTTTGTAAACATATAAACTTCTTATGTTCTAATCAAATCAAATCTTCAAGGGTGAAAATTTAATTATTTTAGTATGCCTTTTACAACCTGTATTATTCCAACACGTGCTTGTATATTATTGGTGGAATTTGTGTTTCTTCCCTCTCACATTCTTATGTTTCTTTGAGAGCCCTTGAATCAAAGTTATCAACGATCTGCATGCAGTCTTTGGACTCAATCATAGTGTATCCATTTTGAATAATCAATGTTGGCTATTTCCACCGCTTCATATAAACCATTAGATTGATAGTCAAATGGTCAAAACTAGTCTGAGTCATAGGATTTCCTCTGAGTTACTTGATCCCTCCTTACCCACTATAAAAACCAACCAAGTCTCAACCATTTGAGACTTTTGGCCTTCATCCAAACATGAGAGAAAATAAGAGGGGAGAGAGAGAGAGAGAGAGAGAGAGAGAGAGAGAGAGAGAGAGAGAGAGAGAGAGAGAGTAGAAGCCCTAAACCCAACTCATTTCAAATCTCACAAGAAAGCCTTTTCTGAATCAGTTCGAGATTTGTCAAATTTATCCTCTTTAGTTATTTATTTCTATTCCAACTTAATCACGTTGGTTGAATGACATTTTCTTTTCATCGAATCTTGAGATATCATCTATCATATTGCTTAGATAGTTTTTAGTTTTGATTTCTTCTTTACTCAACTATTCAGACTTAGATTTAGTTGAGTTCTTGATTGGGGATTTCACTTTCAAATATTTCACATTTTGTGAAATAAGCGTACATATTTTCACATAAAGGAAGTGCATAGGATCTTGGATCGTGTATATAGTAAGATTCCCTCTTGATCTGCAGATATTTTAAAGATCCAAAGTCTGATAATTTTGATTAACCTGATTTTTGAAATTCCTTTGCATATTAGTGATATGATCTTTATCTCTCTTCCAACTTAATCATGTTGGTTGAATTTCAGTTTCTTTTCTTTAATAGAATCTTGATATATCATCTCCGTGTTACATATTGCTTAGATAGTTTTTAGTTTTGATTTCTTCTTTAGTGAAATCTTATTTTGGTTGGTTATTTTCAAAATGGTATGTTGTATTCAAACCCTAAACCAGCAAAACCTTTTCTAATTTCAGTTTACTCAAATATTCAGACTTGGATCTAGTTGAGTTCTTTATTGGGGATTTCACTTTCAAATATTTCACATTTTGTGAAATAAGCGCACATATTTTCACATAAAGGAAGTGCATAGGATCTTGGTTCGTGTATATAGCAAGATTCCCTCTTGATCTGCGGATATTTTAAATATTCAAAGCCTGATAATTTTGATTAACCTGATTTTCAAAATTCCTTTGCATATTAGTGATATGTTCTTTATCTCTCTTCCAACTTAATCACGTTGGTTGAATTTCAGTTTCTTTTCTTTCATAGAATCTGGAGATTTCATCTCTCTGATACATATTACTTAGATAGTTCTTAGTTTTGATTTTTTTTTCGTGAAATCTTGTTTTGGTTGGTTAATTTCAAATTGATATGTTGTATTCAAACCCTAAACCAGAAAAATCTTTTCTGATTTCAGTTTACTCAAATATTCAGACTTATATCTAATTGAGATCTTGATTGGGGATTTCACTTTCAAATATTTCACATTTTGTGAAATAAGGGTACATATTTTCAAATAAAGAAAGTGCATAGGATATTGGCTCGTGTATATAGCAAGATTCCCACGTGATCTGCAGATATTTTAAAGATCCAAAGTCTGATAATTTTGATTAACTTGATTTTTTGGAAATTACTTTTCATATTAGTGATATGTTCTTTTTCTGTCTTATAACTTAATCACTTTGGTTGAATTTTAGTTTCTTTTTTTTCATAGAATCTTGAGATATCATCTCTGTGAAACATATTTCTTAGATAGTTTTTAGTTTTGATTTCTTGTTTTGTGAAATCTTGTGTCGGTTGGTTATTTTCAAAATGATATGTTGTATTCAAACCCTAAACCAGCAAAACCTTTTCTGATTTCAGTTTACTCAAATATTCAGACTTAGATCTAGTTGAGTTCTTGATTGGGGATTTCACTTTCAAATATTTCACATTTTGTGAAATAAGCGTACATATTTTCAAATAAAGGAAGTGCATAGGATCTTGGCTTGTGTATATAGCAATATTCCTTCTTGATCTGTGGATATTTTAAAGATCCAAAGTCTGATAATTTTGATTAACCTGGTTTTGGAAATTCCTTTCCATATTAGTGATATGTTCTTTATCTCTCTTCCAACTTAATCACGTTGGTTGAATTGCAGTTTCTTTTCTTTCATAAAATCTTGAGATTTCATCTTTCTGATACATATTACCTAGATAGTTCTTAGTTTTGGTGAGTTATTGTTTTGGTTGGTTAATTTCAAATTGATATGTTGTATTCCAATCCTAAACCAGCAAAATCTTTTCTGATTTCAGTTTACTTAAATATTCAGACTTAGATCTAGTTGAGATCTTAATTGGGGATTTCACTTTCAAATATTTCACATTTTGTTAAATAAGGGTACATATTTTTAAATAAACAAAGTGCATAGGATCCTGGCTCGTGTATATAGCAAAATTCCCTCTTAATCTGCAAATATTTTAAAGATCCAAAGTCTGATAATTTTGATTAACCTGATTTTTTGGATATTCCTTTGCATATTAGTGATATGTTCTTTATCTATCTTCCAACTTCATCACGTTAGTCAAATTTCAGTTTCTTTTCTTTCATAGAATCTTGAGATATCATCTCTGTGATACATATTGTTTAGATAGTTTTAGTTTTGATTTCTTCTTTCGTGAAATCTTGTTTTGGTTGGTTATTTTCAAAATGATATGTTGTATTCCAACCCTAAACCAGCAAAATCTTTTCTGATTTCAGTTTACTCAAATATTCAGACTTAGATCTAGTTGAGTTCTTGATTGGGGATTTTACTTTCAAATATTTTACAATTTGCGAAATAAGCATACATATTTTCAAATAAAGGAAGTGCATAGGATCTTGGCTCGCGTATATAGCAAAATTCCCTCTCGATCTGCAGATATTTTAAAGATCCAAAGTCTGATAGTTTTGATTAACCTTATTTTCAAAATTCCTTTGCATATTCGTGATATGTTCTTTTTCGCTCTTTCAACTTAATCACGTTGGTGGAATCTCAGTTTCTTTTATTTATTAGAATCTTGAGATTTCATCTCTATGATACATATCACTTAGTGTTTATTTCCAACCGTTTGTATCGCAAATTTGAGTGTTATTTTTTTTTTTAAATTGCGGATGCGAGTTGATGTGTTTAGACTGTGCAAAGCTCCTTTTTATACTCTTTTCTGAGTGTGTTTTTTACATCTGTTTCTTTGTATTTATCAATCACGTCTATTGATTTTTCTCGTTAACTAAATAGGATAAAACCGTGTGTGTGTTTAATCTTCATTTGTAAACATATAATCTTATTATCTTATTATCAAATTAAATCTTCAAGGGAGGAAATTTATTTATTTTTGTATGCGTTTTAAAGCCTATATTGTTCCAACACATGCTTGTATATTATTTTATGTTTCTTCCCTCTCACATACTTGTGACTCTTTGAGAACCCCTGGATCAGATTTATCATGATCCGCATGTGTTTAGACTCAATCCAATTGGATTCATTTTGATCAATCAACGTTGGCTATTTCCACTGCTTCCTATAAACCATTAGATTAATAGTGAAATGATCAAAACAAATCTCAGCCATAGGATTGCCGTAGAGATTCTCGATCCTTCCTCACCCACTATATAAGATCACCAAGTCTCAACCATTTGAGACTTTAGGCCTTCGTCCAAACTTGAGAGAAATAAGAGAAGAGAGAGAGAGAGAGAGAGAGAGAGAGAGAGAGAGATTGAGAGAGAATATAAACCCTAAACCCAACTCATTTCAAATCTCACAAGAAAACATTTTCTGAATCAGTTCGAGAATTGTGAAGTTTATCCTCTTTAGTTATTTATCTCTCTTCCAACTTAATCTCGTTGGTCAAATCTCAGTTTCTTTTCATAGAATCTTGAGATTTCATCTCCGTGATACATATCACTTAGGTAGTTCTTAGTTTTGATATCTTTTTACGTGAAATCTATTTTTGGTTGGTTATTTTCAAATTGATATGTTGTATTCAAACCCTAAACCAACAAAAACCTTTTTTGATTTCAGTTTACTCAAATATTCAGACTTAGATCTAGTTGACATCTTGATTGGGGACTTCATTTTCAAATATTTCACATTTTGTGAAATAAGTGTACATATTTTCAAATAAAGAAAGTGCATAAGATCTTGGCTCGTGTATATAGCAAGATTCCCCCTTGATCTGCGGATATTTTAAAGATCCAAAGTCTGATAATTTTGATTAACCTGATTTTTTGGAAATTCCTTTGCATATTAGTGATATGTTCTTTATCTCTCTTCTTACTTAATCACGTTGGTCGAATCTCAGTTTCTTTTCTTTCATAGAATCTTGAGATTTCATCTTTGGGATACGTATCACTTGAGTGTTAATTTCCAACCCTTTGTATAAAAAATTTGAGTGTTAATTTTTTTTAAATAGTGGATGCGAGTTGATGTGTTCAGATTGTACAAAACTACTTTTTATGCTCTTTTCTGTGAGTGTGGTTTTTACTTATGTTTCTTTGTATTTATCAATCACTAATATTTATTATTCTTGTTAACTAAATAGGATAAAACCATGTGTGTGTTTAATCTTCTTTTGTAAACATAATCTTCTTATGTTCTCATCAAATCAACTCTTCAAGGATAGAAATTTAATTATTTTAGTACGCCTTTTACAATATGTTTTGTTCCAACACGTGCTTGTATATTATTGGTGGAATTTGTGTTTCTTCCCTCTCACATTCTTGTGTTTCTTTGAGAACCCTTGAATCAAAGTTATCAATGATCTGCGTGCAGTGTTTAGGCTCAATCCTAGTGTATCCATTTTGAACAATCAACGTTGGCTATTTCCACTGCTTTATATAAATAATTATATTGATAGTCAAACGATTAAACTAGTCTCAGCCATAGGATTTCCTCTGAGTTACTCGATCCTTCCCACCCACTATAAAAATAAACCAAGTCTCAGCCATTTGAGACTTTTGGTCTTTGTCCAAATAAGAGAGAGAGAGAGAGAGAGAGAGAGAGTAGAAATCCTAAACCCAACTCATTTCAAATCTCACAAGAAAACCTTTTCTGAATCAGTTCGAGATTTGTGAAATTTATCCTCTTTAGTTCTTTATTTCTCTTCTAACTTAATCACATTGGTTGAATCTCATTTTATTTTCATCGAATCTTGAGATATCATCTCTGTGATACATATTGCTTAGATAGTTTTTAGTTTTAATTTCTTCTTTTGTGAAATCTTATTTTGTTTGGGTATTTTCAAAATTTATGTTGTATTCAAACCCTAAACTGGCAAAACCTTTTATGATTTCAATTTACTCAAATATTCTGACATTGATCTAATTGAGTTCTTGATTGGGATTTCACTTTCAAATATTTCACATTTTGTGAAATAAGCGTACATGTTTTCAAATAAAGGAAGTGCATAGGATCTTGGCTCGTGTATATAGCAAGATTCCCTCTTGATCTGCGGATATTTTAATGATCCAAAGTCTGATAATTTTTATTAACCTGATTTTTTGGAAATTCCTTTGCATATTAGTGATATGTTCTTTATCTCACTTCTTACTTAATCACGTTGGTCGAATCTCAGTTTCTTTTCTTTCATAGAATCTTGAGATTTCATCTTTGTGATACGTATCACTTGAGTGTTAATTTCCAACCCTTTGTATAAAAAATTTGAATGTTAATTTTTTTTTTAAATAGCGAATGCGAGTTGATGTGTTCAGATTGTACAAAACCCCTTTTTATGCTCTTTTCTGTGAGTGTGGTTTTTACTTCAGTTTCTTTGTATTTATCAATCACTACTATTGATTATTCTTGTTAACCAAATAGGATAAAACCGTGTGTGTGTTTAATCTTCTTTTGTAAACATAATCTTCTTATGTTCTCATCAAATCAAATCTTCAAGGGTGAAAATTTAATTATTTTAGGACGCCTTTTACAACCTGTATTGTTCCAACCGTGTCTGTATATTATTGGTGCAATTTGTGTTTCTTCCCTCTCACATTCTTGTGTTTCTTTGAGAACCCTTGAATTAAAGTTATCAACGATCTGCGTGCAGTGTTTAGACTCAATCCTAGTGTGTCCATTTTGAACAATCAACGTTGGCTATTTCCACCGCTTCATATAAACCATTAGATTGATAGTCAAACGGTTAAAACTAGTCTCAGCCATAGGATTTCCTCTGAGTTACTCGATCATTCCCCTCCCTCTATAAAAACAAACTAAGTCTTAGCCATTTGAGACTTTTGGCCTTCGTACAAACAAGAGAGAGAGAGAGAGACTGAATAGAAACCCTAAACCCAACTCATTCCAAATCTCACAAGAAAACCTGTTCTGAATCAGTGCGAGATTTGTGAAATTTATCCTCTTTCGTTCTTTATTTCTCTTCCAACTTAATCACGTTGGTTGAATCTCATTTTCTTTTCATCGAATCTTGAGATATCATCTCTGTGATTCATATTGCTTAGATAGTTTTTAATTTTGATTTCTTCTTTCATAAAATCTTATTTTGTTTGGGTATTTTCAAAATGATATGTTGTATTCAAACCCTAAACCAATAAAACCTTTTCTGATTTTAGTTTACTCAAATATTCAGATTTTGATCTAGTTGAGTTCTTGATTGGGATTTCACTTTCAAATATTTCACATTTTGTGAAATAAGCGTACATGTTTTCAAATAAAGGAAGTGCATTGGATCTTGGCTCGTGTATATAGCAAGATTCCCTCTTGATCTGTGGATATATTAAAGATCCAAAGTCCGATAATTATGATTATCCTGATTTTGGAAATTCATTTGCATATTAGTGAGATGTTTTTATCTCTTTTCTAACATAATCACGTTGGTTGAATTTCAGTTTCTTTTCTTTCATAGAATCTTGAGATTTCATCTCTCTGATACATATTACTTAGATAGTTCTTAGTTTTGATTTCTTTTTTCGCGAAATCTTGTTTTGGTTGGTTAATTTCAAATTTATATGTTGTATTCCAACCCTAAACTAGAAAAATCTTTTCTAATTTTAGTTTACTCAAATATTCAGACTTAGATCTAGTTGAAATCTTGATTGTGGATTTCACTTTCAAATATTTCACATTTTGTGAAATAAGCGTACATATTTTCACATAAAGGAAGTGCATAGGATCTTGGCTCGTGTATATAGCAAGATTCCCACTTGATCTGCAGATATTTTAAAGATCCAAAGTCTGATAATTTTGATTAACCTGATTGATGATGCTGAAATCTAGCACCACCAGATAAGTGATGATGAGCTCAAACAGTAGTAACCATAGCAACCATAGAGATGTATATGTGTAAGTGTGTAGAAGGAGATGAGTATAAGATGAATGAGACAATGATGTATAGTGGTTCAGCCAATTAGTCCTACATCCACTGTGAGTGTGTGATCGACTAAGTATGGGCACTAATGACCTTGGATACAATGCACATAAGCTCACTTTCTCTCTCTACTGTGTGTACAAGCAGAGTTTTTAGCTAAGGTTACAATTTATCGATCCATCCCTTTATAGGGTTGTAGGTGACAAGTATATATAGGTCTTGGTGGGTGTAGTGTACCCCCAAGTATGCATGGTGCATGTGAATGATGATCTAGCCAATATCCTGTTGACACCTGTAGATGCCAAATTATGGCATAATATTCCCTCACATGAGGGGGTGATATGGTTATAACGGTCTTCCACGTGCCATGTGAGCCTCACGCGCACTGTTCCACGTGTCTCCCAAACCACGCATTGTGATGATGTCACCCTCGGCCTATGATATGAGGCCGAGGGCAAAGTTCCTTCTGGTGGTGAGTCTGGCCTAATTTAGGCCTCGTACTATCGTACCCTCGGAGGGTCATCTGAGCCTGATGAGGGGTCGGCCCCTTGAAGGGTCGTCTGGGCCTGATGAAGGGTCATCTGGACCATAATGGGGGGTCGGTCCCTTGAACGGTCATCTGTGCTTGATGAGGGGTCGGCCCCTTGAAGGGTCGTTTGGGCCTGATGAAGGGTCATCTGGACCATGATGAGGGGTCAGCCCCTTGAAGGGTCATCTGTGCCTGATGAGGGGTCGGCCCCTTGAAGGGTCGTCTGGGCCTGATGAGGGGTCGGCCCCTTGAGGGGTCGTCTGGACCATGATGAGGGGTCGACCCATTAGAGGGTCGTCTGGGCCTGATGAAGGGTCGGCCCCTTAAAGGGTCGTCTGGGTCGGATGAAGGGTCGGCCCCTTGAAGGGTCGTCTGGGCCTGATGAAGGGTCATCCCCTTGGAGGGTCATCTGGGCTTGATACGGGGTCGACCCCTTGAAGGGTCACGAGACCATCTTGGGCTCGTCTTGGTGGAGGTCTCCCTCGGCCCGGCTGTGGGTATATATGGGTATATCAATCACCCCCAGCCCTTAGCCATAGATGTTGTTCAGATGGTTGAGGGATAGTGTTGCATATGAGATGAGCTTATGATCAGTTAGGTGAGTGACACCTGTCAAGATAATGTGACACTTAGGCAGATATCCATTGTTGTTCCAATTTCCTAGGTATGGCGGTTGCACACTTTGCTTGGGACTTTATGCCCTAATGATTCCCTCCTCGTGGGTTGTGCTCTGCCTTGGTTAATGGGCCCACTCATTAGCAAGATATTTAAATAATTTTTGAAGTCTTTTCCCCTTCTTCTTCTTCACGCCTGAACTCTCTCTCTAAATTTTCCACAGCTCCATAGCCATAGCCATTTCTGCGACTTATGCATCAAGCCTCATCGTCCTCATCGTCCTTTCTCAGGTAATCCTTCTGAGCCAGTGCCCTCTTTACATTCCATTATTTTTTAACACTTCGACTACTTTAGGTCTGTAGGACTAGATTTTTCTTTGGCTATTTCCTACTTTCTAGCGTTCTTCTCTGGTGGCTTGTTCTTGAGTGTTCTTGATTAAAACTTTTACTTTCCTTAGTTTCAATCCAAAGGTCCAACTTAGTCAATTGCTAACTTATTTGTAGTTAGGTTATCCAAATTCTTCTAAGTGTAGGGTCTCCCCATTAATGCTTAGGAGGCTTTACAATTTAGTTGAAGAGTTCCCATCCCTGAGAGAGAAGTTCTTTGTAGAGATCAGAAAAGTAGAGGAAGAGGAGGAGAGAAGACGAGGGGCCGACCCTAATTGGGTACGACCCATTTTTCCCATTCCTCTAGCCACAATAAAACCATCTGAGTCTTGTGGGTCGTCCTGTCGTCCAGCCGACAGTCATTCAGGAGAGATAGATGAGAGAGCATTGTCACCAACTGGCGTTGGGCCTTCTGGGAGGAGAGAGACGTCTGATCTAAGCCCAGGCCGACAGGCCGAGGGAGTGGTCCCTTCCTAAGTTGTCCCTGTGAAAACTTTATCCCCCTCATTCCTTCCAGATGGCCTTTCCTCATGGACCTCTGACAGGTGATGAGGCTGAGGGAGAGGGGACTGAGGATGATGGTGAGGACTCAGACGCCAACCAAGTTGACACCTCCCACGCCTCGGCCTATATTTCCTCAATCAAGGATCGTGACCCCCTGTTGTGGAGGCTTACATTTGGTATGCCTCCCAACATTAGCATGAGGGTCCCCTATGAGTCTGAGAGAGTCTTTGAAGGGGACGCAGGGGAGATAGCAGTGTATGAATAGATGTTAAAGGTCGGCGTTAGGTTCCCTCTGCACCCTGCCATAGTCAACATATTATCAGCCCTCGGCATCGCCCCTTCTCAGCTTCCTCCCAACTCTTGGAGAACGGTCCTCGTCTATGTCTCTTTGTGGAAGAATACCTTCACTGACGAGCCTTCAGCCGATGTTTTTTTGGCTTGTTATAATATCACTTCGTCGTCCAAACAACTTGGGTACTATCACCTGGGGGCGAGGAGGTCTGATAAAAAACTTCTCCACGTGGCACAAACCTCCAATCATGACTGGAAGAAGAGATTTTTCTTTATTTCTAGAGAGTGGGAATTTTCTACCGAGACTCAACCTTTGGACGATGGTCCGAGAGTCCCAAGGAGATGGTTTAACCCCTCGATGAAGACTAGGTCAGACCCCGAACTTAGTCTAGATGATAAGGACATAGTCGAGTATCTAAGAGAACGAGGGAAAGAGGGCGGACTTGCAAAGTTTAAAGATCTGATAACCCCTTGGTTCTTCAAAGAAGCTGGTCTGAGGGTCGGACCCTTGATAGAGCTATGTGAGTTATCATTATTTTTTGCTCAACCTTTACTTTTTTCCAGGTGTTTTATCTTTGCCTCGGTATTCTTCTGATGTGTCGTCTTCTTTTCAGGTCGTCCTGCAGGTATCTCTGATTTTCTATGGCAAATGACTGCCCCAAGCTTATTATCTGGCCTAGGCAAGAAGAAGGGCAAGGAGCCTCAGAAAACTCCGAGGAAGTCGAAGGTCATGGGGCCGACACCTGTCGAACCTTCCATCGGGGGTTCCAAAAGAAAAGGTCTTGAAGTTCCTGTTGACCCTCGACCTGATTCGAGAATGAGGGTGAGGGTGGAGGCATCGGAGGGGACTGACTCCTCCTCCAGCATGGGGGCCTTCTGGTCCCAAAACTTAGCATTTTTTAAGGCCGAGTCATCTTCCCTGATTTCCAACCTAAGGGTTGCCAAGGCCTCTATGTTTTTTGCCCCTTCGACTGTCGACTATGAGTTCTTGTCTAAGATGCCCCCGGTGAAGGTGTATGACTATGGTCTGCACACACTGGCTCAGGTATTTGTTTTTACTTTATCTCCTTAATTGAATTTTTTTACCAACTGTTTCCTCAGCCTCTTAACAAGTGTCTTTTTCTGTGCAGTCTGTCTGTGCCTTTACCTCGGCCACAAAGTGGATGGCTGAAAACCAACAAAAATTTCATGAAGCTGAGAGGGCCATTCAGCACGAGGCTGATCTGCAGATAGAGCTCGAGACTACAAGGGCTGAACTAGAGAGTGCCAGGACCGAACATGCCAGGGTTCTGGACGAGCTGACGAGGAAGCATGATGCCGACCTGAAGGCCAAGGACTTACTTATTAAAGAGAAGGATGAGGCCTTGATCAACCTAGGGGCTCAATTCAAGACTGAGCTATCTGAGGCAGTGAAGAAGGCAGAGGCCGATGCTATTGAGGCCTACAAACTTTTGGACGAGTTTCAAGGCTTCAGTCTTGAGTACTTGGAAAGGGGAATTAGAACGACCTATCCGTGGGTATTCCTAAAGTTCGTTGATGCAGTGTCGTCTGTTCGACCTTCTCTCGAAGCAGTTCAACTGGACGATCCCCTAATTGCTGAGGCCTTAGCCCAAGTGGAGTCCCAAGTGCAGGTTGAGGGTACTGGCACGCCTGAGGATCAGCCTCTCTTGGTCATAGAAGAAACCCCCATAATTAATGTTAAAACATTACCCTCTGATGTTGCTCAATAGGGTGGCTATTTGTAGCCCATACCCTCTTCATGTAACCCATATTTTTGTACTCATTTATTGGACAAACATCAACATTTTGTAATATAATGCCTCTCTGTCTTCTATACTTGTCTCTTGTATGATTTTCCTTGTGATGTTTTTAAATTAACTCACTAACCCCTCCCTCGTCTTTCTTGAGGGTGAATGAGGGGTCATCCCCACCATTGACCCTCATTATAGCCGAGGGTGGTTTTTACCAACTTAATGTTTTTTTCAATTAAGTCCCCCCTCGTCTTTCTTGAGGGCAAAGGAGGGGTCGTCCCCACCATTGACCCTCGTTATAGCCGAGGGTGGATTCCACCAACTTAATGATGTTTTCAATCAAGTTCCCCTCGTCTTTCTTTAGGGCAAAGGAGGGGTCGTCCCCACCATTGACCCTCATTATAGCCGAGGGTGGTTTTTACCAACTTAATGGTTTTTTCAATTAAGTCCCCTCTCGTCTTTCTTGAGGGTAAAGGAGGGGTCGTCCCCACCATTGACCCTCATTATAGAAGAGGATGGATTCCACCAACTTAATGATGTTTTCAATCAAGTCCCCCCTCGTCTTTCTTGAGGGCAAAGGAGGGGTCGTCCCCACCATTGACCCTCATTATAGCCGAGGGTGATTTTTACCAACTTAATGGTTTTTTCAATTACGTCCCCCCTCGTCTTTCTTGAGGACAAAGGAGGGGTCGTCCCCACCATTGACCCTCATTATAGCCGAGGGTGGATTTCACCAACTTAATGATGTTTTCAATCAAGTCCCCCTCGTCTTTCTTGAGGGTAAAGGAGGGGTCGTCCCCACCATTGACCCTCATTATAGCCGAGGGTGGTTTTTACCAACTTAATGGTTTTTTCAATTAAGTCCCCCCTCGTCTTTCTTGAGGGCAAAGGAGGGGTCGTCCCCAATCACACTAGAATTAATCAAACCCAACGTGAGGGACCATTCTCATTATGATTCCAAGTGTTCTGTTGGAGCAACACATTCATTACAACTGTGGTCCGACTTGACTTTACAAAATTACTGATAGTATTTCTTCAAATGGTCTGCATTCCAGGGGTTGGAAAAGGGTTCCCCTTCCAGGTTTTCTAGTCGATAGGTTCCAGGAACAACTTCATCGATGATCCTATATGGGCCATGCCAATTTGGGTGGAGCTTTTTGGGCTTCTGCCAAGTCTTTTTGAGGACCAAGTCCCCCACTGTAATTGGCCTCTGCTTCACCCTCTGGTTGTAAAACCTTGCAGTCCTCTGCTAGTAAGCGGCTTGCCTTATCTTGGCATCTTCCCTCCTTTCCTCAATCAGGTCTAAGTCAAGTCTCCTCTCTTCCATATTTATCTGAGGGTCATACATTTGGACCCTATGAGTAGGAAACCCAATTTCGGTGGGGATGACGGCTTTTGGGCCATAAGCTAGCATGAACGGGGTTTCTCCGGTAGAGGTCTTTGTTGTCATCTTGTAGGCCCATAGTACAGCATATAACTCCTCAACCCATCTTCCTTTTTCCTCCTCAAGTCTCTTCTTGATCCCATCTAGGATTGTCCTATTTGTGACTTCCGTTTGCCCATTGGCCTGAGGTCGACCTGGGGTAGAGAAGAATTGTTTGATACTCACCCTTTCACAGTACTTCTCTAGAGATGTGTTCTTGAATTGAGTCCCGTTATCTGAGATGAGGGTGTTGGGGAGACCACTTCTGCATATAATATTTTTCCAGATGAACTGGAAGGTCTTTTGTTCGGTAATCGTGACCATTGGCTCTGCCTCCACCCATTTTGAAAAATAGTCAATTACCACGATGAGGAACCTATAGTTATTGATGGCCCTAGGCAAGGGGCCTACTAGGTCGATCCCCCACACTGCAAATGGCCATGGGGATGTAATGGAGGTAAGAGGCTGATGGGGTTGGTGAGGGATGGTGGCAAATCTCTGACATTTGTCACACTTTTTTACATATGACGTGGCATCTTTCCCCAAGGTCGGCCACCAGTACCCTGGGGACCACCCTCTTCACTAAAGATCTACCCCTAATGTGGCTTGAACATGACCCCTCATGCACGTCTTGTAAAATGTGTGGGACTTTAGACGGGTGCACACACCTAAGTAAGGGGAGTAAAAATCCCTTTTTGTACAAGGTGTCTCCGATGATAGTGAATTTTGCAGCTCCGTATCTCAACCTTTTCCTTTATTGCCTTGCTTTTAGAATTTCCCCCTCTTTGATGTATCTGATCAGAGGGTCCATCCATGAAGCTTCCTTAGAAACATTTAAGCAAGTGCCAAGTGTTCCCTCAGCATCTTCAATAGTTGGTCGAAGCAAGATTTCCACTGGGACTGTCTTCCTAATATCCGTCCTAATTGCCGAGGCCAACCTAGAAAGTGCATCAGCTCGACCATTATCGAGCCTAAGTATCCTCTTCAATTTCAATTCTCTGAAGCTATTCAACAGTGACTTCACTTTCTCAAGGTATTTTGCCATCCGCTCGTCCTTGGCCTCGTAGGCTCCTAGTATCTAATTCACTACTAGCCTTGAATCACTATGGACCAAAATCTGATCGACACTAAGAGATTTGACCAAGGAGAGCCCTGCTATCAGAGCCTCATATTCAGACTCGTTATTGGAGACTTTGAAGTTTAACCTTAAGGCTTACTCGATGTCTGTACCGTCTGGTGCTGACACTATTAATCCAGCCCCACTTCCGCTTTTGTAAGAGGACCCGTCAACGAAGAGGCTCCACACTGTCTTTTCCTCTGATAAATTCCCCTCGGTGAGGGACCCCTGTCTAAAGAGATATCTTCCCTCTTCATTTTCGATGACTTTTCCTCTAGCGGTGCTTGTCTTAGCCTTGTCTGCGAGTGTGTCGGTGAGCCTACCTTGTAGGGTATCTGTCTTCCTGAGGCTCTTATCTTCAGCTTCATCATCTTCCCAACTAAATTCAGCCATAAAATCTGACAATGCTTTCCCTTTAATGGTCGTCCTAGGTTGATACACAATGTCAAACTCCCCTAGCTCTATAGCCCAGGCCATTAACCTACCTGACTTTTCTGACTTGTGTAGGACCTGCCTAAGAGGAGAGTCAGTGAGGATGAGCATTGTATGGGATTGGAAGTATGGTTTTATCTTTCTTGATGCATGGATCAAGGCATAGGCTAACTTCTCCATCCTTGGGTATCTTTGCTCTGCCCCTGGAGTGCTTTACTGTTGAAATACACTGGCTTCTGTACTCCATCTTTATCTCTGACGATTGTTGCGCTGATGGCTGATTCTGAGAAAGCTAGGTACACATAAAGTCATTCACCCTGCACGGGTCATGACAGTAGCAAGGGAGACCCTAGGTATGACTTTAACTCCTTGAAAGCCTCATCACATTCTTGACTCCATTCGAAGGCCTTTTTGAGAATTTTGAAGAACGGTAAACACTTGTCTGTAGCTCTGGACACAAACCTATTCAAAGCAGCCACTCGTCCCGTGAGCCTCTGAACGTCTTTAATGGTCTTGGGGGTTTTCATATCTATAAGGGCCTTTATCTTTTCAGGGTTGGCCTCGATGCCTCTTTGGTTGACAATGACCCCAAGAACTTCCCTGCTCCGACCCTGAAGACACACTTGGCTGGGTTGAGCTTCATTTGGTACTTGTCCATTGTATTAAAGGTCCTCTTAAGTTCATTCACATGATCCTCTGCCTTCAAACTCTTAGTCAGCATGTCATCTACATAGACCTCCATAGACTTCCCAATTTGGTCTTCGAACATTTTATTTACAAGGCGCTGATACGTTGCCCCCGCATTTTTTAGGCCAAAGGGCATGACCCTATAACAGTATGTCCCCTTATCGGTAATGAAAGCAGTCTTCTCCGAGTCTTCAGGGTCCATGAAGATCTGGTTGTACCCTGAATAGGCATCCATGAAGCTCATGAGCTCATGGCCTGCGGTAGCGTCTACCATCTGATCAATGCGGGGGAGAGGGAAGCTATCTTTGGGACAATGCTTGTTGAGATCGGTGAAGTCCACACACATTCTACACTTCCCATTAGCCTTTGGGACAATGACTACATTGGACAGCCATTCGGGGTAGATGACCTCCTTGATAAACTCTACATCTTCTAGCTTCTTCACCTCATCCCTAATGACCTCATACTTTTTACGAGAATAAATTCTCCTCTTCTGCTTCAATGGCTTAGCACCCTCTACCACATTGAGGTTGTGGCTCATAATTTCGGGGTTGATCCCCGGCATATCTGCATGACTCCATATAAAGACGCTCTGTCTTCTCCTCAACAGCTTGATGAGGTCTTCCTTGATGTTTGGCCTCAGAGCTTTGCCGACTTGGATGGTTTTTTCCGGCTCAGATGATGGATTCTACCTCTTCTGCGGGCTCTCCTTTCCCGAGTTTTTTCTCATCCCTGGGGTCAAGGGTGTCAATATTGTAAGTGGTTGTTGCCTTCTTGTGCGCCTCTCTTTCTTCAGCGGAGTTGAAATAACATTCTCGTGATGTCGTATGTTCATCTGATGGAACGTAGACGGCACAGCTTTAAACCCCTTGAGGGCTACCTGCCCCAGTATGATGTTGTAGGCCGAAAAGACATGTTCATCCATCACAAAGAAGCTGACCTTCTTGGTAAGCCATCTCGGCCACTCGTCTCCCATCCTGACATCGGCCTCATATACTCCAAGGGGATGAACCTTTTCCCCACTGAACCCAATCAATGGATGATAGTATGGGACAAGTCTAGCACGGCTGAGACTTAAGGCCTTGAAGCATGGCTAAAACATCACATCTACAGAGCTACCCCCGTCGACCAGGATCCTCGGCACCTCACACCCGTGTACCCTGGTAGTGATGATGAGAGGGTCATCATGTGGGGCTAAGAGGCCTCTGAAGTCCATTCTTGAGAACCCCACTATCAGAGTATCCATATCGACCTTTTTCCTTTTTTTTGACTTTGCCTCTAGAGAGGTTGAGTCCACAGTTTTCGTCACTGCCTTGGCTTCAGCTACATGGGCCTTCCTGTCTGTGACCTCTGACACTCCTCCTTCTAGGCCCTCGGAGATCATTCCCACACCGAGCGAGATCATATTAAGTCTCTTGACAGGGTCGTGGTCATCTCTTGGAGGGAAATCAGGGTCGTCCTCATCATCAGAAGGGTCATCCCCTCTTTTTGGAGGATATTCTCTACATGCATCAACCCGCTTCTTTCTGGGGTCGTCCCCTCGGCCCCTCTTGAAGGCACCTTTATCAACGTACTTCCTGAGCTTCCCTTCTTTCAGCATCTTCTCAATCTCATCTTTCAGATCAAAGCATTTGTCTGTCATGTGGCCATGGTCTTGGTGAAATTCACACCACAGGTTTTTTTTCCTCTTGTTGGGGGCTGCTTTTAACTTTTCAGGCCACTTCAGGGACCGGTCACTCTTTATCTCATTGAGAATATGTTCACAGCTGACCGTTAGAGGGGTGTAATCAGCGAACTTGTCGTCCGTAGACCTCTTCTTCCCCTCTTTGTTCTTCTTATGGTACTTACCCCCACTAGTGCCTCCTTTTTCATCTTCATATTTTGCATCCATCGCCTCTTCGGCATTCATCACTTTTCCTTCTGTTGATAACAATTCAGCCATCATCCTCGGAGGGTCTTCAGCAAGCTTCCATAGCAGCTTCCCCTTATGGAGCCCTCCAATGAGGGCGGTCGTGGCTATGCTCTCCTCATAGTCTTCCACCTCTAACTTTTCTTTATTGAATCTAGCTATGTAGTCTCTTAGACTCTCGTTCTTCCCCTACTTAACATAGAGCAGGTGTGTGGTCTTCTTCTGTGGCCTCACTCCAAAGCAAAAGTTGTGGATAAACCGGTCTGCCAACTGCTTAAAGCTTTCAATGGAGTTTTTTGGAAGAGACATATACTAGACATGTGCATCCCCAGTCAGAGTGCCAGAAAAGGCACGACACCTCATCTCATCCGAGATAGAGTATATGTCTGTCGTTGATTGGTACATCTCAATATGGTGGACAGGGTTGGTACTCCCGTCATACCGAGGGGTGACCGCTGGTGGCTTGAACTTGGATGGCGTGGGGAAGTTGACTATCTTCGCCACAAAGGGTGAGCTCATGGAGTATCCTCTCTGAAGAGGGTCCCGGTTCTTTAGAATATCGCCAAACTTATCCTCTAGTCGCTGGATCGAGTCATTCCAGGGCCTCGTAGGGTTGGCCTGACCGATGTTATCCCCTGCCGCCTCTTTGAGGTGGACGGAGGGTTCTACGGCGGTAGGCATGTGTCAGCTATTTACTTCCCCCTGACCATCGTCCCGTCCTAGGGGTCGGCCCATGTTGGGTCGGCCATCTGCTGCCTCCCTTATGGACCTCACAGCACTTTTTGATCTGGACAATTTTTCCCGCAGTTCACTTACTGGGCCCAGCCTCTCAAGGGCCGACCCCTTGCTCAAGCGATCAAAAGCAGAACCTCTCGGGCGATCGTCAGGATTTGCCTTCCATACTTCCCTCTGCTCTCCTGGAGGGGTCGCACAGTATTGTTGGAGACCTCATACGGCTCCCAGTACTCTATGGGAGCCTCCTCTCCCTCCAGATCTCATACCTCAGGGAAAGGGTTTCCTTGCCTCCCCAGGCGTAGACGCCGGGGGTCAGCAACATCCCTTCACCGATGTGGGGGTGGAAAGTCTTTGCGTAGTGCCTGGGGTGGTCCCCTGGCCTCATGCTGCCCTGGAGCCACTGCCAGAGTAATCATCTCAGGTGAGACCCATGGTGGTCTTAGTATGTTCTGACTTAGAGCTGTGAACTGTTCTTGCATAATCTGTTGGCTTGCTACCAGAGACTTCAAGGCTGCCACCACATCAACCATCTCAGAATAGGGTGGTGGCTGACTGGAACTGGGTCCTACTCCATATCCGGCGGAGGAAGTGGTGGTGGTGGCATCTACGGTGCCATGTGTTTGAGTTATAAAGAGTTGAACTGAAGAAAAGACTGGTGAGCTTGAGAACCTTAATGGGTCTCTTTCAATGGTGAAACATCTCCACACAGGGGGAGAACTGGCTCACCACCAGAGTGCCCAGTGAGGTCAAGATGTACAAAGGAAGAGATGTCTTCTCGTTCCCATAAACGGCACCAAATTGATGATGCTGAAATCTAGCACCACCAGGCAAGTGATGATGAGCTCAAACAGTAGTAACCATGGCAGCCATAGAGATGTATATGTATAAGTGTGTAGAAGGAGATGAGTATAAGAGGAATGAGACAATGATGTATAGTGGTTCAGCCAATTAGGCCTACATCCATTGTGACTGGGTAATCCACTAAGTATGGGCACTAATGGGCTTGGATACAATGTACATAAGTTCACTTTCTCTCTCTACTGTGTGTACAGGCAGAGTTTTTAGCTAGGGTTACAATTTATCGATCCATCCCTTTATAGGGTTGTAGGTGACAAGTATATATAGGTCTTGGGGGGTGTAGTGTACCCCCCAAGTATGCATGGTGCATGTGAATGATGATCTAGCCAATCTCCTGTTGACACCTGTAGATGCCAAATGATGACATAATATTCCCTCACGTGAGGGGGTGATATGGTTATAACGATCTTCCACGTGCCATGTGAGCCTCATGCGCACTATTCCATACGTCTCCCAAACCACGCGCTGTGATGATATCACCCTCGGCCTATGATATGAGGCCGAGGGCAAAGTTCCTTCTGGTAGTGAGTCTGGCCTAATTTAGGCCTCGTACTGTCGTACCCTCGAAGGGTCGTCTGATCCTGATGAGGGGTCAGCCCCTTGAAGGGTCATCTGGGCCTGATGAAGGGTCGACCCCTTGAAGGGTCATATGTGCCTGATGAGGGGTCAGCCCCATGAAGGGTCGTTTGGGCCTGATGAAGGGTCGGCCCCTTGAAGGGTAGTCCGGGCCTATGAGGCGTCGTCCACTTGAAGGGTCGTCTGTGCCTGATGAGGGGTCGGTCCCTTGAGGGGTAGTCTGGACCATGATGAGGGGTCGACCCCTTAGAGGGTCGTCTAGGCCTGATGAAGGGTCGGCCCCTTGAAGGGTCGTCCGGGCCTGATGAGGGTCGGACCCTTGAAGGGTCGTCCCCTTGGAGGGTCGTCCGGGCCTGATGCGGGGTTGGCCCCTTGAAGGGTCACGAGACCATCTTGGGATCGTCTTGGTGGAGGGCGCCCTCGGCCCGGCCGAGGGTATATATGGGTATATCATTGATTTTGGAAATTACTTTGCATATTAGTGATATATTCTTTATCTCTCTTCCAACTCAATCACATTAGTTGAATTTTAGTTTCTTTTCTTTCATAGAATCTTGAAATATCATTTATGTGATACATATTGCTTAGATAGTTTTTAGTTTTGATTTCTTCTTTCGTGAAATCTTATTTTGGTTGGTTATTTTCAAAATGATATGTTGTATTCAAACCCTAAACCAGAAAAACTTTTCTGATTTTAGTTTACTTAAATATTTAGACTTAGATCTAGTTGAGTCCTTGATTGGGGATTTCACTTTCAAATATTTCACATTTTGTGAAATAAGCGTACATATTTTCAAATGAAGGAAGTGCATAGGATCTTGGCTCATGTATATAGTAAGATTTCCTCTTGATCTGCGGATATTTTAAAGATACAAAGTCTAATAATTTTGATTAACTGATTTTGAAAATTACTTTATAGATTAGTGATATGTTCTTTATCTCTCTTCTAACTTAATCACGTTGGTTGAATTTTAGTTTCTTTTCTTTCATAGAATCTTGATATTTCATCTCTCTGATACATTTTACTTAGATAGTTCTTATTTTTGATATCTTTTTTCGTGAAATCTTGTTTCGTTTTATTAATTTCAAATTGATATGTTGTATTCCAACCCTAAACCAGAATTTTTTTTTTCTGATTTCAGTTTACTCAAATATTCAGACTTAGATCTAGTTGAGATCTTGATTGTGGATTTCACTTTCAAATATTTCACATTTTGTGAAATAAGGGGAAAAATTTTTAAATAAAGAAATTGCATAGGATCTTGGCTCGTGTATATAGCAAGATTCCCTCTTGATCTTTCTGATATTTTAAACATCCAAAGTCTGATAATTTTGATTAACCTGATTTTTGGGAAATTCCTTTGCTTATTAGTGATATATTTTTTTATCTCTCTTCCAACTTAAACACATTGGTTGAATTTCAGTTTCTTTTCTTTCATAGAATCTTGAGATATAATCTCTGTGACACATATTGCTTAGATAGTTTTTAGTTTCGATTTCTTCTTTCGTGAAATCTTATTTTGGTTGGTTATTTTCAAAATGATATGTTACAATTTGCGAAGTAAGCATACATATTTTCAAATAAAAGAAGTGCATAGGATCTTGGCTCGTGTATATAGAAAAATTCCCTCTCGATTTGTGGATATTTTAAAGATCCAAAGTCTGATAGTTTTGATTGACCTTATTTTTGAAATTCCTTTGCATATTCGTGATATGTTCTTTTTCTCTCTTTCAACTTAATCACGTTGGTGGAATCTCAGTTTCTTTTATTTAATAGAATCTTGAGATTTCATCTCTATGATACATATCACTTAGTGTTTATTTCCAACTATTTTTATAGCAAATTTGAGTGTTTTTTTTTTAATTGAGGATGCGAGTTAATGTGTTTAGATTGTGCAAACCCCCTTTTTATACTCTTTTCTGAGTGTGTTTTTACATATGTTTCTTTGTATTTATCAATCACATCTATTGATTTTTCTCGTTAACTAAATAGGATAAAACCGTGTGTGTGTTTAATCTTCTTTTGTAAACATATAATTTTATTATCTTCTTATCAAATCAAATCTTCAAGGGTGGAAATTTAATTATTTTAGTATGCGTTTACAAGCCTGTATTGTTCCAACACATGCTTGTATATTATTTTCTGTTTCTTCCCTCTCACATACTTGTGATTCTTTAAGAACCCTTGGATCAGATTAATCACGATCCGCATGTGTTTAGACTCAATCCAATTGGATTCATTTTGACCCATCAACGTTGGCTATTTCCACCGCTTCATATAAACAATTAGGTTGATAGTGAAATGATCATACCTAATCTCATCCATAGGGTTACCGTAGAGATTCTCGATCCTTCCTCACCCACTATATAAGCACACCAATTCTTAGTTATTTGAGACTTTTGGCCTTCTTCCAAACTTGAGAGAAATAAGAGAAGAGAGAGGGAGAAAGCATTAGATAGAGAATATAAACCCTAAATCCAACTCATTTCAAATCTCACAAGAAAACATTTTCTAAATCAGTTCGAGAAATGTGAAGTTTATCCTCTTTAGTTCTTTATCTCTCTTCCAACTTAATCTCGTTGGTCAAATCTCAGTTTCTTTTCATAGAATCTTGAGATTTCATCTCCGTGATGCATATCACTTAGATAGTTCTTAGTTTTGATATTTTTTACGTGAAATCTTGTTTTAGTTAGTTATTTTCAAATTGTTATGTTGTATTCAAACCCTAAACCAACAAAAAACTTTTCTGATTTCAGTTTAATCAAATATTCAGACTTAGATCTAGTTGAGATCTTGATTGGGGACTTCACTTTCAAATATTTCACATTTTGTGAAATAAGTGTACATATTTTCAAATAAAGAAAGTGCATAGGATCTTGGCTCGTGTATATAGCAAGATTCTCTCTTGATCTGCGGAGATTTTAAAGATCCAAAGTCTGATAATTTTGATTAACCTGATTTTTTGGAAATTGCTTTGCATATTAGTGATATGTTCTTTATCTCTCTTCTTACTTAATCACGTTGGTCGAATCTCAGTTTCTTTTCTTTCATAGAATCTTGAGATTTCATCTTTGTGATACGTATCACTTGAGTGTTGTGGGACGTTTAAACCCTTTCCTTATATGGAGGATGTATTATTTGTATTTGGGTAAGGGCTTAGGTTGAGAATTTAGACTTTAAGTTTCGTCCATGGCTGACAGTGGCTGGAGAGGACGATTACTGGAACGATCGATCGATCGATCGATGATGGCGAAATCTTGGCAGTTCTGCCAGTTTGTTATATAAAGGGAAAATTTAGTAAAAGTTATGTTTCATACATTAATAAGTGATAATTAATTATGAAACAAATATTCCTAGCAATTATGGGAGAAAGTAATTGGGACTAGGATAAATTTATGTGGGGCGCTTAATGGATGAAATTGAGAGGTTTTATTCCAAAATAGTGAAATACGGATCACGTGAGCAAATCCGGGTATATTGGTCGAGCGACCCCAAGATATTGAATTAAGTTTGGAGATAAACTATTTAATTTAGAGTCGGGATATAGACTCGGGAAATAATTAATTTCGGGCCAAGTGAATCGAGTCCGGGTATGTTGGTAATTATAGGCGAATATAATTGAAAAATTTATAGAAATAAATGTGTGACACATTGTAGGCGAATATGTGGGTATGATATTATGAGATGTAAAATGGACCAAGTGAGCAAGTCTGGGTATGTTGGTTAAGTGACACCAAAGTATTAAATTAATTATTGAGAGAGAGAGAGTAATTAATTTGGACTCAGAACATAGGCTCGGAAAATATTAAGTTACGGGCCAAGTAAGTGAGTCCGGGAATAATGGTTGGGTGACACCAAGTTATTAAATTAATGAATGTGATAATTAATTTAATTAGAGTCGGATTGTAGGCTCGGAGAAGTATTAAATTAATAGGTGTGTTAATTAATTTAATTAGAGTCGGACGGTAGACTCGGGGAAGTATTAAATTAATATGTGTGTTAATTAATTTAATTAGAGTCGTACGATAGACTCGGGGAGGTATTAAATTAATATGTGTGTTAGTTAATTTAATTAGAGTCGGATGATAGACTCGGGGAGGTATTAAATTAATAAGTGTGTTGATTAATTTAATTGGAGTCGGACCATAGACTCGGGGAAAGTATTATATAAATTGAGGTGTGAGTTAAATATATTAGAGTCGGACCATAGACTCGGAAAGACAATAAATTATTAAGTGAGAAAATTAATTATGTTGAGTCGAGCCACAGACTCAGGAAATTACAGGCAGTGTACGGAATTTTGAGTACACGGTAAAGTCGAGGTTTATATTATATATATACGATGTAGTGATAGTATATATATGCGTGTATATATTGTGTGTGATATTAAATATCAGTGATTAGATATTTATTCAATTTATATACTCTAATGCTATCAAGGGAGGTTGCGCGATGTGGGTGAATCCCCTAGCTTGAGGAGTAGGGCGAGTATATCCCTAGGTCATAGCGTCTGGTATATATGGGTGAGGGATTTATCTCACTTTGAGGGAAGGAATATGACCGCTTCCACTACGTTAATATTTTGGGTCAAGTTGGTGAGTGATTCCAACTTGGGGAACTAGGTTTTGTGAGCACACCTAGTGAGATAGCATTTTAGAGGGAATCATCCGGCGAGGGTATACTCGAAGGGAAGGATATATGTATGTTATATGTGTGGATGTTGTAGTAAAGGTACGTATATAATGGTAGTAAATATTATATACGGGTAATAATACAATGTGTGATGTATTTACTTTATATAACTTGTGACACGATTATATGATACTATTTAAGAGGAATTAATTAAGTTAATTGTGAGATAACTTATAATTCAAGAATCATTATACTCCGGTTAGAGTAGTATGGCAAGGGAATATTATACCAGGACTAGTTGGACGGGGTAGTACAACTAGGTGGGGTTAAGGTAACCGGTAGGTGTGCACAATAGTGGAGGGGTGAGAATGTCCACTAGGAAGTGCGACACTAACTTAAATATGAAGCGCATTCATGCATTTTAAATTCCTGCATTTAATTCACTTGCAAAATGTTTTGGGTTCTAACCCTTGCTATACAACTTTTTTCAAAACCTTTTAGGTGTCCAGCCACAGGGACGTCGGGATTGATATTCTATTCCAGGGACACGGAGCTGCGACATATGTGGATCCTAGCAGGAGTTTGGATTAGACGCATCATTCATTCATTCCTAGAGTAGGAATCTTGTATCAGTTTCAGTTTTATTTAGGGCATGTCGCCCAGACTTTCAGTTCAGGTTTCGGACTTATTTTATTTCAGTGTTGCATATTTGTATTGGATTATTTCTTTGATGGCCGGTGTTTTATTCGGCAAGTTGTGTATTAATGATTCAGTTTATTTTCATTCAGTTGTGTGAATGGTTTATATTTAATTCTGCATGTACTTTTTGTGTAATTAAAAAGTTAAAATTGGCACCAGCTTTTGAAATACCAGGTGGTTAGTAAGTTTTAAAAAAAAAATTTCGACAGTGATGCTAAGGATGATCCAACTGAGATTCCTGTTTTAATTTGGTATAGGATTGATCACTCGGTATTTTATTAGGCAGGGTGTCACAGATGGTATCAGAGCATCAGGTTCTAGTGTCCTTAGGATCTGTGCGGCTTTTCACGTTTTGGCTTAGCAATCTTTGACATAGAGCCCTATTATTGGATTATTGTATTCTCATACGTATGCGCATATACGTTCTTCTGCGAAATTAATATTTGAGAGTGAACTCACACCAATTCGGTTCTCATTCCAGATAACACCCATAAGAGAGCAGCTAGGGCAGTAGGGGCAGATGTGACGAGGGAGCCTCGTCAGGAGCAAGTGTTACCGCAACAACTGCCAGAGATGATTTTGGCAACACAGGTAACAAAACTAGTGGCGCAGGCGGTTGAAACGACAGTGGTCGCAACGGCAAGGTACTTTCCACGGGATCAGCCACAAGTGTTAGTGGCGCTGGATGTTCAGACTCACGCGGAGTCGTCGGGGTGGAAACAAGAAAGAGAGGTTATTTTTAGTGGGAACCCACCAGAGTTGCAAGGGGGTCCAGATGTAGTGCTAGCGTGTCAAGGAAGAGAGATATCCAGTGTCACCTACGCATGGGAGATTGCGATGAGGTGCGGAAGCAAATGCAAACTACTTTTAGTTTAGTGGGAGCAGCGCTACAGTGGTGAGAGTCGATCACCACAGTTGAGGAAAGGGACACACTAGCTATTGTAGAGTTTTGGGTGCGGTTTGATCGCAAGTATTTTCCTCCAGTGGCTGAGACCGAAACGAGGAGAAAATTTTGTGAGGTGACTCAAGGGGACCGTTAAGTGGCCGATTACGAGGAAGAATTCACTCGTTGGCAAAATTGTGTACCGGATGAGGTAAGCGGGGAAAAGAGTAAGAAAGTAAAGGTTTGTGGATGGGTTGTCTGGAGAATCAGACAACATTTAATTGGTAAATACGCATTAGTAGCTTATACTGATGTCGTTAACGCAACACTTCGGCATTGTCAGGAATATCGCTTCCACGCGAAAGGAAGCGGGAGGGGAGTGGGAACTAACCAGTCGGATAAGGCTGGGGGGAAATACCAGTGGGGTATCCCAGAAGCAGACTGGGGGAGATCAAGGGCAGGATTTTCGGCCAGGAAATCATGCCAAACGATTTAGAACTGGAGTCTATCGGCAGGATGGCCAGGAATTTCAACAAGGTCAGCATGAAGGGGAACAGTGGAAGGGTGAATGTATTAGAAGGTGTTTCGTTTGTGGGGAAAGTGAGACACATGAAGAGATATTTCCTTAAACGAGGCAGGGGTCAACTACAGGACGAGGTCTTGGATGTACAGCCACTAAAGCAAGTCATGGGCGCATTCGGGCAGGGAGAATATGCTCCGGAACCCGAGGATCAGTCGTTGCAGCTGGGGTATGGAGGTAATTATTTTTACCCTATGGGCGTGGGGTATATTTTTGAGTGGCAAGGATGATGTCACAATATAAGACTTATTTTTCACTAGAGTTCACGGGTAAGTCAAACTTAGTGGGTGCGTTGCTGTAGCAGCCATAGTATGTGGATAAACTTTCCATAGGGTAGTGGAGTTTCCTTGGTGTTCTTTACGGGAGAGTGGAGGTGTACACTGAGTGAAGGTTTAAATTATGCAAGGAGTTACTACTTTCAAGAACTATGGGAGTAGGGTAGATAATATTTCCTAAAAAAAATCGGTTGGATAGCGATGGAATTTAACTATGGTGGATAGTGGTGTAAAATTTTGGTGTTCGCGACACCAGGGTATGGTTGATACTAGGTATCACCGGAGAGGGTGTATAGCCTATATATATGTGGATATATAAGTTGTATTGCGTGGTGTGATAGCACATAGTGTGGTTTTGTGTTCTCGCATTTTATCCCGGTAAGTGGGGATGTTTACTAAAGTGAATCAGGGTGGTTAGATTTATTTTCGAGCAAGAGAGATAGCTCGGGGTTTATTTTGCGCAAGGACTAGTGATAGTAAGGGCGCGGCATTTTATTTTGTCCTTGGTAGCATGAAAGTAAGCATATATACTTTTGTGTTGAGAGACAAGTATTTTGTGGGAAGATGGTTGGACGTTAGTACATGGGTTGAGTACTCGGGCAGTAGATATATGTATATATATATATATATATGTAATATGACTAAGGGTTCGAAGTTATATTACAGGTTACGAATATCATAGTCGGGTAACTTTCGTGCGGTAAAGCGCAGGGATAGGGTGTATGGGCACCCGGGTTAATTAAGGCAAAGTTCGTGCGGTTAAGCACGGGTATAGGGTGTATGGGCGCCTTTGTTAATTTAAATGCATACTTGTGTAACATATGGTTAGAAAAGGATGGGATAGATATAGCGGGCTTGGAGGCACATGACTAGAGAGTAATATCCGAAGCTTAGAATATTACACTCATCTTAATTTCGAGGACGAAATTCCTTTGTAAGGGGGGAGTAAGTAACACCCCGTAATTTTGAGGATTTAAAATTTAATTATTTTTTGGAGTTATTTAAATATTTAAATTGGAGAAAACTTAAATTCATGAGTTAGAGAATTTAATTGAGTGAGACGAATTAATTATAATTGGCGATTTTAAGTTTAATGGTTCAAAATCTCGTGTGTCACATTTTGAGGTCGAAATTTGGAAATTTCGAAAAGTATTTCGGATGGAAATTCTGAGTGCGCGGTTGCATCCGGATGGGTCGAGATAGTCAGAAAACAGTACCCGGGGGTAGTAATTGGGTCTCGGGGTATTTTTGGAAATAGCCGGGCCCAAACGGGGTGAGTTGGGCCTTTTTAATTAGGCCCACATGGCCAAAAATGGGAATTGGTATTTTTAACCTAATTGAAAGATTAGGGAACGGCAGAAAACTCAACTCTAAGCCTAGGGCTTGAGAAGGAAATTGGGGGGAAGCAAATCAAGAGCCAATTTGGGGATTTTGGAGCTAAATTAAGGGACTACACCAACGGATCAGACACTACGAATAATTCCAGGCAAGTGGCTAACTGTTGTGAGTTCTAAACTGCTGATAATCAATTCATATCATAGTGATGTGTAGATCAAAATTTCGTTTTGGGTGTGTGACCAAAATTTCAATTGGATTTTTGGAAATTAATATACCTTAATGGGATTAAGGGTGAGATTTATTGTGTTTATGATTCTAGAATGTAGAGGAATGAATCGTATGTTAAAAACTAGTGAGAATGAATGGTTAATTGCTGATAAAATTAATACAATTTGTATTGGGGATTTGAAACCCGGATAATACCCGAATCGCGAAAACCTTGGAATTTATGGATATTGATGATAAATTTAGGTCCGTGGGATGTTTAGACCCTTTCCTTATATGGAGGATGTATTATTTGTATTTGGGTAAGGGCTTAGGTTGAGAATTTAGGCTTTAAGTTTCGTCCATGGCTGACAGTGGCTAGAGAGGAGGATTACTTGAACGATCGATCGATCGACCCAGGGGGCTCGATCGATCGATGATGGCGAAATATGGGCAGTTCGGCGAGTTTGTTATGTAAAGGGAAAATTTAGTAAAAGTTATGTTTCATACATTAATAAGTGATAAATAATTCTGAAACAAATATTCCTAGCAATTATGGGAGAAAGTAATTGGGACTAGGATAAATTTATGTGGGGCACTTAATGGATGAAATTGAGAGGTTTTATTCCAAAATAGTGAAATACAGATCACGTGAGCGAATCCGGGTATATTGGTCAAGCGACCCCAAGATATTGAATTAAGTTTGGAGATAAACTATTTAATTTAGAGTCGGTATATAGACTCGGGAAATAATTAATTTCGGGCCAAGTGAATCGAGTCCGGGTATGTTGGTAATTATAGGCGAATATAATTGGGAAATTTATAGAAATAAATGTGTGACACATTGTAGGCGAATATGTGGGTATGATATTATGAGATGTAAAATGGACCAAGTGAGCAAGCCCGGGTATGTTGGTTAAGTGACACCAAAGTATTAAATTAATTATTGAGAGAGAGAGTAATTAATTTGTAGTCGGAACATAGACTCGAAAAATATTAAGCTACGAGCCAAGTAAGTGAGTCCGTGAATAATGGTTGGGTGACACCAAGTTATTAAATTAATGAATGTGATAATTAATTTAATTAGAGTCAGATTGTAGACTCGGGTAGGATTAAATTAATAAATATGATAATTAATTTAATTAGAGTCGGATTGTAGACTCGGGTAGGATTAAATTAATAAATGTGATAATTAATTTAATTAGAGTCGGATTGTAGACTCGGATAGGATTAAACTAATAAATGTGATAATTAATTTAATTAGAGTCGGATTGTAGACTCGGGTAGGATAAACTAATAAATGTGATAATTAATTTAATTAGAGTCGGATTGTAGACTCGGGTCGGAGTAAATTAATAAATGTGATAATTAATTTAATTAGAGTCGGATTGTAGACTCGGGTAGGATTAAATTAATAAACGTGATAATTAATTTAATTCGAGTCGGATTGTAGACTCGGGGAGGTATTAAATTAATAGGTGTGTTAATTAATTTAATTAGAGTCGGACGATAGACTCGGGGAAGTATTAAATTAATAGGTGTGTTAATTAATTTAATTAGAGTCGGACGATAGACTCGGGGAGGTATTAAAGTAATATGTGTGTTAGTTATTTTAATTAGAGTCGGGTGATAGACTCAGGGAGGTATTAAATTAATAATTGTATTGATTAATTTAATTGGAGTCGGACCATAGACTCGGGGAAAGTATTATATAAATTGAGGTGTGAGTTAAATATATTAGAGTCGGACCATAGACTCGGGAAGACATTAAATTATTAAGTGAGAAAATTAATTATGTTGAGTCGGGCCACAGACTCAGGAAATTACAGGCAGTGTACGAGATTTTGAGTACACGGTAAAGCCGGGGTTTATATTATATATATACGGTGTAGTGATAGTATATATATGCGTGTATATATTGTGGGTGATATTAAATATCAGTGATTAGATATTTAATCAATTTATATACTCTAATGCTATCAAGGGGGGTTGCGCGATGTGGGTGAATCCCCTAGCTTGAGGAGTAGGGCGAGTATATCCCCAGGTCATAGCGTCCGGTATATATGGGTGAGGGATTTATCTCACTTTCAGGAAAGGAATATGACCGCCTCCACTATGTTTATATTTTGGGTCAAGTTGGTGAGAGATTCCAACTTGGAGAACTTGGTTTTGTGAGCACACTTAGTGAGATAGAATTTTAGAGGGAATCATCCGGCGAGGGTATACTCGAAGGGATGGATATATGTATGTTATATGTGTGGATGTTGTAGTAAAGGTACGTATATAATGGTAGTAAATATTATATACGGGTAATAATACAATGTGTGATGTTTTTACTTTATATAACTTGTGACACGATTATATGATACTATTTAAGAGGAATTAATTAAGTTAATTGTGAGATAACTTATAATTCAAGAATTATTATACTCCGGTTAGAGTAGTATGGCAAGGGAATATTATACCAGGACTAGTTGGACGGGGTAGTACAACTAGGTGGGGTTAAGGTAACCGGTAGGTGTGCACAATAGTGGATGGGTGAGAATGTCCACTAGGAAGTGCGACACTAACTTAAATATGAAGCGCATTCATGCATTTTAAATTACTGCATTTAATTCAGTTGCAAAATGTTTTGGGTTCTAACCCTTGCTATACAACTTTTTTCAAAACCTTTTAGGTGTCCAACCACAGGGACGCCAGGATTGATATTCTATTCCAGGGACACAGAGCTGCGGCATATGTGGATCCTAGCAGGAGTTTGAATTAGACGCATCATTCATTCATTCCTAGAGTAGGAATCTTATACCAGTTTCAGTTTTATTTAGGGCATGTCGCCCAGACTTTCAGCTCAGGTTTTAGACTTATTTTATTCCGGTGTTGCATATTTGTATTGGATTATTTCTTTGATGGTCGGTGTTTTATTCGGCAAGTTGTGTATTAATGATTCATTTTTTTTAATTGAGTTGTGTGAATGGTTTATATTTAATTCTGCCTGTACTGTTTTGTGTAATTAAAAAGTTAAAATTGGCACGAGCTTTTGGAATACTAGGTGGTTAGTAAGTTTTAAAAAAAAGTTTTCGATAGTGATGCTAAGGATGATCAACCTGAGATTCCTGTTTTAATTTGGTATAGGATTGATCACCCGGTATTTTATTAGGTGGGGTGTCACATGGAAATGGTTTTGATGATCATATTGCTTCCACTACCAAAGCCAACATGATATTTTTGACAGAATTGACTAGGAACATTACAAAAGGTCAACCTTAGGTGATACGCCTGCCTTATTTATGCTTGCAATCATTGCGGTAGGAAAGGTCACCTTAGGTATTTTGATATGATCTCAGAAGAGACCCTCAAAATTTAAAGTCTAGTGTTCCCATAGTTCCCGAAACTCGACGCCTTAAGTATTTATCTCTTTGAGTTAGGAAATCAATTTTGGAGGCGCTAAATGTTAGGTTGGTTTATTCTCGCATGGTTGCTCATTATTCTTTACATATTTTATCTGATGGGTGATTTCTTGCATATTTTTGTTTGTCATACTGTAGAACGTGCTTCATGATATATGGTTGCTATTGTTATGACATGTGTATTTTTTTTATTTTATTTTTTTTATTATTAAGTCTATTAAAAAATACAAAAAGACTTCGTTTGTCTTCTGAGTTAGAGTTTGTTTTCTAAAATTAAACACATTATTTTTAGTTTAATTTTAAAAAAACTCAAAAAGATTTTTGGTTTTTGTGTATTTTAGCTTTACACATTTTGTGTGACATATTGGTTTGCTTGAATCCAATTCATTTTGTACTTCCCATGTGGCTAGGACATTTGGTTATGATTATTGATACTTAGATTGTTTTTAATCATGCTTAAATGGAGTTGTTTCGAACTTGATTTACTTTATAGATTCAACTTTGTATATGCCTTCACACACACATACACGAGCTTTTTTAACGTTAACTTCACATGTATATTTGAGCTTTATGACATATTCTTCCATCAATCTTGCATATCATATGACTATGGGGCATTTGTGCATGTAAGAACCGTTTCTCATGAGATTATGTAATTTTATTGAAAATATGAGGGTGCACAGAAAAGGTCTACAAAGGAGAAAATCTCTTTTGTGGGAAAGCCACGGTTGGTAATATCCTAATAAAAAGAATAAAGGTAATAAAAATAGAAAAATTGCCATAGGCCAAAATGTTTAGTTTGTTTGATCTTAAAAGGATTTGAGAAAAGAAAAGGAAATAAAATATGATATATATTTATCTTTTGAAGGCGTTTAGTTGAAGATCAACGAATTTGCACAATGAATCCTAGTTATGTTTATGTTGTCATGATTCTATTGATTTTTAGAATCATAAGTATTCTAGGTTTGTGTGCATTGTGCTTGTTTGTTCATTAAGTTCACTTGATCTTGTCACTTGAGGCTAAATCTTAGTTTGATAAAGCGTTGCGGTCAATTAGAACTTCTTAAAATTTTATGAGTGTTTGGGTCATAATTCATTTGTATGAGTTCACACCCATTCACTCCATTCCACATGTTTGGACGCATTGATAATATGTTGGTGAGTAAAGTGTATGTTTTTCTGTCAAGTATTATGGTTGTTTATACCTATACCTATATATATATATATATATATATATATATATGGGCCGAATTTTATATGGTATCGTGTTTTGAGTCTTTGTAGTTTGCATTTAGTCAATGCTTGCCATATGTTATATTGTTGAATTTTATTTAGCATGCTTTATGATCATATTAATATCTCTCATTGTATGCATTGGAATTCCTTTTATCAAAACTGGTAATTTAAAAATAGGTATCATACTTCATTGCGTATTTATATCTTTTTGCATTAACATTGAGATTATTTTATCATAGTGTGAATTATTTGTGCTTTATTTGCCATGTTATGTATTTGTTACAGTTCACACCATCACATGCTTTATTCCTTTCTCCCTGTGATTAAAATTGGTTTCTCATTATCAAATATATAAGGGGAGATTTAATCTTTAGGGGGAAATTGTTTATGCTATTTTGGTTTGTTTATTCCCGAACAAAATGGGGGAGAATTGGTATCTTTCCTCGATTGATTATCATATCTTTATCTTGGGGGAGACGTCTTACCTAAGTTGAGATTATTTTAGACATTTTCAGATGTTTATTAATTTGAAGATCTATACTTGTTATATTCTCTTTGCATTTGAAAGGCGTGTTTAAGTGTGCAAGATTACAGGTTTACAACAATTCGGCAAAGTGTTCAAGCAAATTAAAGCCACTCAAGTTTGTGTATCTGTTGAGCGTCTGATTTTTTTTCTTTTGGAGGTTGGGTAATGTTGACGTAAAAAACTAGATTGACCTAATTAATTGATCATAGATGCAAATGAATAAAAGAGACAAGGGATTTTTAAAGTGGTTCGGCTAAAAGGAAGGCCTACGTCCACTGTTATGTATTGCTTTATTTAAGTGCCTTTTGTCTCGTTGTTCATGTTCCTTGGGTGTAGGGTTTATAATGTATTTGTAGACCTTTGAGGGTGTACCAGAGTTGGATTATTAAAGGATGGAACGCCTTTATAACGCGGGCATTTAGATCTCTACAATGTTAATAATGTATACAACTGTTGATGATTTGCTATCATTGTTGTTTGTCTTTCTCGTATTGGTCGAGCTTCTTTAACCTATTGGTCGGCATTCCTTCAGTTGGTCAGTGACTCGTCTTTGCTGACTTGGATTAATGCCCAGATGGATGACATGAGTTCATACATGATTGGTCCACTACCAGGATAATTTTTGGTATCAAC
The DNA here is from genome assembly GCA_949130495.1 of Sambucus nigra. Taxonomy (NCBI): domain Eukaryota; kingdom Viridiplantae; phylum Streptophyta; class Magnoliopsida; order Dipsacales; family Adoxaceae; genus Sambucus; species Sambucus nigra. Next base: position 641,446,949 of record OX422214.1, on the reverse strand, counting down.
AGAAGCCCCCAATGTTTCATGCTTGAGGTTTTTACAAGAGTATGGAACATTTAGCTCTTAAAGTTGCTCGGGAAACAATTATGAGTCTAGGTCGATTACCGACTTCCCATACTTGTAAATTTAATGACTATAACTATCGGTGCAAAATGTGAATGGTAATTTATGTAATTATCTATAACTTTAGTGAATCATTTTTGGGTAAATATGTCTTTTTGTCTTTAACCGCCAACAGTTCAATCAATATCTCCTTTTAATCATTACCTTTCCAATTTTTGAGGCAACCTATAAAGGCAGGAAAAGTCACGATCGTCTCTTACCTCAAACTTTCTGAGTTTTTTTACCGTTGTGTCTTCAAGCTCTCTCTCTCTCTTGTGCGGTCGCTCTTTGTTCTTCAGTTCTTAGTGAATCCTTAAGTTTTGTAAGAATCTTTTTCCTTTTTCTTTTTCTTCTTCATCAATCATGGTTTATCTTCTTACTTCTCTTAATGAATTCAAAAATGAATTTAATATTCCATCATGGGTATAACTAGAACATCCCACTTTGTCCGTTGATCTTTTTTCATTAGCTAAGGGTCACTAGTTTCCCTTCATTTTTATTACTGAATGTGGGTTTACCTTTCCCACAAACCTATTTTGTTTTGAATTTTGTCAGTGTTTTGATATCATCCCAGCTAGAGTAGACCGTAATATCTGGAGGGTGGTTAATAAATTATATAAATTAAACCAACTCCATGGGACTATCTAGGGATCCCAGAAATTATGTTCTGTTATAAGTGGGTAACTAGTGACACCACTTTCTATTTAAAAATAAGGGCTGTGAATAAAGCATTAGTAGTTAACCTTCTTGACTCTAATATATATTACTTTGAACATGGAGTAGTTGTTAAAATTTGGCAACATGCTCATTTGACTGAGAATGTTGAGTACCAGGGGCTTAAGTTCCCACCAAGTGGAAATGGGATAGGTTGCATTTGTTTACTTGTCTTTCTTTGCATACTATGCTAACTACTAATACTGTTGTATACTTTGTTAACTTTTAATTGTAGTTGATTGAAAGAGAAAGTGTCCCAAGGAGAGTGACATAAACCTTAGAGAGTTGAAGTTCATCTGGGGCATTCATTAGAAAGTTAGGGAGGAACATACGAGATTAGCCTCATACTTATTGTAGTATAGGAACACCATCACCTCCTTTGTTTCTCGCCCAATTGTAGCTACACCCTCTTCTTTAATTAAACTTGGTTAAGACCCCATCTCCGCATCCTCTACCACTGCATCTAGAAGTGCTGAACCTGCTGTTGTTTTTTTCTTTAGATTCAGACCTACCTCTTATTGCTGCCATGCGGAAGAGGAAATTTCCCAATATTTTGGGCGACATAACTGCTACTAGCTCCTCCAAACAAGCTGGTGATGGAGCCAAAACTAAAAAGGATGCTGGAAAGAAGCCCCCATCTAATAAGGAGGACCTTGGTAAGAAGCCCCCATCTACTAAGGGGGATGTTAGGAAGGAGCTTCCTGTTGAAAAAGCTTATGAAAGCCAGCTCAAGTGGATGAAAAAGGGACTCCTTTATAGGCTAGTAGAAGGGTCTTCATCCAACACCGACCAACAAGAGTTGGTTGATTTATCTATTTCTTGCTCACCAGTGGCTCTTAGCCCTGGTTTGTTCAGATAATTAATAAAGTCTGGTACTTTGCCAGACCATCGGGATGTTGCAGCTGCACTGTCCTGATCAAAAATTTCTGAAAGGGCTGCTCAAATCTTAGCTCTAGTAATTTCTTTTGCCTTATTTATCTCTCCGTTTGATATTTCTGATATTAACTTGCCTTGTTTTATTTTTATAATTTCTTGTTGACTTTAATAACATGTTAGATAAGGATAATGGTTTGCGTTCTTCTTCACAAGAGGTTGAATAAGCTTTTGATGAGCATAAGAAGTCAGTGCCTGACTCCCAATAGGCACTAGCCAATGAGTAGAAGAAATGGAAGGACAAAATAAAAGTTACAGAAGAAGATGCAGTGGCTGCTCGGGGCCAGGTTTCTGGTCTGCTAAAAGACTTAGATGCTAAAAAAACTAAGATTACCAAGATGTAGAAGGATTTGGATCCTGAGAAGGCTTTATTCGTAACTGAGAGAGCTAAACGAACCAAGGCCATGGAGGTTGGCTTCAACAAGGGATGGAACAAAGCCATTGGGTATGCTTATTTACAAATTGAATTTGCAAAGAAGAAATGCTTTAAGAATGGTTAGTTGGCAGCCCTGATGGAGGTCGTCACCCCTCAAGATTCTGAACTCTTCCTCAGATACAATCCATGGGCTCCTCACATGGATGAGGAGATTGAAGATGATGGGGGTTCAAGTGAATCCCTTATGGTGTTGGATTCCGCTAACCAACATTAAGTTGTTGAATCCTCTGCTCCTCCATCTGACAACCATCCATCTCTGCATGCTCCTGCTGAGCCTACGCCAAACATGAAGAAGGTGTAGATCTGTCTGAGCACATTTTGTTTTTATTTTCTTCTGCACTTGTAATTTTTCTTTTCTTTTTGTTGATGTATTTGTAATTAACAATTTATCAATGGAAAAAAAATTATTCCTCTTTTGCTTGTTTTTTCTCCATACTTTATACTCTGTTGTTAATTAGATATTTTCCTTGCTTTTAATTGTTCATGGATAAACTATAAAACTTCTCTTCTAATGACTCCGAGCTACTCAAGAGTTGTAATAAACTTTTTAAGGCTGGTAATTTATCTCTGAACGAGGAAGATCTACTGAAGTTGCTCAAGGAAGGTGTGTCTAAGCAAGACAAGGAAACCTATCTTCAGCTGAAATGCCTTCTTGATCGGGTAGTAGCCAACAATATTGCCTACTATAAAATGATTGACGAGCCGCAGGAGGACCATAAGGAGGTCAAGGATATTTTGCATGCTGACTGTGAGAAGAAGTACAAGGCCTTGAGTGAAGCTTGGGGCTTTAAACGAAAGTTGGAAAAATTTGCTTATCATTTTCGAAGATAAGAATTTTTGCTCAACCATGAAGTAGAGGAAGCCAAATTCATTTCCAAGTTTTTGGAAGAGCAGAACAATAACTTAAGAGATGAGATAAATTCCTTGAAGTCTTTTTTTAATATTGTTGCTACTACCGATGAAGGTCATTCTTTGTTAGAGGTTGAAAATGCCAGATTAATAGAAGAATTGGAGGCATTGAAAAAGACCAAGTCTGTATCTTCTTCCCGAGCAAGAAATAGACTTGATCGAGGTACCACAGATGATCTTACGACTCATCAAACTCTTGCTAACCAAACTTCCTAACTTAAGTCTAAAAAACAAGCCCTTACTGAGATGTCTTAGAAGCTTCAAACTCAATCTGAGAAACTCGCCACTCAGTCTTCTCAGCTGCAAGCTAAGGATGGAGTGCTGAAGAAATTGCATCGTCAAGTTGAGAGGCTGACCTTCCAGTTTCACAAGCACCTAGAGAGATTAAGATTGAAGCTTTGGGGCATTTTTATGCTAGGTTTAAGCAGGCCCAGAATGAAGGCTACAAATGGGGTTGGACCAATTGTCTAATAGTGTTGAAAGTTTAAGAAAATAGTCCTTTCTAGAAATGGTATGATCCTAGGTTGTTAGACCTTGAAGATCCTCCCTTAGACCGGATGTTAACTGGATTATTGCTAACATAATTCCCCAGGCCCTGATTTATAAATATCTGGGGGCTATGGGCTGCACGACGAGCTGAAAATCGTCTGACCTCCTCATTTGCTAGATCGGCTAAGCAGCAGTAATAAGAGAATGCTTCAAGACTTTAAATTTATCAATTCTCCTCATACTTTAGATCCCAGCTGGCATGGATCCCATTTCCAAAGCTAAGGGGGAACGCCCTTTAAAATAATATCTTGTACTTCTTTTGTAAACACATTTATGTAATCATTGTTTTAATGAATGAAAAAGTATTTGATTAACTTATCTTATTGATTTTTGAATATGACTATTTTTTGAATGATTTCTTTTTTCGTTAGTTCTATTGACACACTTAGATTAAAATCTAAATTTAGTATCAATTACCAATGAGTACATAGGTTCTATTAACATATTTAGATTAGAATCTAAATTTGGAGCTAGTTATCCATGTGTCTCCAAAGGTTTTACTAACACACCTAAGTACTTAGGTTTTATGTATTAGTTACCAATGGCGTGACCAGACGTATGTGGAATATGTGCCTACATTCCTCTTGAGGAATCTTCGCAACGTTCTTCTTGCACTTAGTCCATTAGGATAAAGATCTTGTTTTATCCTTATACTTGTTGACCATCTTGAGGTCGTAATAACCTGTTTGGTATGATACCGATTGAGTTTTGCTTATGCCGAGAAACTTATTGCTTGTGCCGATCAACCTTAGGCATGTTCTTTGGAGAAGACTACTCTTGTCGGGCAACATTTTGAAGTTTTTTCAGCTATTTTTAAGCTTATTCAAGATCAAGTATATAGTATATAGGTAGTGCATAACACTATTACTCCCCAAAATTTGGAAAAGTAGAAATTGGAGGACAAATCATTTTATTGATACTAGAATTTGATACTGGACTGAGTACACTTGATTACATTACTGGTAATATTTTCTAAGATGCTCAGCGTGCGATGGATTCTTGAATCCTTCCCCTACCAAAGTCTTAATCCTGGAAGTTCCAAGTTGGATGACCACAGAAATACGATAGGGCCCATACAAGTTGGCTTCGAGCTTATTATTTTTCTAGAGAACCTTTTTTAGCACATAATCTTCTTCCTTTAAGTTGGTCGGCTTCGTCCTTTTATTATAAAATTGGGTTGTTCGCTACATGTAAGCCGCATTTCTCAGAGCAATGTCTTCTCGCACCTCTTCTAGCATATCCAAATCCAATAGTCGCATTAGATCACTCACATGAGAGTTAAAATTTAAAACTCTATGGGATGGAAGACCCAGATCAGCAGGTATGACTGCTTCAGTACCAAATGCTAGCATGTATGGGGATTCTCCAGTTGCAGTCCTCTGGGTTGTTCGGTATGCCCATAAAACAGAGTTTAGCCCATTGATCCAGTTTTCCTTTGCATCATCAAGACTTTTCTTCAATCCATTTAACAGAGTTATATTTGTTACTTTAGTTTGCCCATTACTCTGAGGGTGTCCTGGAGCAGAGTGTAATTTTTTGATATTGGATAGAGCACAATAAGTTGTGAATTCCTTGTTGTCAAACTGTGCTCCATGGTCGGTGATAAAGGCATAAGGCATCCCATATCTACAAATGATGTTCTTCTAAATGAATTGGTAAACCTTCTCATAAGGCATGTCTGTCAATGGCTCTCCCTCCACCCACTTTGTAAAATAGTCCACTGCAACAACCAAGTATTTGAATCTTCCTCGGGTGGTTGGCAATGGCCCGACCAAGTCTATTCCCCACATGGCAAAGGGTTAAGATGAAGTGATTGGGGTAAGAGAAGCCTGTGGAGTCTTGCAAATGCTGGAATACTTTTGGCATTTGTCACACTTTTCAGCAAAAGTTGCATAATCCGCTCGCATAGTTGACCAGTAGTATCCTCGCACACTTATTTGCTGCAGAAGTGTTATTCCTGTAATGTGAGCTCCAAAAGATCCTTCATATAATTATTTAATTAGGTATGGAACCTCTGATGGATGAACGCAATGCTACAAATTGACTGTCAATCCTCTCTTGTATAAAACTCCTTTATTTTGCACATATCTGGCAGCTTTATACTTTAATTTTTCAGCTTCAACTATATCTACTGGCAAAGTTCCTTCTTTAATATATGCTCTGATGGGATCCATCCAAGATGGACCATGTCTAAAGCAATAAAATTGATCATCAAATCTTCATCTTTACTCATATTGGCCAAAATCACAATAGGAATAATTCATCGGAGTTTAATTCGGTTGCTGAAGCTAGCCGAGTAAAAGCATCTGCTCGGGCATTTTTCACTCTTAGAATTCTATTCATCTGAACAGCTGGTAATTTTGTTATGACCTCCATTGTGTTGAATAAGTATCTGGATGTCGATTCGCCTTTAGTTCCATACAAGCTCAAGATTTGATTTAATACCAACTGAAAATCACTATATGCCACAACTCGCTCGGCATTCAGTGATTGGGCTAAACTTAAGCCCACAAAGAGAGCTTCATATTCTGCTTCATCAACGTACAAGTTCCATATTGGGAGATCGTCATCAAATGCTTGATCTGTCAAAATCCCATAATGGAATGTTTTTCTCCTTGGTTCCTCACTTCTATGTCTTCTCCTTTGTTCAAGAAGAAGAATCTAGTAGGTCGATAACAACCTCTTCTGGTAAAAGTTTCTCTGGAGTTTGACTGTCAACTACTTATTTTACTTTATTTTCTCCTATTCCTTGATCGGACTGCTGATTTTATTGCTTGGGCACCTCGGGGTAAGTGAATTTTGACGATAGTTTTTCGCACGCGAGAGACATGATTGTTGATCCTACATCGCATCCAATCGTCGGTCAATTTCACGTGCGCGGTAGTGCCCAAGGTCCGATAGAGGTGTATGCCGAATTATCCCAGATTCCGTTTGTGCAAGCGACCATTGAGAATTTCGGTTTTAGTCATTTATTTAGCGAATCTTTTCCTAACTCGGACAACCAAATGACCTGAGCGCTCATAAGTAGGTTGTCGGAAATAACGCATACATTCCATCTATCGAGTGTGGAGTTGGGGATTACCCCTTATGATTTTATGCATTTATCCGGTAATTATTTCAATAATATTTTTTCGCACTATAATTGTTTTTATTAATTATTGTTGAAAGTTTCCATATTTAATACTTCTTAAATTATTTGGTTTTAGGAATTCCAATTGGAATCCATCCAATTTTGCCTAGATTTCCAACATCTAATCCTTATACTATGGAGGAAATGTTCGAGCTATATTTTTTCGAAATAGGCCACCCAGAGTACAAAGGAAGAAATATTTCTTGTAGAACAATAAAAAGGTACATGTTGGATTATTGCGAACAAGCTCCGGAGCAAAGATTAGCGAGCGCAAAACATATCATTATAGCTTTTATTGTATTGGTGTTGAGCTCCATTTTTTTCCCGACGGTCCATGATACTTTGTGTGTGGAATGGGCAACTTATTTAAACGACCTTAACGAAATGGCTGCTAAGGAGTGGGGTTCTGCCATTTTAGCCCGTATTTACTATGCCCTTGATGCATGCTCCACAAATGAGCAAAAAACAGTAAAATGTTTCTGGCAACTTATAGAGGTATTTTTTCTCTAATTTAACATTTGAATAACGACCATTAAATTTAAATTTTTTTAGTTTAATAATCTATCAAATACTAATGAGTTGTCTTTATACCTGCGGTACTTCGGCTACAAGTACCTTCACACGATGGCTCCCATATTGCACAATAATGTCATGAAAATATGGCCCCGTATGCTACGATGGGTGTCTAATCAACGTGGGGCTTTATTGGGACAAATGAGGTTCAAAAGTTCGGCAATGCGGGAGAAACTGAAAATGCGCTCTCCCGAGTCAGTTATATAGTTATATGGAAACCTTTTTATGGGATTAGAAGAAAACCAGATTAATGTCGTTATAGTTGCTCACGATTTGGAGCAGAGACGGTTCATGCTTTTGGATATCGAGTTAGATGGAACTTGGTATCTCGGAGACCGCTGCTACCGTCAAATGACAAGTCTCGTTGCAATTCCAGAAAACCCACCGTATCCTATGGCATTCATTCTAAGGGAAATATATATATGCAACAAATTGGAAATTAACAACCTGTAATTGCTCATGTCGCAGTCTCATCGGAGGATGAATGGTTGAGATACTGGAAGATTGTGGGTAAGGCTGAAATATTACCCTCCCTATTACGATGGAAAAATCATGACGGGGTGGGGTTCACCTTGATTGCACCCTCTGATTTACGGGTACCCAACACACCAGCAAATAGATGGGAGGCTCCCTATACCTTCAACACACAGGGAAAATCTTCATCGTCAATTCTTATACCATTGTCAAGGGAGTCTGAAGTTGCAGACATAAAGTTGAATGGCACAATAGTCATTCAACTAGATCCGCCAAGCACTCATAATAACTTAGCACCAGGAAAATTTTGCTCGCTCCCGATGGCGTGCTATGGTTTTTTAGAGAGGACTACATCGGGAAACTTAAATAAAAAATGTTAGAACGAGAGCATATGTGGAAAAGGTGGGTGAAAGATAGAAAGGCGAACTTCTACGATAGAAAGATGAAGAGACTGCAACTTTTAGAGGCGCTGGACCAAGTTCGTCTACTGGGCACAACCCATTTCGCAACACACACACCCATACATATATGGAGATGAATATCCAACTGTTTCTCCTAATATGGCCCATCCACGATCACAAGACCCCGGAGGTTCAAAAGTTAATAATTAATAAATTTGGATTACATAAATAACCATATAAATCTATTAATCTATTGTAAGAAGTTATGGTATGCTTGAGACCGACGCTGCATTATCTGAGCCAATCGCATCTCGTGAAAGGCATTTTTTGGGGGAGTGAATTTAGTTGTATCCATGTAAATAATCTGATCTTCGTCACGTTGGAATTGAGCTTCGTACTCTTTGGTGCGAATTGAAATTAAACCATCAATCTTTTCATTTAGATTTCTTTTGATTGATTGGGATTCTACAGAATTTTTGTCATAAACTTTGTTGAATTCATTCGAGTTCTCTAAAAGGAGCGTTTGTGTAGCTGCACTGTTGGCTGTCGCTCGTTTCTTCCCTTTCTGTTTCACAGCTTTACGTCCTTCCGGTCTTTTTAGAGAATTATTGAATTCCCTTGTTTCGTTGTCGTTCGATTCAAGCGGGTTGGCATTATCTTCTTCATCGGTATATTATGAACCGGTTGTTGACATGGAATACTTTGGCAAGTCCTTAAGCACCTCGTAGAAGTGGTCGTAATTGAATTTATGACTCGCTTTTAATCGAAAATTATCACCGGCTCGTTGGACCTATAGAAAAAAAATATTCTCGGATTATTTTTGCAAAATTATGAATTTAATTATAAATAAAAAATAAACGAAAATTAATTGTAATTACCCACTAAACCTCCGACGTGCCGCTATCTTTCCCCCTACCATAAGCTTGGGATAACTTCGTCGCATATAACATACACTCTGTGTTAATTTTTCAAAATTTTCCCGGCAATGCATTCTCGGTGTGTTTGTAAATAACACCCTCGCTTGAGTTATATTCGTTAGTTATTTTTCCCATAAGGTTGAACCTGCTTGGTTAGTCCCTATAGCACCATCTATAGAAAATTTAACGAAGCCAAAGTAACACCTCGTCGTGTGGATTGAAATTTGGTAGTCGGCTCGAACTTGGCGGAGTACTTTGAGAAGAAGAATCCATAGAAATTATTTGAATTGATATGTAGAAGGATATAAATGAGTGTTGTGTTAAAGGTTTTGGGGAGTCTAATGTATATAAAGAAAATTAAAGTAACCGTTGGTAGATCTTTTAGCCGTTGCAATGTTACCGTTTGGCTATTAATTTTCTTTTCTTTAAAATGGGAGGAGGTTGGGTGGATAAATGATACACGCCTAAGGACTAGGCGGATAATTTTTGCCCGCCCAGCTGCGGAACCCACTCCTAACACATTGTGTATCGCCCATCTAAATTTAGACACCCACGACATTTTCTCTCAGCTAAATGTGTACATTTTGCTATCCATTGTGAGCCAAAAAAGCTAAATGTACACATTTAGACTACCCACTACAGATGGCCTTAGAACCTTCTAAAATTGTATTTTTTTTAGTATAAATTCAATTATTGGACTTCCAATTGAATAAGCCTTACATCATTAAAACTTTGTTGGTATCGAAGACAAAATAAAATCTATCTTCACATATTTTTTCTCAATAACCCTAGTGTGTTAATCACACTATACACGATACTTCTCAGTGTTACTCTTAATGGTGTTGTTCACAATAATGTTCATCATTAGTGTTAATCAATTTTCTAATTGGATGTTTTTGGAGTTAATTTTTTTGGTAGAATCTATTCTCATTTGTGTTAGGGTCAACCCCTAATTCTTCACCCATATAGGGTTTGTTGGTGTTCTTTAAAAAGTAAAGAGTTGTTATTTTATGTTGGGGCTTCCGAATTGTTGGACAACGTTCCTTTGGATATTTTGCCATATCTTCCGACCATTCGAGCGGTAGTTTATTTTTATGTGCACCTGCAATAGATTTTTTATGATTCTCCAATAATTATCGGTGAGTTCTTGCTATTTTTAAGTACAAATTTGCCCTTCAAGAATTTCAAATTGTTGTTTGGTTAATTTTTGGGGACTTTTTGAGCTATTATGGGTGATTCAGATATTGGTAAAGATATTTTTTCATTGTCAAAATGTACCCCGACTCAATTGGCTACAAGTCTCCTCATGAATGGGTGTACTTTTTCTTTCGGATCCCATTGTGATGGTAGGGAGATAATTTATCTTCATCATCTGCATTGAAACATAAATTTGTTCACATACGAATATTCGGTTCATCTAGCATGGCCTGAGGTGTTGATACCACCTGTCCTCATGTGGATTCTCACAATACCAATGTCACCATTACTTCTGACACCCCCTCCACTTTTCTTGTTCAGACTAGGAAGCCCACTTGGATTCTGGATTTTGGGTCCACTAATCACATGATGAGAGAATCTTCTCTACTTTCCTCACCCACAATTCATATTTGTCAGTACATGCGTATTAAAGATGACCCTCGTACAGTTATCCATGGCAAGGGAAAAGTGCATTTGTCTCCCGATATTATTCTTTCCACAATTTTGCATTTCCGTAATTTTTCTTTCAATCTCTTGTCTATTAGTCAACTTGCTAAATATCTCAATTGTCTTGTTGTGTTATACACTTACCCATTTTCTCTTAAAAACTTAAGTTTGAAAAGTAATATTGGCAGGGGCTATGAGCACGACTAATTTTACTATTTTGGGGAACCTCCACCACTGCAATTTCTAACCCTTAGTCTCAATTCTTCCATCCTGTCGGATTCCATCTCAGATGTTTCCCTCCAGACCAAGCACTTGTGGCACGTCCACTTAGGGCATGTCAATTTTCAGTAATTATGTTTGCTATTCCATTTTCTTTCGAAAACGTGTACGGAAGAAGAATTCTTATGGGAAGTATCTGAACTTTCCAATCGTAATAGGACTATTTATATTCCATATCTAAGTCGTGCTCCTATTATGTCTGGTTTGATTTATTTTGATGTGTAGGGGTCATCTCATATTCCTGCCCTTTCTCTTCATTTATATTATGTGACCTTTATTTATGATTATTTTCGGTATACTTGGGTATATCTCCTTTAAAAAATATGAATGTCTTCCATTTTTTATTCAATTTATTCAAATGATTAGAACTCAATTTAAGACTGCAGTTCATAACATCCGATCCAATATTAGGCGTGAGTATGTTTCTAATGAGTTTAAATCTCAACTTAATCAAAAATGGATCTTGCATAAACTCACCTGCCCATATACCCCGAACAAAATAGGGGTCGCGGAACGTTAAAATTACCAACTAATGGGATTAGTTCGATGTTTGTTGAGTGGTATGAAGATGCCCAAATTCTATTGGCATCTTGTTGTCCTTACCACCATATATTTATCATAAATCGTACTTTGTGTCAGTTTGGGGGGGGAAGGCGCCTCTCTAGAGCCTTCGCCCTATAACATTTTATTCCACATTCTTCCTCGTGTGTTGGGGTGTACTTATTTTTTCATGATCGTAGTCACTCTTGGACCAAACTTAATAATAAAACTATTTGTTGTATTTTTATGGGGTATTCCTCGATATCTAAGGGGTGTTGGTGCTATAATCTGCCATCAAAATACATGTATCACTCTCTTGATATTACTTTCATGAGAATGTCCCTTTCTATGGTGTGGTGGGTAATTTGCATGATCTTGACTCCCCTTTCGTTGAGGATGTGATTTACTCACCTTATAACAAGAGCGAAGCAATATTACTTGCCCTCCCTAGTCATATATTTGATGAGATTCTTCATCCCACACTTTTTGAGTCCTCCTTACAAGTATACTCTCGTTGCCTTTTAGCACCTCTGCCACCTCCTTCTCAAAACTTTGGTACTCCCTCCTCTTTACCACCTCCTATACCTGATTTTCCTTCTCATTATCCTTCTCGTATTATGTTTCCTTCACTCCACGATCTTGTTAGTAGTTCTAATCATCCCATTTGCCAAAATATTTCCTATCATAGTCTTTCAGATCCATATCGAGCTTTTTGGGTCTAACTTGACTCTATATCCATTCCCCGATCAGTGGCTAAAGATCTTAAAAATACTAAAAAGGTGGAGGCAACGAAAGTGGAAATGGATGCTTGGACCTAAATGGTACGTGAAATCTTATTTCTTTACCTCTCACGGAGAAGACCTTTGGATTTAAATGGGTCTTAAATGTAATTTTTTTATCTAATGGCTCTATTGATCTCTATAAGACACGGTTGGTGGCTAAGGGTGCCTGAAAAGGATTTTGGTTTTGCATTTGCCCCATGACAAAGATCACACTACACCATATGGAAATATTTATAATGGACCTATTTTTGGTTTTGTAACAGTTAGAGTGTGTAAGGAATTTCTAACAGTAGTTAAGTGTTAGTAATTACTTATATCAGTCAATTATTTTTAGTGTGTTTATATTAAATTATCATATATATTTTTTAAAATTTTATTTTAATATGCGCCAAAAAAAGTGTTAGCAAAATAAGTTGGCACCAAAATGGGGAGAGTCCTATTCGTGAGCTATTTTTGTTTACCATAACTGTTTTCTATTCTACTCGATGTAAAAGATGGACACAATTTTTTACCCTTAACTGGCTTTTTCCCCTCTGTTACCATCACACTGTCGTTCGCCTCCTTTGTCGCCGTTCTCAAACCGCTCTATCTCAGACTACTTCATCTTCATCTCCTAAATTTGATCGTTCTATCTCAGACCGTTCTCAGGCCGCTCTCATAAACTAAATAGGTACAAATTCTCATTTTTCAATTTTTATTTTTCATTGTTTGACTCGCCCCTACTCTTGTATTATTTTTCTTTCAATTTTTATAGTTTATGAATGATATATATTTTTTTTCTCTATCTCGTATTTTTTTTAGTTTCTAAAAATATATACTTTTTCTCTATCTCATATTATTTTTTTAGTTAATGAATGATATATACTTATATAGTCAAAATATATGTCATAGATCCAGCTCTCTTCTAATTTGGTATTTATATTCATTATTCCTTCTCAATATAATCATATGTATAAATATATACGCGTATTGGAATTGAAATTCTGTTGCAAAATTACAATTATTTGTGTAATCATTGTGCATTACTCATATATATACACAATTATGCAAAAGTTTTGAATTTATTAGTTTACGAGAGTGATATGTACAAATATATTTATTATTCTATTTTTTTAATTTTTTGTTTAAATATAAGATTGCAAAAAGGAAAAACATATTAAAGGATGGAGAATTTATTCCCTATGATAGCCCATTCTTTTATGTACGTTTTTTGTTAATTCATATATATATCTTTATTGGGTAATAAAGGTATTAGTTCATGGTTTTATTGTTGGCGAATTACATCCGTTAATAACCATATTTATCCGGTTGAAATAATAAAATCATGGCTGAAATGTGATATCATATTTGAAATCAAAGATTGCAATCAAAGCTAGGGTTTTAAGTTAGATCAAATCGAAAATTTAAAGTATGAGTTTGTTATATATCCTCCTCCTGCCACAATAATGTACCATTTCATCTTTATATTTTAAATGTGTTAATCTAACATGTCTAATCTTGAATATTGTAGACATTTATTTCAATCGAAATACATGTCTTGTGATGATTATTTCGGTGGTAGAATTATATAAGTGTTATTGAAACTTTGACGAAACACAATGTGCCTTCAACATTAAATAATTATTTATTATTTCCATCTGAATATCTTGTCTTACTATTCGATATGCTCTTGTGACTTAACTCTTTTACGTTGCAGAATGTCTCGACCAATTAATAAAGGATGGTTGGGTGAAAAGAATAGATTTAGCTTAGTGTATAAATGAGGAAGTGAAGATTTTATTGACTTTGTGATTGAAAATAATGATCAACTGCTATCAAAGTTTCCATGTCCATGTTCGAAATGTCAAAATAGGATGCGCTTTACCGTGACAAAAATTCGAACACATTTGTTGAGGCATGGTATAGATCAGTCGTATACTACATGGGCATTACATGGTGAAAAGTCTTCCACAAATTTAAAAGAGCACCCATCGACAAGAACTGTAGAAGAAATAACTGAAAAAGAAAGCACGACCACTGCGAAACTTGGTATGGGGAACCTTGTTGATACATTTTATGGAGTGCATGAAGGTACTTATGTGGATACTGAAGGAGGTCAAACAGGGGTTTCTAAAGAAACGTATCCCCGTAATAAAAAGTATGATGAATACAAGAGATTAGCAAATGAGAAACCGTACCCTTCATGTGAGGGCCCTGAGACAACTCTTTCTGCAATCGTAGAATTGCACAATATAAAGAAGCAGTTTGGATGGTCAGGAAACAGTGTGACAACACTTCTATCTATATTGAAAAGGTGGCTCCCGACATGAAACACGTTGCGAGAAAAGTATCCTCACATGAAGCATATGATGAAAGACTGAGGGATGAAGGCCAATTTCATTCATGCATGCATCAATAATTGTATTTTGTATTGGAAAGAAAATGGAGATAAGGAGGAATGTCCTCAATGTGGAGAGCCGGGATATGAAGTGACCACGTGCAAAAGGAGTAGAGTATGCAAAGAACCTAAGAAAGTAATGAAGCATTTTCCTCCATTTCATAGACATGTTAGATTGTACACCATACCATGGTTAGCGCGGGAAATGACATGGCATAGTCGAGCGACCAATTCATGGGATTTTCAACGACATCCTTCCGATTCATCTTAGTGGATAAATTTTAAACTGAAATAGCCAAATTTCCAGTCTTAACACTTTTTATTCTCACACTTGACATCAAAATTATAGGGAAAGGAAGAGCCTGCCAAAAAATTTAGGCAAATAGATAAGTGGATTGCGGGACACATCGATGAAAATGAGAATGTGATTGCTAGCGCTAAGGCTAAAAATGTGAGTATTTCATTTTTTGTGTGTGATATTGTTTTTTTTTATCCTTTAGTCTTTCCTCCTTTACATGTATTTATAGCTTAGAATTTTATTATTCATACTATATGAGTTTCGAGAATAGAAGAAAATGTGAAGGACGTAGCCATGATAAGGGAGGCATCGACACTGTTGTAGTTGCTGAAGTATTTAGGAAGGACAAAAGGGGAAGTGTTCGTGTATATTCAATCCATATCTCTAGGACATAACTACTTCATATTGGGATTGCGAGCGAGGCACTTGAACGGGGGCAAAAGGAAAATGCAAAAGATGCATATAATAATTATGAACTCAACTAAAGACTACACACTGTCGAGGACACCCTCAAGGTAGATTTTCACATTTTTAAGTTTCGTCGTGCCATGTTACAACTTCATTGTGTTATTCATTCTCCTAACTTTTAGTTTTTGTACATTTATGTTGCAGGTTATGTGTCATATTGTATCAAACATGAAATAAAGCAGGGCACCATTGAACACTCCCACGAGTGATCGATCCATCTCAACTAATCGCCCTTCTCCTTTAATCCAAAATGTGGACAATGTTTTCGCATCGCTTAGTGCATCTCAAACTCATCATCCTCCCCACGTTCCCACAAACGAACCTAAAGTCCTATTGTGTAATATATTGTAACACCCCATAAATTCGAGGACATTGAATATAATTTATTCTTGGGAGAAATAGAACTTATATAGTTTGGAGAAATTTAAATTTATGTTTTTGAGAATTTACTCCTATTAGAGGAATTAATAGATTTGGCGAATTGAGGTCTAATTAATTCGGAGCATTTTAGATCTCGCCCGTGTCGCATTTTAAGGTTCAAGTTAGAGAATTTTATAATAATTCGGATGACAATTTTGAGTGCACGGTTGACTCCGGAGAGGTCGAGATAGTTAAAAAAAGTACACGGGGTAGTAATTAGGTCTCGAGGCATTTTTAGGCATAACCGGACCCACGCGGAGGTGTTCAGGACATTTTAATTGAGTCCGCAAGTCAAAAAACGGGATTGACTTTAGAAGATCTAAATTTAAGAGTTTGGGGTGAACACAACTTTAAAGGAAAGATATTATAAAACCCAAATTAGAGAAGAGTTGAGAGACACAATTCATAAGAGAAAACCCTAGTTCTATAGGCCAAGAAAAGAGAGACAAAGCAAGGAGAACTTGGAGTACTTTTGGGAGACAAATCAATCATCTTATTCAAAGGAATCAGACTCTACGATTGTCCAGGCAAGTGGTTAACTTGTTTCAATGTAAAATTGTGATAATCAATTCATATCGTAGTAAGTGTGATTTTTGTGTTGGGTTGACATATATAAATCTGGGTTTTCATCTTGGTATATCCTACGTGTTATTTGGGTATTGAGAGAGATTGATTTCATTAAGTATATTGTGGAGAAATCATACTGTTAGTTGAAGTAAATAATGAATTTGGAGTTTAAATTCGTTTAAAGGTTGTTTGATGATTTAGAAATACAGTAGTAGTGTTACGATTTCAAAGGAAGTGCGTTAAACAAATTCTGGGTAAAATAGTTGAAAAAAAGTTATTGCAGACGACGTAAGGAAGAAGAAAAGAGGAGAGAGAAATAATTGGGTTCTAACGAGATGAGTATCTCATTTAAACGAGATAAATAGCTCGTTCAAACGACCCTAGTTTGGACATGGAAATAGATCTCTTCGTTACATACGCGTGGTCGACATTTCATATTTTCTAATTTTTTGTGAATTAGTTATGATTTTATTATGAAAGGGTGTCTGAAACCAAGATTTTGGGGAGAAATCCAATCTGGTTTATTTAGGGATGGCTGTAGATAAGTGTAGGACTCTGAAAAATATTAAGGAACATTATTTTTACCTTCAAATTGGATGGGAATGAATTCGGGGTATGGATTTAGGAGTGTTTAAGATAAACAACACGCGAAAATATATGAACGAATTCGAATGGGAAATCTTATATAGACTCTAAAATTCTATAAGAAGAATTAAGACATTTTATCACTAAATGTGTCCACGTGCCACCTCCTAAATTTTTTCTCCAGCGCCTCTTTTTCTTAATTAGCGAGAATCTGACCTTTCATTCCGTATGCCGTGTCTGTCATTTCGTCTCTCCTTATCAATAAAAACCCTCGACCTCACTTTCACTTTTTAACTTCCTATTCCTAACCTTAACCCTTCAGTTTCCAAACACACAAACAACTCAACGACTCTCATGCTTCAACTCTAGCCGGTTATGATCCTCTTTATGATCCATAATCCATCATCCTCTAGCAACTCACAAAGGTAGAAAAAACCTACTACGTCCCCCTTCGCCGCCTCACTGGCCACTCCCACTTCGTCCAAGACGTTGTCCCCTTCTCCGACGGCCATTTCGACCTCTTCGGCCCATGGGACGGTGAGCTCCGTCTCTGATGAATATTTGTTTCCCTTTAATTTATAGGGTTTCTTTTTAGAAAGGAAGAATTAGGGTGTTCTTATTTTTGTGCTCATCACCGTGTTTTCCTTCGTTTTCTGTTAAGACATCCGATGACAAAGATGAAACCACAGGCCGAAAAAATTCGTGGCTATGATGGGTAATCAATATATGTTAGTTTGGGTTGTTTTGGGGTTGTGGTTGGTGTATAGTTTGGGGCTTTGTTTGAGGTTTTCAACCATTTTTGTTATTTTTTTAGTTTTTGTCACAGATATTCTATTTTACAATTTTAAAATATTATTTAGTGCATTGAAAACAATTTATGAATGAAAATACTTTTAGTTTATTGGATGTATAATATTTTTCATCACCTGATAATTATAAAGAAAAATGAGGTGGTTCTTCGATTTTAAGATTTTATGTTGCTGGTCTTTGAGGTTGTCTTTGGGTTTCAATTTGTAGCAAATCTTTTAAGCAATATTAATGTTCACATTATGGATGGAGCATATTATTAACCCCCTGCATTTGGCATTTGAAAGTATGTATTTCTAAACATCCTACAATATTTTGTTGGTTGCCACCGCCTAATCACATCTTATATAAGATGCGAAGGAGGTGTTTATTAAATATGACAAATTTTCCACTGAAAATAGAAAGTGTTAGATCCATGCCTAGAAAGATGAAGGTGCGAGCAAGACCCTAACCAATACTTATTGGTCTATTTTAAAATTTTGACATGTATGCATTTTCATTCCATATCAATAATTTTTTTTAGATTTGCAATGACTATTCCAGTAATTTGACAAACCAGTTTATGGAGGGGAGGACAACATCATGAACCTAATTCTTGAAATTAATCAATCTTCAATGTGAATTTGATAGCACACTTTTTCCATGAATTTTTTTCCAAAGATATACTTTTAAAGTTTTGATTGTGTTTCATAGCAGATAATTTCAATGGAAAATAAATTTCATGGCAATCAACCACACCCTCCATATAAAAGCACAATTTTTTTTTTCAAATTATAAGAGGCATTTTCCCACCCCATTTACAGTGGGGTTCCCCTACCATTGTTATGCATAGAACTTTGTTTCATTATTAGCTTAATATGGGAATGGTGTTTTGCAGTTGGTAAAATGGTAACAAGACTGAGGTCATTATCAATTCTGTTTTGACAATGATCACAGACATATCAAAACGCAAAGTCCCCTAAATTGAGAATCTGCAAATAAGTGTCCTTTGAAGAAACGGGTGTTGAGTCTTAATGGCATCAAACCAAAATAGTTTTGATAAATTCAACTGTTTCCCAACTTTAGCAAATCTAATGATCATTCAAAAGATTTATCGGCTAAGATCTCTTTAGCCACCAAAGGGATACGGAAATAAGTTGTTGCACAATCGTCTAATCCGTGCATCGCGCGGGTTTACACCTAGTTTTGGATGAAATTTGGATACGGGTTGGATTGAGATGTACTTAGTATCTTGAAAAAAATATAAATAATTAATGCATAATTAATTAAGTTTAGAGTCGGGATATTAACTCGAAATTTTTTGAACTAGTGATACGCGTGTCAGGCATGGATTAGCTGAGCTTAATTAAATATATATATATATATATATATATATATATATATATATATATATATATATATATATATATATATATATATGCGATGATTGTGTAGTGTGTGTGTGTGTGTCTATATATATATATTTGTGTGCTTTATAAATATTGGTGTGAATAATATTCATAGGAATACATACCCCTCTAGTGCTATCACAGGAGCTTGTGCAATGTGGGTGAATCTCCTGGCTAATGAATACAGGGTGAGTATAGTCCCCAGGTCATAGTCGTCCAGGATTTTATTATGTGATTTATTTTCAGGGGTGAACCGCTTTGGGGTATGATTCGGTTTCACTTCTAGTGAAAGAACTATGGCCGCCTCCGCTACGTTTATTTTGTTTTATTGATTAGGGGAGCTAACCTAGTTGGGGTGTCCGGGTGGATGAGTATACTTGGGGTGATAGCATTTCAGAGAACATTCGGGGAGTGTCTACTCGGGAGGATGGTTATATATACGACTTGTGTGCGAATGTTGTAATATGATGATACGTATGTATGGTGTAGATTTATATACAGGTGAAATACATGAAGTGCAATTGTATTATAGTATATACGTATATAAGAGTGTAGATATTTATATACGGGTGAAGTAAATAAAGTAAAAAGGGATTACTTGTGTATAACTAGTGAGAATGTTATATAGTGAATTTAAAGAGGATTAATTAAATTAATGTGATAAATAACTTATGAAGTAAAGGTACAAATTAATCATGCTAGAGTAGAGTGTCAAGGAGTTTCAAGACAAGGCTACTCAGACGGGGTAGTGTAACTAGGAGGGTTAGGAAGAATCGTTAGGTGTGCACAATAGTTGAGGGGTAAGTAGTATCTCAAGTGAGTGCGACACTAACTTAAATATGAAGAGCATTCATGCATTTTAATTCACTTGCAAAATATTTTCAAAAGGATTTGGGCTCTGACCCGTACTTGAAAAATATTTTCAAAACCTTTTAGGTGTCCAGCCACAGGGACGCCAAACTTGATGATTTATTTCAGGGATACGTAGCTGCAGCATATGTGGATGACAGCAGGATTTGGACTTAGTCGCTTCAGTCACTTGATTCTAGAGTAGGATGCATTTCAATGTTTCATTTTAGCATGTTGCCCCAGCTATTTTATTTTAGTTAGACTTTGTACTCAGTTTATTATTCAGTTGGATTATTATTTTGGATTTTTACCAATGGGTTATTCGGCTAGTCATTTATTTATTTATTCAGTATTGATTTAGGTTCATTGATTGTGTGAATAGTTTAAATTAATATTTATATTATTGTTGTTGTTTAAAAAAAGGTAAAATTTTGACATCTGCTTTTTGAATACTAGGTGGGAAGTAAGTTTTAAAAAGTTTTCGACAATGATGCTAAGAATGAACTAGATGAGAAACCTCTTTTAATTGAATAAAGGACTGATCACCCAGTATTTCATTAGGCGGGGTTTCACAGATGGTATCAGATCCAGGTTCTAGTGTCCATAGGATCTGTACGGCTTTTCACATTTTGGCTTATCGTTCTTTGAAGTAGAGCCTTATGATAGGATTATCGTATTCTTTTACTTACGCGCATTTACATTCTTCTGCTATATAGATGTATGAACAGAGAACTCATACAACTCGTTTTGAAATTTCAGATGCCGCCTAGGAGAGGTAGGTCGGCGAGAGCAACAACAAGAAATGAGGAAAGGGAGGCTCATCAGGAGCCAGTAATTCTGCAGCCGCAACCACCACCAGGGAGGATGACAACTGCATAGGTGGCCGAGATAGTAGCCCAGGTCGTCAATCCAGCGATGACCGCCATGGCCGTTAATTTCCCACGACCCCAGTCGCATCCGCCGATGGCACCGGAGATTCAGGCCCAGCTAGGTCCACTAGGCATATAATGGGGGACGAATCCAAATTTACCACCTTAAAATCTTTTGTTGGTAGTGTTGTAACTTTTGGTGATGGAAAGAAGTCCCACATCATAGGCAAAGGGTCGATTGAGACAGATGGGCTCCCTAACTTGGAGGAAGTTTTACTTGTTGATGGTTTAAAAGTAAATCTATCGAGTATTAGTCAGTTTTGTGACAACGATCATGCTGTTAATTTAACAAAATATTATTGTAAAATTTTAGACCCTAATGGGAAACTTATTTTTGTGGTACTAGGACTCCAAATAATTGATATGCTGCTAAACATGAACATGATTCTGAAAATTATTTATCTTCCAGAATGAGTGATTTAGACTTATGGCATGAACGTTTAGGCCATCTAAATTATGATAGTTTGTCTAAATTAACTTGTCAAAATCTTGTTTGTGGTGTACCCAAAATAATTAAAGTTAAACACTCTATCTGTGGTCCGTGTCAGATTGGTAAAATTCATAAGGCACCTCATAAGAAAGTAATTGAAATTTTTACCTCTCACCCTTTGGAATTGTTATATATGGATTTAATGGGTCCTTTTAGGATAATTAGTTTATGTGGTAATTCCTATATTCTTGTTATAGTTGATGACTTTACTATATTTACTTGGGTTGCGTTTATGAAAGAAAATCAGACACTTTTAATCATTTTTTGAAAATTCTTCTAAAAATCGAAAATGAGAAAGTTACTCAAGTCACTCGTATTCGTAGTGATAGGGTGGGAAATTTAAAGACACGGGTATCATTGACTATTGTATTGGGAATGGGTATCAACATGAGTTTAGTTCTCCTAAGAAACCCCAACAAAATGGTATTGTTGAAAGAAAAAACCGAACCATTCAAGAAATGGCTCGTGTTTTGATTAATGCTAAGAATTTGCCAAAATATTTTTGGGTTGAAGCTACTCAAACAGCTTGTCACATAATTAATAGGGTTCGTTTAAGGAAAAATACTAAACAAACCCCCTATAAATTATGGTATGGTAGACAACCCAATCTGAAATATTTTAGAGTTTTTGGTAGTGAATGTTATGAGTGTAAGGATCGGTAACATTTGTCTAAATTTGACACTAGAGGAAAGAAGGCTATTTTTTTAGGATACTCCAAAAATAGTAGGGCTTATAGAGTTTATAATTTGAAAACTAAATCTATTATGGAATCCATTAATGTTGTGATAAATGATTGCGTTGAACCTTTGGTAGAAGATAATCCAGAATCATTATTCGTTGAAAACACTTCAGCGAATGATTTATCAAAACAATCAACGGATAGTGACTTGGACTCCCTTCCATCGGAAGACCTTGATGTTCCAAATTGGGTTAGGTCAAATCATACTAAAAAGAACAGTTTGGGTGATGTTAAATAACCAATTAAAACTAGAGCTCAAACTTTAAATGCTTTGACGTCTTCTTTTGTCTCTCTAATAGAACCGAAGAATATAAAGGATGCCCTTGTAGATGAATCTTGGCTTCTTGCTATGCAAGAAGAGTTGCATCAATTTAAAATCCATGATGTATGGTTTTTGGTTGCTCGTCCTACTCATTGTAATGTCATTGGAACCAAGTGGATCTTTAAAAATAAATGTGACAAAATCGGTAATGTTTTGCGTTACAAAGCTAGACTAGTAGCTCAAGGGTACTCCCAAATTTATGGGATTGATGTTGATGAGACATTTGCCCCAGTTGCTAGAATAGAGTCTATTAGACTTTTACTTGCCATTTCGGGTCATTTGAAATTTAGATTATACCAAATGGAGGTAAAATCTGCATTTTTGAATGAGTTTTTAAATGAAGAAGTGTATGTTGAACAACCTAAGAGTTTTGTTCATCCTTATCTTTCGGATCATATTTTTAAATTAAAAAAAGCTCTTTATGGTCTCAAACAATCCCCTCGTGCTTGGTATGAGCGTCTTACTTCTTTTCTTTTAACCCATGGATTCAATCGAGGGGGAGTAGACCTAGCAATGTTTGTTAAAAGAAATACAAATTGTTTGCTTATTGCTCAAATATATGTTGATGACATTATTTTTGGGTCTTCATATCCTCAAAAAGTTGAAATTTTTGCTAACATTATGAAATCTGAATTTCAAATGTCTATGATGGGTGAGTTGAAATTTTTCTTGGGTTTACAAGTTTCTCAAAAATTGGACTGCATTTTTATATCCCAAACTAAATATGCAACTGAATTAGTTAAGCGTTTTGGGCTAACAAATGCAAAAACTGTTAGGACACCTATGAGTTCCACCACTAAACTTTCCAAAGATTTATCGGGTAAGAAGGTTGAAGTTACACTTTATCGTAGTATGATTGGTAGCCTTTTATATTTAACTTCTAGTAGACTCGACATAATGCATAGTGAGTGCATGTGTGTGTGTGTACGTGTTAGATATCAATGTGAACCGAAATAATGTCACTTGCTTGTGGTTAAGCGCATACTGAAATATGTTAGTGGTACTCTAAGTTTTGGTATTATGTATACGTTTGACACAAATTTTAAAATAATTGGGTATACGAATGTTTATTGGGTCGGTCGTGCCGATGATAGTAAAAGCACTTCTGGTGATTTCTTTTACTTAGGACACAACCTAGTCTCTTGGTCGTCTTAGAAACAGAATTGGGTCTCTTTCTTCCGCCGAAGCCGAGTACATTACTGTCGGTAGTTATTGTACTCAGCTTTTGTGGATCAAACAAATGCTAAATGACTATGGTATAATTGAACCTACTGCACTTATTTTATGTAATAATCAAAGTGCCATTAATATATCAAAAAATCTTGTTTTTCACTCACATACCAAACATATCAAAATGCGTTAACACTTTATAAGGGAACTTGTTGAGAAAAAGGAATTTTCTATTGAATATCTTAACACTAAAGATCAGATAGCTAATTTATTTACTAAACCTTTGGATAATCATAGATTTGAGACTCTACGAATGTCTATTGGCTTGTGTGCATATCCTACCTAATTTGATTTTAGTTTCCTCCCTTTGTCCCTTTGAGACAAACAAGGGGAGAATTTGAGACTCTTTGTGTCTTTTATTTTTTCAAGGATTGATGTTTGTTAGTTGAGTTATGTATTTTGGTTAGGACTCAAAATGTTGTTAGTTGAGTTTTGTATGATATAGGGCTCAAAATGTTCTTAGTTGAGTTATGTAATTTTTAGTCTCAAAGTGATGTTTGTCTCAAAATTGGTCAAAGGGGGAGATTGAAATTGCCTGTTTAATTGTCTCACTTTTGAGACTTTATTTTTTCTGCAACATTTTGTGTGTGCCCTAATGGATTTTTATTCTTAATTTTTTTATATGTATTTAAAAAAAAGATTTTATTTTTTTTGTGTCATAACATTAGTCTTTATATTTACTTCATTATTTACTATTTTTATCTTATTCTATTTTTTCGTTATTCCTTTTAGTGTTTAAGCATATATTCTTTTAAACAAAAATCAATTTTATTTAAAGTTAATGTTTGAACAAACATTAAAATGGATGCTTACTATTTTTGGGAGATCGAGGTCTGATATTTTGCTTGTATCAAACGCTTATTTGTCTCCTTGATTTTGTCCATTGTATCCCTTATCCCATTC
This sequence comes from Sambucus nigra, assembly GCA_949130495.1. Lineage (NCBI taxonomy): Eukaryota > Viridiplantae > Streptophyta > Magnoliopsida > Dipsacales > Adoxaceae > Sambucus > Sambucus nigra. The sequence goes on along the minus strand of OX422214.1, from coordinate 641,422,200 downwards.
GTCATTTTACGCATGTAGCCTTGTTTTCTTGGTTGGACGGTTTAAACCCCAGCCGCCTATGGGATATGTCTAACATACCCTTGTGTGGGTTGTTTATTAATTATCGACTTTTCCATTGGTGTTGAGGTATATAATTAGTGCGATGGGGTTTTCTTTGTTTAGGGTTTGGACGTTTTGAAATCTCAGCCAGACATTTTACTCTCCCTCTCTCTCTCTACATTTTCACCACATACACAATATTTTCTAGGTAACTGTTTGTGAGATCGGAGCTCCATTCTTGAGTTTATCTCACTCGATTTCGTGACTGTTTTGCTGCTGATTTTATCTCGATTTTTCCGTGAAGAATTTGAGGTTTGCTGGTGTTCTTTTTCTTAGTATTTTGTGGAAGAAAGTTGGGGGTTTTGTTGAGTTCATACTCTTTAGAGTCTTTGCTGGGCTCATTACGGTTTGGAGCTCTTGCCGAGGTTGTGGATGCTATTTCTTGCTTGGAGTTTTTTGTTTAGCATTTTTGGCCATAGCTCCCTATTTGAGCTATTTCGGTGAGCCTCTTCACCCCCCCCCCCCCCCCCCCCCCCAACACACACACACACACATATACATATATATATATATATATATATATATATATATATATATATATATATAGAGAGAGAGAGAGAGAGAGAGAGAGAGAGAGAGAGATAGATAGATAGATAGATAGATAGATAGATAGATAGATAGATAGATAGATAGATAGATAGATAGATAGATAGATAGATAGATAGATAGAGAGAGAGAGAGAGAGAGAGAGAGAGAGAGAGAGAGAGAGAGAGAGAGAGAGAGAGAGACTGTTTGCATTTTGTTTTTTTTTGGTTGTTGGTTTGTTGTGCTTCAGATCTGTGTGCGTGTGTTTAATAAAATGTGTGTGCATGTGTTTGAGACCTGTGTGTGTGTATGTTCCATTATTTTGTTTGATCAGGTGTGTACGGGTGTAAGGGTGTGTTAACTCGACTTAACTCAACTCAAACTCACTTTAGCTCTTTGCTAACTCATTGAGTTAACTCTATCCAACTCGGACTTAATATAGAACCTCACACTTGGAATAATTTTGGACTAAATTTGAACTTAACTAAAACTAGACTTGGACTAATTTTAAACTCAAAACTGTGTGTTATTTATTCTGTAGGACTCCTAAAGTAATCTGAATTTTTCTGATCTATTTAAATAAGAATTTACTTTAGTTGAAAATCAGATTTTCTTGATTTTAAAATCAGATTAATTTTGGTTTGTAGTTTGGCTGTGCAAAAACCAATTTGCAAGTGTGTGTTTGAATCTATAACCTTACCTCTCACTTAGTCACTGATTGGTAAATTCTTTTGGTGTCAATAAAAGTAGACTTAAACTCTTGTGTGTTTGGTCTTCTTTTATGAACAAAATATTTTGTGTTTTTGATTAAATCAAATTTATAAATTAAATCTGTGTGTTGCACAACTTCACGGGATCTCGGGTTAGAGTGTGTTGTTGTGCGTGTGTTATAGTCACTTTTACTTGGGTATTATTGGGTTGACTAACTTTCAGTCAAATTGGGTTGTTTTAGACTAGGTTGGTTAATACGAGTGTGTATTTGCTTAGTTTAATTCATGGTAAACTTGGAGGACTGTAATCTGTAACTTATAATTGGTAATATTGTACTTGGGTGTGTGTGTTATCCTGGAACTAGGGACACATAGTTTATCACTACGGTGGGTTCCTCGAGAAAAAATACTGCGTCACTATCTACTTGTCCTCATCCCATTCTGATTATCTTTATTTCAGCAGCATCATCATTAATATGTACTTTTACTTGTATACATACAACAGTTTCAATCAAGTTTTTTTTTTAATAAATTTGAAAGAGTTGGAATTTATTTATTAACTATATCACTTTAGCGTGTTTAGGTTATTTCAAAGCTTTACCATGAAATATATCTCACCCTCACATTCATCACTCGAGGAGCTATCTTCACTATCACTTTTTGAATAACCAAGAGTAGCTTTGTAAGCTTTCTTCTTATATCTCCACTCTAAATCTTCTATTGTTTCTTCAAATGTGTTGGGCACACATTGATATGATGACCAATGCCACCACAACCATAACATTTATCCTCATCCTTGTTCTTTCCCTTCTTAAACTCACATTTATCTCTAAATAGGGCATGTTTAGTAGACTGAGGTTTAGCATCGAACTTTTGATTGTTTTTGAAAAATATTTTGTTATTTTCATAAAATTTTCTAAATCTCTTCACAAACAAAGCAATATCTACTTCAACATTCTCTTTTGTTTTCTCACCACTCTTCATGAAATTTCCCTCACTAGACTCAATGACAAAGTCTAAGTCCTTCGGTTTCTCAACAATGATGTTCTCCTATTGATCACAAATTTGAAGTTATCCAACCAATTTCATTCATAATTTCCACCTTAGTAGCAAACCTCTTGGCTAAGGTTCCAAGGAGTTTCTTCACCACTTTGTTCTCCGAAATTTTCTCTCCAAGGTTAAATGACGCATTCACAACCTTTGTTAACCTAGTGTAATACTCACCAAAATATTCACTTTCTTCCATTCGCATTGTCTCAAACTTTATTAAGGTTTTGTAATTTCTCTCTCTTTACATTCGAAGTTACCTCATGAGTAATAAGTAATATATCCCAAGTTTCTTTGACTCATTCAAAATTCAATATCTGGTTGTACTCTTGAGTACTTACCGATGCAATGAGTACATTCAATGCAATTTAATTGAAATTACAATCAGCAAATTCAGAATTTGTCCACAAAACCTTTGATTTTTTAACACTAACCCTATTTGCTTCAATGGTTGGGTAAATACACCCTTCCTAAACACTCATCCACACTCTCTCGTGTTTATATCTACGAAGCGCTCCCATTTTGACTTTCCAATGACCATAATTCGATCCGTCGAAATAATGAGGATGGTTTGTAGAACTAGAATGGCAAATTGATCCATCAAGCAAGTGAACAAATTTGATAACAAATAACCACACACAACTCAAGCAATTAATCAAAAATACAAATAGCACACACATAACAAAATTTACTCAAGCACATTAATTCTTTAACAATGAGAACCATGCTTTGATACTAATTGAGAAAACAATAATGTGCAAAATGCTAACTGAATTATACGAAAACTATCCTAGAGAGGGGGGGGGGGGGGGGGGGGGGGGATACCTTAGCTAGAAAACTTGTTCAGCTTCTCCTTCTTTTAAAAAACGTATTCTCAATTACAAAATACTAACATTTGATTTGTTTTAATTATTCTCAAAAATAATTTCACAACACACAAAAAGTTTATTGAAGAGAATCTAGATGAACAAACCTAGATCTACAACACTATAGATAGTTTTAAAGAAAATCACAAGATGTAAACTAATCTATGTGAGGTGTGAGATATTAATTATGTAGGTATAAACACAAATCAACATGAGACATATTTTATGAGGAAAAATACCCACCTAGGGGTAAAAAACATTGTTGCACTCACTATTTTCATATTTACTTGAAAAGAAAATTTTACAATGGACAGGAAAATACCTCACAACAAACACAATTATGTAGTCACCTAAACATTCATCAACTCTCCCCCATTGCAAACGAAAACCCAATCCAAGCTCCATTAATCACATGAAGAACTCAAGTGTTCCTAGAAGTCGTACCACATCTCAATATCCCCAATAGTTTAAGTGTTTCCAATTTTAGATCGTGGAATACTTGATTGTAATAATTCACCAAAAAAATGATATGAATGATAAGGCTAGTGTATGATCTGATACATTTCACTCTCAATCCACTCACAAAGAAATTAGATCATAATTAGCGATCTAATTCTTAAAAAATAGAGGGAACAAGTTTTTTTTGTTTTGGAGGCACAAAATAATGCTCACTACCTCGAAACTAACTGAGAGAATTATGTTTAAAAAAAGGTATTCTCAAAATGGAGGGGACCTTGGCTATTTATTAAAAAAAACTTAAAAATTTGATCGATCTGTGTGCAAGGTTAGATTCAACAGTTCACATGATAGTTCCTAGAATGTCCCACGAACCATGGTCAAGCGAACGGGCTCAAAATGGAGTCGTGCGAACGGTCCTGTCCAAGACCATTCAAAAACTAGTTTCAAGGATAAAAATTAAACTTGGACAATTTTCAACACATGTTTTAAAAACATTTAAATACTCTAAGACTTTAGAAAAGTCACTTAGATCCCTTTTATTTTAAATCCTCACACAATTTTGAAACAAGTGTAATTTAAATAAAACATTTTTAAAGAAACGTTCACATGTGTGATTTAGCCTTATAATAACATAATCATGTAAAATGATGTATCTTCAATCGCCAATTAAATGTGTGGCAACGAAATTCTGCGAGCTTGAGCAGCGGTGTAAGATCTTTAATTCTTATTCTTCTAGGTTCATATAACCTAATCTACTTGCGCCTCACTCAAGACGAATCAAGTCTATTTGACTTGATAAACTCAACAACTCAATATTTTTATCACGGGAATATAGCCAATTATATATTGATACAAAGATTAAATTTTGAAAATCAGAACCAAAGTTCAATAAAAAAAACACTTTCTTGGAAAACATATTATGATGTTTATCATGAAAAAGTCTCATTTTCTTCAAAATACAAAATTTTCAGCTAATACTTTTTTCTTCCTCAAATAAGAGATTTTTATTAAAACATTTTGGTCTCATATCCTTGGTGTTACCCAATTTTGGATAGACAATTGTGTTTGAGACATCGCGTTTACAAATTCTTTTGTAAGTAGAGACTTTCAATCTTTTGAGAAATCAACGCTTGTATCTAGTAATAAATATGAAAACTTGATAAAAAAAACACAATACAAGCAATATGATGAGACAAGAGACTAGATAAATGTTCTAAAAGTACAATAGGCATAGAGAAATCACTTTATATAGTAGAGTTCGAGGGAACCAACATAGGATCCATTTTGATCTTTATATCTGTCATTTTCACACTATCTTTCCTAATCCACAAAAGACTCTTTTACACGTGGCATTTTAGTTTTATGTCGAACATTGAGTGGTTTTAAAATATCTTTTCCCTTCTTGTTGTAGATAGCTGAACACGTTTTATTTTCCCTTATTTCTTATTATACACAACAAAACTCATTCTTTTTAGTAATGCAAAAACACAAGGTCATATTGAGAAAATATCAAAAGTATCTTAAATGACCAATTTGTGACAATGATCTTAATTGAAAATTTTTGGTTTAGAAAAATGCAAGCGATTATAATGACCAATCTTTTCAAAGATTTGAGCTTTCTTCAATTTGAAATAAAAATCTTTTGGGTGGTCATTTTTATGACAATAAGAATAAACATTATCATTTCTATGTTTCCTTTTAGTCAAAGATTGATTTTGATATATAAATTTAAGAGGAACAACATTCTTCTCTTTCAAATATTTCATACCGCCATATTTAATTAGGTTTTAAACACCTTTAGAAATAGCTCAACAAACGATGATTCATTTGACGGTGAAGCTTTGACATGCCAGGTTTCTGCTTTAGAAATTTCTGATCAAATCATTTCTCCATATTTCAAGGTGAACATACATTAATCTTTAACCATAGATAACTTCTTATCTTCTATGAGTTCATAAAGAAACAATTCATCTCTAAGATAGAGGATCAAGCAATCATCTCCAATGAAGCAAATAATTCAGTTTTAAGATTGAATGGAATCTATAAAAAAAAATCAACTTTGACTTCAATTTTTGGTTTAGTTCTTTTTAATGTAAGCTTTATATTGTAAGTTCCTTTCTTAATCCGATTATGAAAAGAAGAAAGAACAATTAAAGGATTAAGAAAAAATGTTAAAATATGGTGAAGTGGAAAAGTGTAATTATATTTTCCTTAGTGGAGTATATTATCCATGGCTTATTTAGCAAACTATAATTATATTTTCCTTGACTTTTTTATTTCGATAATGTATCTACAACTATATTATATATATGAGATTAAGTTTTACAACTAAATATGTGTGTGCAAGGAACTTCATGTTTCTATTATATCTGCACATGTGGTCTACAATGGCTAGTAAAAATGGCCAGTGAAAGTGCCTAATATTTTTCTGAAAATTATAACATGGTTGGAAGTTTAATTTAGAAGCTCTCTGTCCCTTTTTCATTTTTTGTGACATATTACTATACTTTCCACGATCCGTTCATGCACTCATGTGTTGACTAATTTAAATCATTATTATATAAGTTATATATTGATAACTATAAAGTTCCCGTGAATCACACAAGGCTAAAAACTAGTTTCTAATATTTTATACTATCAAAGGGCACCTATATATTAAAATTACTTTTTTCATTTTTTCTCCATATCTCTATCTAGTTACAATATTCTCTCTCAAAACTTCAAAAAAATTCAGGAACAACTCAATCCAACACAACACAAGACATACTCAAGAATAATTCATCAAGTCTCTCACATTAAGGTATATGCATAGAACATTTGTTATATATCACGCATGGAAGTGGAGCTTGAAATCCATTGTTGATTCAAAATTTCTTTCAAATGAAATGACTTCATAATTAAACTATTTGAAAGAATAACCACAATATAATAATATGAAATCTTATCAAAAATTTCAAAAACCTACCAGTTATGTCATGAAGAATGAAAAACCCACAACGAGCAAAAACTTCGGATCGAACGAAACAAAAAATGAACTATGGTAGAGACTTACAAAGTACGACAACAAATTACAATCACACAATACACAACTAACACTCAACTCTTTCACACCATATCTTCTGAGGAAGGCGCCAGCAACTGAAGAACTCTTCACAATCACAACAGGCTTTTACCGCAGCCAATGTCCTCTAATCTTTAGCACGAAATCACTTTTTGAAGTTAAAGAACAACTTGTTGAGAAGCCACTAAATGCGTGGATACCCCTTTCTAGGACTTGAGATTTCCTAAAGGTTTTGAAGTGTTGAAAGCACTTTGGCTTACTCAAACCTCATAATGTATTTTAGAGATTTCTCAAATTTTCTCAAGAATAAAGATATAAATGTTTTTGTTCAAGAATAAATGTAGAAGTGTTTTAAGCTTAAATAGGACTTTTGATTAAAGTTTGAAAACAAACTTCTCAAAATGAAAAGATAGAAATGAAGAAAAACAAAAAAAAAATCTCTCCAAAGTGAATAACACAAAAACTTTATATCTCTAAAAACCATCTTGATCAAAATCTTTTAACTCTTTAAGAAAATCTCTATATTTTTTTCTCTTTAGAGTTTTTGATAAAAGTTGATGGTAATGGGGTAAATCTCTTCATATATATGATGCTCTCTTCAATGTAAGGGAAACACACAAAGAGCACAAGTAGGGCGGGTGACCTCATCACCAAAATAACATCACTAAAATGTTGCAAAACCTATGGATGCACAAAGTCTTACATGGATTCCCAAAAGAGAAGTGAGAGATCATTAATGAAGACATACTTTTCGGAAAGACATTGTGACTAATGAATCAACTTTGCAAATGCAAAGATTTTCTTTACGGTAGCGAAAGATCAGTGAGGGAGGTCGCGATAGATCAAAGTGCATCCCGGGGAAAAGTTATGGCAAGAGATGAGACCAAGGAAGGAAAGTCTTTGCCGACTTGAACCATCCGTGAACAACCAAATATTGATATTGAGTAGGAAAATAATATGTATGTTTGAAACTCAATCAAACATTCATATGATATATATTTATGCAATGTATTAAATTATAGATTTGTATATAAAAAATATATATTATATACTTATATTACCAAGACCAAAAACCATACCAAGACACACTCGGCGCACAAATTAATCTTCCAATTATAAAAAATTAATTTAAATACGACAAGTGTTAAAATCTTCGTCATTACCTCAATTTAAAGTGGCATTCCAATAGTGTGAAGATGAAGAATGTCAGGATGAGGTTGATGAAGTTTTTCAGAGATTGACATACGTGAGACTTTGTCGGAACAATCTCAAAGCTGAAAAGACATTAAGTATATTTTGAAACCGAAATAAGAGTACATATGAAGTGAAACGCGCGAGTATTTATATACTCTTAACAAATTCGCTTGTTAGTGGGTTTGGAGGGACAATAAAAATGGAAACAATCCTATTCATTAGAAAAATTATGAGCATTATCGATCTAAGAGTAAAAATGATGGTGATTTGATTTTCAATGTTCTAATTTTACTTTTTTGGAAAAACAATGTTGAAGACTCGTTAATATTTCAAACTCTGTAAATTTATTTACTTTTTAACTGCTCTTTCCTTGAGGAGACGGACTCTAGACCGTCTTGGGTTTGGTGTAGTCTTTTGAAAGGAAGAGAGCTGCTAATTAGATGCCTTTGTAAGAGAGTGAGGGATGGCACTTCTATTTCTTTTGAGGATGACCCGTTGATTCCTTACTTGGGGGATATCAAAGTTGGTCAACAAAAACCTTTGGGCGTGCCCATTGAACATTGTGAATGACCTTATGACCTTGTATGGTAGGGGTTCGAATGTTGATTTGATAAGAGCCACTTCTGATGATAATACTTCTAAAGATCAAACACAAATTCTTATTCAAAAGGTGCATTCTAGTGATGGTTTTTTGTGGACATCCTCGCATAATGGTATTTTTCTGTTAGGTTAGGTCCTTCTGCAGACTGCAACCCCTATTGACTCTTTTCCATAGTCCTTTAAACCTCATAGCTCGATGTGAAACTGTATACTCCCTCGATACTCCCCCTAAAAATCGTTGTTTTTGGTAGAGGGTTTGCTCTAATTCTTTGGGCATTAGAGAAAACCTTTTTGCTAGATAGTGTTCAACCTCTCCTTCATGGCATCGGTGTCGGAACGAAGTGGAAACTGTTAGTGTTGATACTTTAAATGTCGAGTCCCATCATAGGTGGACATTAAAACTTTGTGTAGGGTGATTAATCTTCCACAAGTAACGAGAGATCATTTTGAAATTTCTTAGTACCAACTCAATGAAATTTGCTCCTGAATTTGAAAATCGAAGTATGGCTAATCGCATTTTTATTTCATCTCTAAGGGCACAAAAAGTTTCTTCACATTAATAATTATTTAATTAAACTGTTACAAAAAAAAATTAGAGGAGAAGTGTGGGTCAACTGTGACTGAATGTTAAAATGTAGTTGGCAAGAAAAGTCAGGTTCTTGGCCCAAAGGGTCACCATAATTTAACATAAATCGGCAGAAAGAGAAAAAAGATGAGACACACACACACACACACACACACACATATATATATATATATATATATATATATATATATATATATATATATATATATATAAAAGACAGTTGAAAAATCATCTCCACCTAATGACCTCCGGTTATCGCCGTGGAACTAAACACCAGCTTTGGGATCACCTGCACCAGCTGCCACAACTCCCATACCACCAATTGATGTAACATTTAGTTCCTCTTCCCGATTAGTTGATTTTGTAAGACAAGCTTTGTCACCATCAAATTCGTGTACAAGTTCATCAATCTTCCTGAATTGATATGGCCATCTTGCATTGTAGAGAAATTGTCGAAGATCAAACCTATTGTCCTCTGGCGAATAACTCTGCATGGAGAAAAATATGGGTTGCTTTCTATTCAAACTAGAGTATGGAATTATTTTCTTCAAATTTTTCAAGCTTCAAATAATGTTTGATCTTCTGAACTTCAGTCAATGGAGATGAGAGAATACCTCAGCGTGATAGGAGGGTGTTAATACAGTCATCTTGTGTCGGTTGATGGAGTAGTACTTGAAGAAGTGCTTCACTTTATCTGCCACCTCTAATGGAGTTAATTTTCCACACCATTTGAAGCACAGATTCTGCAGCAAAACGGATTTTAAAAGATAAGTGAGATATCAGTAAAGAGAACCAATATAAAACCCCACCACATAATCTGACTATGGTTCTGCAGTGGACCATTTGAAATTGCTATCATTTTTTCCAAATACATAGCATCATTAAAATCAATGGGATTAACTAGGCTCTCAGCTAACAAGTGATAATGCGGCTAGTTGGCTTTATTTTATATATTGTGATGGTTCTTTATGAGAATTTGACACGTGTTGAGGATACAATATAAAAAAACAAACCTTAAGCATAGAAACAGGACCGCAGCGGAAAATCTTACGTAACCTTCCATATACTGAAAGTTCCTCATATGTCATTCCCATGTCTACTTCATCCAGCTGTTTCAAGGCAGAAATAAATTAAAAGGAGAATATCAACCTAGAAAGAAATTACTGTAATAAAAGGGTCGCAACGAACTTCAATAAAATAACAGATGATTCTTTATGGCCATCGGTCTCATTTACGGAAGCATGTCCAACAGAAATACACAAACAAGAACTATCATCACGGTCAATAGTAAAGAAATGAGCTAAAGTAAATACCTGGCTGTAGTTGGATCGTATAGGCTCCAGTTCAGCAGTGGGCGGAGCAGCTTCAATCTCTGCTAAGTATGACTAACCAAGATGGGTAGCAGCCCATCTTAGAAATTTTCGGAGATCTTGTTTACTAACACTTCCAATTGGATTTATATCTGCCGCACTGCAATCATACTGCACAAGCACGATAACTATGACTAAAATATTGAGAAGTACCTATTAAAGTTATAGAAAACTTTGAGAAGATATTAGTCACATTAACGTTACAGAAAATTTCCAAACTAAAATTAGGATCCTAGAAGAGTTGGCCCAATTAGTAAAGCATTGAATTAGAACACCCAAAAACGCTCGTTAACTTGTCCCTACCCTCGCGGCAGCGATCAAGTGAATAGAAAATTAGAGAAAAAGCCTTGAAAAAATTCTCGCAGATATCTATTTACAATAATTCCTTAGTGAAATGGAGTTTCTGGATGCGGTGCCTCAGTGAATAGGAGCTTGCTTACATATATTTTACCGAAATCACATATACCTTGCGCCTAATCTGAAAGTATCTAAACTGCACGCTAATTATTAGCTACAAGTATCTGGACTCTTTTACAAAATTGTGTCAACCATAAACCTAGTTATGAAAGACCCTCAAGTTAGCTATCCCCTAAGGTCAGTGACATAAAGGAGTTGTTTGCACAAGAACAAAAATTCCTTATATCAATCACGCAATTTCGAAGATTACAATAAAAAGGAGAATTTTCCAAAATACCTTTGTAAGGTAACCACGCAATGCTTCATCCACATTGGAGCTGCCTAAAACCAGATAAAAACCTGATTTGCTATGAACCCATGGCATGAGTGATGCCAACATAAATGCCAGAACCATTCTGATTCGAGCTCGAATGTTCTGCAATCCCTAAGTTTTCAATGTTTGATCCACCATCTATCTGTGCAAAACAGAACCAGGACAAATATTATTACCTCAAAACACGATCAGTAAGACTGAACAATATGACAACAGTCGCAATCAATTGGCCAGCTAAGTATGCTGCATGTATTCCTTATCAACAAAACAGTTGCCAGACATGGAGTGAAATGCAAGAATAATTCTCAATTGATAGTAACTTCAAATTTGAACCCCCTTCACCTTGTAGCGTGGTCGCTTTCCAGCAAGTGTTTGAAATAAGGATAGCAACGATGAAATAACACCGTCTATGCAAACATCAAGATGCCACGATCATATTTCATCCGCCAACACCTTTGCTCGTGCTTTTGTGGCTTCAGAACTGCAACGTACAAACACTGTTACTAGTCGATGGTATGAGTTAACTGTCAAATTCACATTATAATATTTGAAAATGGTAGCAGAATTTAAAACTCAATCAACTTGAAAAACAATGGTCATTGTGACTTCAGAACTACAAGGGTCAACCATGTTACTGGTTGATGGCAAGATTTAAATTTTACTGCAAATATGTCAAACAAGGATTACTAAATTCAAAATTCAATTAACTTGTATAATTTCTTCATAACTTCAATATCAAGTCATCTCTTTCAATTCTATATACGAGTAACCATGTACAAGAAATCAAACTCGACTTCCTTAGACCACAACCAAAGAAGGTTTTTATTTTAAGAAAGAGCTAATTTTGTATGGTCGAAATGATAACAAAAGGAGGATAGAAAATTCTGACAGTGTTTGTAGCCAACTTTAGACTATATTTTCAAGAAAAAAATATCAAATAAATTTCAGAGCACAACCCAAACAAGCATTTAGCTGGAACTTTGACAGTCCAGTTGATTTCCAAATGACAATGTGTAAGGCACTTGCAAACAACAATAAAAAAATAAAAAAATTTATAAAAAAAACTATATTTTGTTAAAGGTTTGGCATTAAGGGATTATATGAACTTAAGTGTACCAAGGTACCATTCAATTGAAATTTGAACTAATGGTGCGTTTAATTACAAAGTTGGAAAACAATTGAAACACAAATAATTTTTCAGTATAAGTTGGAAAAAAAGATGAGTGGATTGCTGGGACACTCTCTTAAGCCTGTTTTCCATGGAGTCTAATTCTTTGGGGGTGGATACGAAATATTTTCATAGAAAATGAAGAGAAGATGGAGTTGATGCACAGGAATTAGACTATTGGTCATGAATCGTGTCTCTCAACAGGGAAGTAATTAATTTAATCTCCCTCCCCCTTATTAAAAAGAAAATAAGAAAAAAGAAAAGGAAAGGGTGGATATGTGTCACATTTAAGACTATTGTTCCCATAGAATAAATATGCATTTAGCCACCACAAGCATATAATACGAATACAAAGAAGAATTTTCTACGAGGAAAAACAATGCAACGCCACTAAAACACCCTATGATTCGGTGCAACACAAAAATATGACTACACCAAGCATGTGTAAAATTTAAAAGATGGCGGAAAGTAAGTATGTCCTAAATATACTCACCTATTTTCAGATCCCATGAATACTGTTTAAAATATGCGCTTCGCGAATTCTTGGCTGTCAGTAGGAAAGTGTCCATCAGTGTAATGACCAATTCTTATCGCATCGGCTTTTACTTGTTCGTCCCCATCAGCAATTTTTGCATGAAATATGCAACACATACCAAATACATAAAAACAAGAACATGATATTCAGAATCATTCAGAGTTCTACGACTGGAAGGAACTGTTAGCCTGCACTGCACAAATACTGCGGGTCTTTTTTTGTGTGTGGAGGTGAAACGCAGACACGACACAATACAACAAGGTTCAAAGGCACGGATTTGGCTAAAGGCTCGGAAGTACAATTTTTGGCCTCGAATCGGTTTCTAACGTGTGGATGACTCAACGGTGAATCGGCTCGGCTATTCGACAAGCTTGTAAAAAAAAGAAAAAAAATCAGCATGTCACGGCGAGTCAAGTTTGTTTCGTTGATAAATAGGTACTGGTAACATTTTCAGATTGGTGAGTATCGAATTCTAGTCAACTGTACGGTTTCAGCCTTGACTCACCATGCATTACAGACAACCTGACACAACTTTAAAAAACGCAGGAATATATATTGATAGAAATTAGGGTTATTTTAGTATTTTCTTGTATTTTTTATTTCTTTGTATTTTTCCTTTTATTAGTTGTTTGGTATTTTTGTTAAATTTTTAATTGAAGGGTTGAGAGGAAGCTTCTAGAAGGTTATATTTCAGCATGTGATGTAATTGAAGGTAGTTAATGACCCATGTGACATCACATGGGTCAAGATTCTTTCAACCAATAAGAGCTTAAGAGACCCTTTCTAGAATCTTCTCTCGTGTCTTATAAATACCCGCGTAAGCCTCATTTGCGGAGGACCTTCATTCTTGAATACAAGACGTTTTTAGACTCTCTCTCCAGAATTTGTTATTTCTTTTGTTTTAGGCCTTTGACGTGTAATTTACGTCAAATTGGTATCAAAGCGAGGTGTCGTTCCCCGATTGGTGCATTGGTGTATTGATATCAAAAAAATAGTACGCTACACTTTCGATGGCCCCGAAGAAATCAAATCGACATCAATCAAAGATCAATCAAGAATTGAGACAGAAATTTGACGAATTAGCACAACAACAAACCCTAATGTATCAAGAACTCAACCAAAAATTTAATAACCTCTTCACCAAAATGCCACCACCTATAGCCGCGATCGAACCACCGGAGTCATCCTCCCGAAGACCCAAAAAGGACCTGTCGGAAAAACCTTAACCCCGGGCCAAAATTCAGCACCCCTCGGCCATCCGGATATTACTGGAAAAATCGGGAATAAAAAAACTCCAGCCTCCAGTAGGATCCGCTCGGCGGCTGTCATGAACCTCTCGAAAAAAAACCTCTGCCTCGCAAATCCCACCCACCTCGAAAAATCAGATCCCACCGAAAAACGAGACTTTCGAAAACCCAAAGCGCAAGCCTACCCCAAATCATGGAAGGAGGCGTAACCGCGTTGTCGTTTACCCTTCACGCTCGATACGAGCTTTTTGAAGTCAGGGAGGATGATGGAAATTAGGGCTATTTTAGTATTTTCTTGTATTTTTTATTTCATTGTATTTTTCCTTTTAATAGTTGTTTGGTATTTTTGTTACATTTTTAATTGTAGTAAGGGTTGAGCGAAAGCTTCTATAAGGTTATATTTTAGCATGTGAAGTAATTGAAAGTGGTTAATGACCCATGTGACATTACATTAGTCAAGACTCTTTCAACTAATAGGAGCTTGGGAGCCCCTTCTAAAATCTTCTCTCCTCTCTTATAAATACCCATGTAAGCCTCATTTGAGGAGGACCTTCATTCTTGAATACAAGACATTTTTAGATTCTCTCTCTAGAATTTGTTATTTGTTTTGTTTCGGGCCTTTAACGTGTAGTTGACGTCATATATATGTAAATTTACAACAATACATATAATTAACATAGTTTAAATTATTTAGGAGGCAAAAAAATCGCAAATTTATGGAAGGCAAAATTAAATTTCAGGAAGCCCTCGTATAATATGTAATACGAACCCTTGCATCTAGGATTTTATTAAAGTCTCATCTCTACATGCCCTAAGTTATAGAATGAAAAAAAGCTCCAAAATTAAATTTCAGGAAGCCCTCGTATAATATGTAATACGAACCCCTACATTTAGGATTTCGTAAAAGTCTTATCTCTACATGCCCTAATTTATAAAATGAAAAGAAGCTCACACAATCAATTCCATTATTTTTATAATCATTAAAGCCCTAATTTATAATTGATGTATATGTGGGGTTCGGGAGAATTGATTGTATTTTTATTGCTCTATTATTGTGAGAATTAACCAACATACCTTTGGAATTTTCTAGACTAGGTTAGTTTGTTAGATGTAGGGTAATTTTCCCTCAAGATATTCTTATTGTCCCTAACAAATAAGTTAGCCTAAAAATAAGGCCATTGGTCAACCATTGTATTCACTTTTTACTTTTGAAAGATTATGAATATATGCGAATGAGTTGAAAGATACCTTTGATTATTTCTATATGTGCGCGTGTAAAATTCATTTGAGTTTACATTAAATTGGTATCATATCGACGCAACAATTGAAGAGCCATGGGTAAGCCTCGAAGGAACCACCCCGGATCACACCTCCAAAATCTACACCAGCCCGCCCACGGTCAAGTGACGCCACATTCTAGCCGCTTTATGCTTTGCGGCACTACCCACACCTCATTCGACTACATCCCGCCCTCGTTGAAACCGCGGTCTCACAACTAACTCTAATTGTCCCCACGCTGTCTCCTAAGTCTAGAAACAATCAGCGACGCTCAGTAACCCGAACCTGAGGTTGCTCGT
The DNA here is from genome assembly GCA_949130495.1 of Sambucus nigra. Classification (NCBI taxonomy): domain Eukaryota; kingdom Viridiplantae; phylum Streptophyta; class Magnoliopsida; order Dipsacales; family Adoxaceae; genus Sambucus; species Sambucus nigra. The sequence goes on along the minus strand of OX422214.1, from coordinate 641,406,426 downwards.
GTGTGGTGCATCTCAATCCGGGGAATCAGGAACCCAATTATTTAATAAATCTTAAATATGTGACAAGCCTTGAACGACCTTTTCCCCTTTGTGAAACTCTAGCCTTTGAGTCGAGCTTTAATTGAGTTTGAGTCGGGTTGAGCTTAAGCTAAAATTTCAAGCCCAACCTATATTCGAGCGAGCTTGAGTAATATTTGTTTAAGCCCAAATTGGGACTGAGCCCAAAAATTATTTTATAAATATATATTTATTTAGTTTATGCAAATGAATGTAATATGTTATGGATTTAGACAATAGATTTAAAGAAATTTTGACAATCGTATTGTGTTTTATTCTTTCATACTAAAACTTTTAAACTTGTAATGTTTTTGTAAGGGTCGTAGATTTTTTTTTATTCCTTTCCTTTACTTTATTTTTATTTTTATGATTATTTCGGCATTAAATGAAACCATATTTAAAAATTAATGCTCATTGAAATTGAAATTGATTTCGGGATGCAACTCAAAGCCCGTCACAGTGTGTCAAGCTTGAGCCATGAAGCTTATTTTTATTTCAGGTTGAGCTTAAGCAACCCCAAGCCAACACACTTAGCCCGATTTATAAGTTTAGCTCCAACGCTCAACATGCTTCAGCAGCCTGTGGCTATATGGAGGCTTGGACACAAAGAAGTGCTTCTGTGAAAACAAGAATTAGGTGGGCTTGTGTCTAGCCCAAACCCTTGCCCCCAATCATTTTTCCCACTTGATCTTTCCCAAGACCCAAACCATACCCCAAACCCAGGGCCCTTAGCCTAACTTATTCATGAAAATTTCACACTCGTCGTGTATACTTTTTTTCACCACCAAGCAGTTTGTCAAAATTTCAATTTTGACCTTCTACATTATTTGCAAAATTCCATCCCCTCACAAGACTTAGAAATCCCATTTTATCCCCTAAAACCATACCAATCCTAAATATCCCACGACAACCCTCACGTCTCCTAGCACTGCCGTAATGATGGCGGGAGATGTGCGAGAAATTGACGATCTACATCACGTCGGCACCAAAACCGTAGGAGAAGATTTTGTCGCGAAACCATTGGGAGCCTCCAAGGTGAGTGTCGTGTCCAGTAAAGTATGCCACTTTACCAGGATAGTTGTTGCGAGAGTGGTCATTATTTGAGAGTCTGAGCGCAATACTTGGGTTTGAGAGAGCAAGGAGACCCCAACTATGTTTCAGAATCAGTTGCCCTTTGGTAAGCCCTTCTCTGTGGATCCCCCCCCCCCCCCCCCCCAATTCATTTCTCCTGGAGGAGTGTCGTGTCCAGTAAAGTATGCCACTTTACCCTAATAGTTGTTGCGAGAGTGGCCATTATGTGGGCGTCTGAGCGCAATACATGGGTTTAGGAGAGCAAGGAGACCCCAACTATGTTTCAGAATCAGTTGCCCTTTAGTAAACCTTTCTTTGTGGATTCCCCCCTCCCCCCAACCCCCACACAGATTTCTGTCTTTTCTTACGCCCGCTTCCATACCTCTCATGTTATTAAGGCCTTTCGCCCGCTTCCATACCTCTCATGTTATTAAGGCAATTGTTATTGAGGATTCCCTCAAGCACTTTATTGGAAACATTTTCGATCTTTTCTTATGAGGGTTGTTGGGTCACTCGGTCCAAATTTCATGATATTAAGGCAATTGATATCAGGGACTTTGATTAGATCTACGTCAAGGAGGCCGAGTACTTTATCCGAGTTAGGTGACTCGTGGCTCACAAATGCCGAGTCATATTGTATTGGTGACTTCTTCCGGAACTTTTTTTTTTTTTTTGTGTGTGTGTGGGGAGGGTGGGGGGGGGGGGGCTCGATTATTATGAGTGATTTTGAATTTGGCTCGTCACGCGATCTTTGTTTTGATGGCCCCGGAATGTGAACCCGATTTGGGATTTTTTGGTTCCTCTTTGAGGAGGTACTTCAGGCTCTTACAGTAGAAGTTGATAGAGATTGCTCCGACAGAAGTGCGACCCTGTCATCTACTGTGGATGCCCCTGCACGGCTCCTCCTCTCGACAAGTCTCTGGGTGGAGTTCTCATTCTCCGATCGTGGATTAGGTTTTTAGTTTTTCGTGCCCACCTTTTTGCTAGCATGTACGAGTGGAGATTTTGAGTCAACATTGCATCCCCGTGTCCAAGCGTATCCCCAAAGTGTTCGAACATGTCCCCAATATGTCCCGAATAATAAAATGTTACTCATTTTTAACATGTTAGCACGTGTTTGGAACGCGGCATCCTACGCTGACTCAAAACTCTGTCCTCGCGAGAGTGTACGTGTTTCCGAGTTGATACCACTATCAAGCACGCTCGTCCTTAACACACATGAAAGCCTTACACATAGCTCAGCCAGAAAATCATCACTCTTAGAACCTAAAATTGTTCAACTGAAGAATCCCTGATCCACACTACTTAAGGTTGCAACACAGATCTTTCTGCCACTAGCTTTATCTAAGGTTCATTGTTCCATCACCCATGAGTCATCCTACAACTACCAGTGGGAATAAACTATCTTTTTATTGAAACAATTTTAATAGTCTAAATTAATTGGGGAAAGAAATATTTTACAGGCATCGATGCCAGGTAGACTAGTAGTATGTAGAAGTATTTAATTTAGGGAAAGATAAAAAAAATTTAGGGAAAGATAAAGCTCATTGTTCCATCACCCATGAGTCATCCTACAACTACCAGTGGGAATAAACCATCTTTTTATTGAAACAATTTTAATAGTCTAAATTAATTGGGGAAAGAAATATTTTACAGGCATCGATGCCAGGTAGACTAGTAGTATGTAGAAGTATTTAATTTAGGGAAAGATAAAAAAAATTTACTTAGTATATGCATTTTTTATGTCCGTATACGATCTAAACACTACTCCCTACATCCGAAATTAATAGTCCAATTTTCCTTTTTTGGACGTCCCAATTATGTTAGGACCATAAGAAACAATAACTGACCTTTCATTACTAGCTGGCACATGCAACCAACAATAGCAGCTACAGAGGAGCTATCAGCCCCACCAGAAAGTGGAAGTAAGAAACCAGAAGCTCCACTTCTTCTTAAATAGTCCCATAGCCAGCATCCAGGCCCAAAAGCTATTTCCTCTTCAGGAGAGTGATATCTAATCTACAAATACCAAACAATGTTAAGCTACAGAAAGCTGACTGAACAGATCCAACAAATTAATGGACAAAGTCTGCGAAATGAAAAAGCTAGAATTTTCAGATGAGAGGAGAGGTGTAATTCTTCATTTAGGTGATCCATGAGCAGATCAATACAGAAGAAGTGCATCAAAATTCAAGATATAGATTCAGATTTCTATGTTTGTAAAACAGTGTCCTACTGCATCTTAGTATACTCCCAAGTCCCATATGTCACATTTACGAGAGCAGAACATGGAGATGCAACGTCACGCTCAATGAACACATGCTACATCTTTTCAAAAATTACAATTATATTTTGCAACATGTGGCATTGTTTTTCATAAGATGCTTCTTATTTGGTAATAATTCAGTCATACAAGAGTGAATTGTAGATATTTCTACATAAAGAAAATGTGCATGCCAGAAATTAACAAATCTGACATAAACCACCCGTCAAAAGGCTCCTAAAAATACCTAGCACACTCTATTAGAGAGAGAAATACTTTTCTTTTATTCAAAATTCAAGTCTACCTCAAATGAGGTTACAAGGGGTCTATTTATAAGTGGGGAAGGGGAACACTAAATGGGTCTCTAACCAATGTGAGACTCCCACTTTACAAATAAGTCTAATACCGATTTGTGCTCATCTATGTCCCAACTTACAAATAAACAACAAAACAAAATTAATAAAAATAACAAAAAGGAACTAAACTACTGATATGGCAAAAAATGACAAAAATGCCTTCAATTCACATCAATCTCCCCCTCTTAAATTCGTGAGGAAATTCCAAAACAAGGTGTCAAAAACTTGTGGAGGCCAAAAAGCAATTTCTGAAACTTGAGGAGCGCACATCCCACAAATCTTGTTCTTCATTTCTTCTTCTTCACTCTCTCTAAATCTAAAACAACCCTAAAACTTTCACCCGGGTCAAAAACCAATGTTTTGGAGCACCAAAATGGGTTTGGGGTTGGTTTTGGCAGCCTAAACATTTTTTGGGCACAATAGCGGCCGGAAAATGGGTAGAGGGATAGGGGGTTGTCGGCAACAGGGGGGTAGGGTTTTGGTCTGTGATGGATCGGGTGGGGTATTTCTTGAGTGGGGTGAACTAGGGTTTGGGCCGGTCAAGGTGTGGGGGTGACTAGGATGGTCGATGGGCAGAGGGCTGGTTTAGGGCTTGTTTTAGGGCTGATGGGAGTGGAGAGGGGCCGGAGCAGGGGGGTTTGGGGGTCAACCAGCAGGGGGATGGATCGGAGGAGAGACGAGGGGGTAGGTTTAGGGCAAGGGAGTGGTCGGCGAGTGGTGAGGTGGGCGGGACACTGATACACTAACACCAATGTGGAGCTTCACCCGCTCTGATACCAATTTCACGTAAACCACACGTCAAAGGCTCCTAAAATATCTAACACACTCTATTAGAGAGAGAAATACTTTTCTTCTATTCAAAATTCAAGTCTACCTCAAATGAGGTTACAAGGGGTCTATTTATAAGTGGATGGGGATGGCAACGGGGTGGGTTTGGGGCGGGTTTGGCAAAACCCTAACCCGCCCCATTTAATAAACGGGTCGGGGCGGGGCGGGGCGGGACTCCTACGGGTTGGGTTAATTTTAAAAATAGTAAAATTAAAATTATTACATTATAATCTTAGAGGTCTATAATGGTTCGTATTTCAATATGTGAGACAATCCCCCAATTGTCAATCCATATTTTCACATAGATCTTTTACAAAATTAACATACAAATAAAGGATTTTTTTTAGTGTGTATAAATATGTAGGTCCCCAAAATATAACTTTTACTTTTGCGGAATTAAGTTAAGGATGAATGCAAACCAACTTTCACTTTTTGAAAACTCTTTCAATTTTATCAAACCAAGTTGTGAAACTTAACCAGATTTTATCTTAATTAATCCTAAATATGCATCTAGTGATTAAAGCAAGTAAAGTTAGGTAAAGATACGTACAACGCCGAATGTACGAGGAAAAACTCAAACGGGAAAAAATCTCGGATGGCCAAGCCAGACAATCACTATGAACAATGGTTTTACAAAGGCAGATTGGCCATACACACAAACTCGATCCCCACGGGTCTTGACACTCCTTCTGATCTTCAACCGTTCTTCAGTAGTGCCCACGCAGAAATTCCGTCTTCCACGATGCTCGTTCACAACACTAGACTCCACGAATGTCTCGGTGTCCACCGATACGGCTTGATACGTCTACGATGTTGAACACGATGTTCGTCGCTTCTCCACCGCAAAACCAGCAATCACAAGTGTTCAATGATGAACAAACTCAACTTGGTGAAGCAAGGATCACATAAACATTTGATAATAAAAGCTTGGATCTTTGCAAACTCCAAGGATGTGTTTAAGCATGTGCAAACAGGTTTCTAGATCGTAAACTGTTTCTCCAGAATGCACAACTTCGAGGAAACTGGACACCTCTATTTATAATAAAATTGAGGCGGTATCAGAATCTCATTCGAGCGAGATGCCACGTCGTTCGAACAACAGTGGATCTCGTTCGAACGACATCAAATGTCGTTTGAACGACGTCGTCAGATAGAGTTCTTAATTTAAACAGATTTTTTATTAAAACCAACTCTTATCTATTCTCATCCGTCCTTATATGACATAAACTGTAAATAATTAAACCTCTTTTAAAAACATTTTCCTTTAAAAAAAATATCCTTATTTTATAAAATGAATTCCGAGTTTCATTAACATTATGCATTCATACCTGTGTGATCTCGGAATGCAATAAAACCTTGAAGACGAGAAATTGCACCAATTAAACTTCGGCATGATTGTATCTTTGTAGCTTTGCCGCAACGTATTCAATTAATCTTCGATACGTCATAGACTCGTGGGATTAGACAATAAAAGACTATCTATGACTCAAACATGTTTTGTTCCGAGAATAAGTCAAAACTACATTAAGACTCAATTGGAAATTTGGTCCTTACAATATATATATATATATATATATATATATATATATATATATATGGTTTAATTGTAATTAACATACACATAAATGGTAATTATGTAGGCATAAGTTAAACGGGTCGGGGCAGGGCGGGACGGTTTTATTTAACTTGACTCCTAACCCGCCCCATTTAATAAACGGATTTTTTTTTAAACTCATACCCGCTCCTAATTCATTAATCGGGTTTTAAAACCCGCCCCATTAGGGGCGCGATGGCGCTCCTACGGATCGGGTTTAATTGCCATCCCTATAAGTGGGGAAGGACCAATGTGGGACTCCCACTTTACAAATAAGTCTAATACCCATTTGTGCTCACCTATGTCCCAACTTACAAATAAACAACAAAACAAAATTAATAAAAATAACAAAAATAACAAAAAGGAACTAAACTACTAATATGCCAAAAAATGACAAAAATTCCCTCAATTCACATCAAAATCAATCTTTATACCATGGCCTTATATAGAGGGAGGTTTTGAACTGCAAACTGGGAATCCTCTATAGGGAGTATGCACAAGGAAACACACGTATGAATATTGATGTTTTAGGATGAAAAAAACTGGTTCAAAAGTTGGAAACTCTCTGTATGGTATATTAGAAGAAAAGAACAATGCAAATAGTCAATAAAAAGGGCAAAACTCAGTGAACGAAGCTCCCGCCACTGTGGGGTACTGGGGAGGTTTGATGTATGCAGCCTTACCCCTACATAAGCAAAAAGGTTTCCGCTATGAAAGAAAATTATAAATCTACTGTATCCATCTTGATGTATAGAAGAGGCTTTTCTCCTTCTGTAGGGGTATTCAAGTAATAGGAAATAATTACATATCACCAAATATCACTAACATGGAACTGCACAGACGTTTTGAACCCAAACTGTTACTCAAATTTCCCTACCAACACTGACGAAGTACACATATGCAAGAAGTTTGACATTGCAGACAATAACTTTCAAGTATGTCCAAGGCACAAAAGTTTGTTTATTAAATGTACTCTCAAGGAAGCTGCATAACTATGAAAGCTAGAGAAGTGAATGACAAAAAGCATGATGCTACCATCAAACGCTATCGATTTTGACCACCCTTGCCTCCCTAAGAACTGACCTTGAGTGGACTTGAAAGAGACATTTGAAGGTCGAAAGGCTGGCAAAGCTTGTATGGTACTTCTACTGAGCAAACCTTTGGTTTGCTGCTGCTTGCTTGCTCTTGGAAACTACTAATTGATCCTCTTAGACTAGCAACCTGTCATCGAGTAAATGAGTAGAGGAATTAGAATCCCAAATAAGAAAACATATCAAAATCAGCATATTGGATACCGAAGTGCCACAAATATGTAATAAATAGTGCGAAATCTCAATTATCAGGATTAGCATGTAAATATATTCACTGGGAATCATTTACCTATGAATATAAATTACCAATTTACAAGTAGTAGCATTTAAATAGATGGATAGATGGACAGACATTTCCAGGAGTGGGATTTTTTTATAATTGTAATATGGAAGTACTCTGATGTATAAACCAACTATAAAACAGCAAGACTCACAAAGAAATGAAAAGGGGCCTCATGTACCAACCTTCGAAACATAAATATACTTGGACAAAGGAAACAGCAATAAGAACTTCAAAGAATCCCAAAGATTCGAAGAAGGGGCCATTAAACCCCCCACATACAGATAAAAAGGGGGAGACAGCTTGACAAGGGAAGGGAGAAGAAGAGGAGGGGGGAGCACCGTTCGAAGCAAGAATAAACAAAAGCATCGTTAACACCTATTTTCACTCAATCAAGAGCTCGAAATAATGCTCCGATATGATAAAAGGCAACATGTCTAATTGTCAGTTAATCACCTTTTCCTGGCTTCTAAGAATAACTATTATACCTTTCACAGCCCCATGAACTGATAGACAAGCAATCCTCAAACCACCTTCTAATATTGGAAAAGCCATTGAGCTTTCTTGTGAGTCAGATTTGTGGCCTTGTGAAAACTAATATTATTCATTAAAAAATAAATGCCTAGTCTCGAACTTAATTAAGGATGAGGGCATAGTTGTCAAAATCGTCCGATTCGCGATTCGAATCGGACGATTCGATTCGATTCAGTACCAAAACGATTCGAATCAACCTTCGAATCGCAAATGTCTAAAGAATCGGACCGAATCGGCGATTCACGATTCGAATCTTCCGATTCGGGTCCGATTCGGTCCGATTCACGATTCGGTCCGATTCACTTTTTTTTTTTTTTTTTTTTTTTTTTTTTTTTTTTTTTTACATTAAATTAATATATAGGCTCTTTATGATATATATATATATATTTGTTTTATGTAGGGTGTTTTAAATTAATATGTAGGCTGTTTTATGAAATATTTTTGTTTTTTACATTTTTAAGCTTAAAATGGATGAGAACATGTACTACGGTTAATTTTTGTGATATATTTTGGTATATTATCATGTGCTATGATTAGTTTTTTGTCATATTACGCTTAATTACCAATTCTATAGTGTTAAATTCCATTTACATATGTTTTACTACGTTTTTATCGTTTGGTTCCGATTCGACCGATACGATTCACGATTCGATTCACGATTCGCGATTCGGGGGGTAAACGATTCACGATACGATTCGCGATTTGACAACTATGGATGAGGGTATTAAAAAGAAATTGCATGTTAGTTGTTATATTGAATGAAGCTTGCGTGGTTACATAGTAATGATGACGACTATGTTAAAATAATGTACCAACCTAACTAGGTTGCACAACAATTCATATCAACCTACACTCCGTATCTCTCAACATTATTAGCTCTCAATTCAAGCAAGGACTTGAAGGCGAGGCGAATATGATAAAAATAGACAGCTGGGGTGAAGGATGTGGTCCAACGAAAAGAAAAAAACAAAAAAGGAAAGGAAAGAAGAGCCTTTTTTCCATGATAATTGGGTGCGATTCAAATCTCATGTAAGCAAGTGACTTCGTACTCAACTCTCAACTGATTTGAATGTATTTTAATGGGGGAAATCGGATTATAATGAAGTTGTTATAGTTTTGTGTTGAAGTTGAATTGTTAATTTCTCATATGCAAAGGCTTGTGCTATTTTAAATATGAAAAAACGAAACATGTAGTGTCTTAGTTTTAGTATTGGTGATATAACCCCATGTTCAGAGGTACCTTGCCACGTTGATATTCCAAACCAAGATGACTCATACAAGGGGGAGTGGAATCTCTTAAAAGAGAGGTGGAGGGAGGAAAGATGGTCGGATTATTATTTACAGTTTTTGTCTTACTTGGAAGTCGCAAATTTAGCATATAAAAGAGAAGAGATGGAGTAAGTCAAGGAAGAGAAAGAAATGAAACCAAATATCTATGAAGAACCGATTCTTCTAAAGGATGATCAAGTCCGATTCGAATCAGGTGCGGGTGTGGTCTTGATTCGACTCCGATTCGCAGCCATGAAGAATTAGGAAAAATAAATAAATTTTAAATTCGGCTTCGATTAGGATTCGTTAGGGATTCGGCTAGGATTCGTTTTTTGACTAGTTTCTATAATTTCTTAAAAAATGGGGTCCTTTTTTAAAGCTTTAAATATGTACTTTTATTACTAAATAATTTTAAATATTCATATTCAAAATTATAGATATGAAAAAAAAGGTCGTAGCCAGTGCATAAGGCTCCCGCTTAACTGTAGGATCTAGGAAAGGCGAATGTCGACTGGCCAAAAAACCTAATTATTTCATCTCACTCTCTCTCTACATATATATATATATATATATATATATGTAAGTCTCTTCATATTTTTTATTTATTCTTTTTGTTGTAAATATGACTATTAGGACTTGATTTATCAATTATTTTATTAATAAATGTCTTGGAGTTAACAATGATACAACATGTCTGTATATCCTAAAACTTGGTTATTTAGTTGTTAAAATTATAATGATGTAGGTTTTTCTATATTAATTAAGGAATAATATAATATATTTTATATTATTATTTTTTCTTTGCCGCACCAGCGTCATATTTTTTGGAGAATTTTTGAATCGTTGCACCCGCACTCCCCACCCTTATTTGTGCTTCTTAGCGAATTATACACGAAAAATGGATGAAAAGAATTCAATTAATTGATGCCCATGCAGCATAACCATGGTTCAAAGTCTCGATCGAGTCAACTAGATATTGACCGAGTTGACATGGTATCGCAAGGCACCGCTCCGATTCCGAGTCACGAGTTGATTTTTAGATGATATCGTGTGAAATCGGCGAAATTTCGGCGAGTTGTACAATATTAGCGATATCTCGGCGAGTTGACCGAAATTTGTAGAATATCGGCCGAGATGGTTCAGAAGGCCAAAAGGGGGGCAAAATGAGTTGACACTGATGAAAATAATGGAGGAATCTTACCTGGTGGTCGCCGGAGGTTTTGTCGAAGTCGCCAACAGTTCTCGAAAGCAATTGGGCCTCAAACTCTCTTTTCTCAAAGGCACAAAGGTGGGTTTTTTCGTTTGTTTGATTTTGTTTTTTCTGGGTTCGTCTCTGGTTTTGCTTCACGCAGTAAGTGGCTTTTCTTTAACTCTATTCTTTTTTGTTTGTGGGGTACAGCGCACTTATGTTTAAAATTCTTTTTTAATGTAAAAAGATAAAAAAAAAATCTTTACATAAATTTTTGTTTAAAAGCTCATATTTTTTACAGAATAAAAAATGGGTTAGACAACTCACTTATGTTGAAAAGTTCTTTTTTTAAGTTTAAAATCCATTTTTACAATACAGCTTACGTAGATATTTAAATTAAATGGTTTAGTCAAAAAGTAATAAACAGTTTTCAAAACTTGTTTTTTCATTTTTAGTAAGTTATTTTTCATTTTTAATAAATGAAAAAAAAATGCCTCTTGTTTTGTAGAATGGCCTTTAAATTATTTGTGAAGTGTTTTGATTTAGTGAGATGCATGCATAACCATGTCACAAATGAATGACATGTATCACTTGCTTCATAATGATCTCTAGCTATACCACATATTCATGTGGACTATTTAATCAAATACATTCTTATGTAAAAGTAACATTATTTGAAAGTTAAAAAATCTGACATTCATTTCCTTTAAAGACAATTAATACACTTTTTAAAAGTATCTTAAAACTCTTACATTTTTACGAATTTGGAATTATTTCTTAAAAAAATATTAAACACTTATAGTACATTTTTAATAAATTAATCCAAACTACAGTTGGTCTCGGGTTCGAGAGATGGGAGTAGCCTCTCCATATATGCATAAGGTCGGCCGACATCCACCTCTCCCAAACCCTGAAGTTAAGTGTGAGCCTTGTGCCTTGGGTACGACCTTTTAATACGTACTTTAAAAATTCTCAGAAAGTTATTATGTGTTAGCACCACCAGAAAAAAAAATGTTTTGAACGTATCTAATCGGTCCACATTATTAATAATATCTTTTTGAAATTTTCTATATTTTTTTCGAAATTTTGTAGGCTCTCTAAATAGCGTATCTTTGTGTATCGCCCGATACCGCGACCGAGTTCAAAATCGGTCGTCCGATACGGGGACTGAGGCCAAGACTTTGAACCATGAGCATAACTAAACAGGTATATCTCAAAAACCTCCATAATAAACAGAAATTTTGATATACATGCATACATAATTATAACTTATTTTCTTGACAGCATTACTGCAGAAGGTGCTTATTTCCCAGCGGTATATAACTGCAACAATAAAAAATAGGAAGTAAACTTAAAGCATACCGCGTCTAGATCTATTTGAGCAACCACCACCTCAACATCCTTCAAAGAAAACTGTGAACCTTGAGCAACCACGTCCCCATTCACAACAACACAAGAACAGCCCTCTGCAACATATAACTATTATAAAAACTCCTTAATTGATTTTAATTTTTATGATATTGAAAAATCTGGAAAAAAAAAAGGTGGTTACTCGAAAGGATCACCAACAGTAACACCAGAAATCACAATGTGACCTTTCTAAACTATGAGTGCTGGAGATCAATTTTACTGAGCAAGAGGAGTAGAAGAAAAGAATTTAACACATAATTAGTCAACTAAGGGTCATGCTATCTACCGTAATAAAGGCGACTACCATCACATCCTTGGTGATTACTATACATGTAAACTCCTCCGCGAGTATGTGTAGCACTTATGAAAGCACGAAGTCGAAGATCAAGCTTTCGTAGTTGGTGATGACTGCCACTAGCATTCATGAATACTTCAACACCATTCAATGCAAGCTCGGCATGAGGGGACATAGGACTAAAAAGCTCTTCACAAACTTCAGCTACAACAGTGCTGACGAGAACATAAATGCTTATATATTAGAGGTGAGAGATTGGTGAAAGGTGATGTATATAAACTTGTAATGTATTCATGCATATGCCTAGTGCTATCCTGACAAGTGTACAAAATAAGGTGTGGATCCCCCTCACATGCCACTTGGATCCTACTTACATATTCTGAAGCCAAGCCATACTAATGGTAGGATAGAATGGATGTAGAGCTAAGGAGTATATATGTTAACCTAATAAAAAGAAGATAGGGACTCTTAATTTGGGACGGGGAGAGTATATGATTGCTTTCTATCTTTCCTTTGTTATTTTCTTCTGCTTTTCAAAACAAAAGCGGGATGCAAGATTTGGAGTGCTAAATTACCCTAAAATGGTATGCGAGATCTAGAACGCAAGAATTAGGGTAAAGAGCATATCTAAAAACATTGGATGGGACTCAACAGTATCATTAACTAATTTTCTTATATACTAAGTATGTGCTTTGCAGTCATGCAAGATACTCATGAGCTTCCAAAACAATACGTAAAGAAAAAGGAAAATTGCATTAGTAAAATCTTCTAATACACGTTCACATTTAAATAGACATAGGCAAGTCGTATGACATATTTTTTTAATCTCAGTCCTAACGGAATAAAACTAGAATACAATCAAATATTACGTTTCTCTTTTAAACTCCTATGAATTTATTTCTCACCAGAAACTATTCTAGTAGAAGTTCGAAGGTTTACGTTTTTATTATGTATGAACGACAACATGCAGGTAAGATAACTTGGTTTATACTTTAGATTTAGTTGTCATGTTAATCAGTACCCAAAAGAAAAGGGAAAACTAAAAAGTAACACTCATGAAGCTGTAACATACGTGTCTAAAAATTGAATGTAACCATAGCCAAAAGGCACTTTTTGCTGCGACAAAACCTCGGAAACTTCACTGGGGAACTGAAAGCCGACAAGCTGCTCCTTTTGCTTCCATGCTGTAAACCATCGGAGCTCCCTATAGTTGCCATCATTTGCAAGCCACATTTTTGGGTGTATCATGATAATTTTTCTGTGTAGACATAACACTTGACAGTTGTACCGCTCCGAACCTTTAATAACAGGCGTACCAAAACTACACAGTATGCCATCAGTCCAATCACCAAGTAAAATGTCTTTTAAGCAATCCCAACTGCAAAAGAATTATAGCATATGTATATTAATCTTGGAGCACACTTGAAAACATCAAAAGAAAATGTTCCCCAATTTTCCTTTCCTCAATTAATTAGGATAGATTCGATAGAACATGTAAGTGGCGTATAGTCGATAATTAAAGTTGATACAAATCAACATTGTCACCACCAAATATAGATGAGGTCGGTAACAGTTAAAGCCAGTACAGAGAGAACACAACTGGGAGGATAAACCGTAGAACATGAAGGATTACTCCCTAAACTCTTATAATCCCCATCTCTCGTGAGAAAAACCAATGTTAAAGACAAACTCAATCACAAACTAAGTACCCACTCATTCATGGTTCAAAGTCAAGGCTAATACCACGATGATACAGCCGAGTTGACTAGGTATCGGTACCCACCAATCCGATTCCGACTTATGGGTTGAGTTTTCGATTATTGGTGTGAATCGACCCTATATTGATAATTTCTCGGTAGTATCGGCTCATATCGGTGATATCGCGGTAGAATCGACCCATATCGGCGATATCACGATAGTATCGACCTATATCGGTCGATGTATAAGTTACTAAACATCGATCTCTCAATCTTCGCTTCTAACACACTCAAACGAGCCTCGATGTTGCATCCATGTCACGATCGGAGCAATCTCTTTCAATTTGGTACAGGGTATATGATGTTTCGTGATCGTCAATCGGGTCTTTTGCGTTAAATCTCGCATTTCATTTCTTTTAGTATTACTACAGGGGTTATCTCCCATTTAACCTTCTTTTTTAATATACTTAAGTTGTATTCAAATGTATCATTATTCATCTATCCTTAAAGTGTGTGATTATTTACATTATATATATCCTTAATTAATAATAGGTACTATTATAACATTCACAAAGAATATATTACTAAATATATATGCATACTAAATGATGATTCAGTATAAACAATTAGACAATGTTATGCATATTAAATGATAATTTTATATTTTTCTAATTGAATCATGTTATTATTCTTATTTTTTTTTAACTTTTCTGTATTTTTTTCAATTTTTTTTATTTCTCTAAATATTGTATAGATGCGTATCACCCGAGACCGATACCGAGTCAAAAATTGAGCGTCCGCATCATAGACCGATACCGCAACTTTGAACCATGCGCTCATTTAATGAAAGCACAACCTCACCTTCAAAGATAAAATGAAAGTTCACACTCTTGAATACAACTAAGAAGTGCACACGTGTGTTGCGTGTCACTCATGATTGAACCGTGTCCATGAGAGAGTGAATTTTCAATACATATAACCTATGGCAATATGCATTTGTGAAAAAATTACCATTTTCGTGTACCCCTTTTCTCAAAATAATTTATTACCTATTTAATAATTGTGATTGCAGTTTTGTTGTTGGCCGCAATGTAAATAAACAACAATGATTATAAGTTGGCAACCCACACTAAAAAAATTAATCATTGTATACTAAGGCACGACTTTATGTATTACTTCAATCTTCAATATTATGTTGATATTGACGTTGTCTCTGGTTTCTTCCACTTTGCACAACAAAATGCCCCGCAGCTCGATCAATGGCACTTAATTTATTGATTTTGATGTAGATTATGAAAGTTGCCGATTGTATTTGAATTGAAGATTTCATCGTGATAAAGATTTAATATCACTATTGTACAAGAGCAATCTTTCAAATTAAAAGCTTATATAATTTATTTTGCTAAAAAATATAAGAAATCAAATGTGTCCTTATATTCCAAACTCTTGATTGGTTTCGAAGTGCTAATAAGACACTATCAATGATACCCAAATAAGGGGTTCAAGGAATAGATATTAAAGATGGGTACACCACTATAACAATATCCATGTGAGTAAAAGAGAAAAAAAACAATTTCATATTTTCCTGTATTTTCTATATGTAGCGAAAATTTTCATTCTCCTACTAATCTAGTCTTCTGGATAAATAATTTGCAATTAAAAACATTAATTTTTTATATAAATCTCCGTACAAGATAAAAGAATGTGCGGTATAAATATATAAAAATGACACTATAACCTTAAGAAATAGGAGATAGAAGTAGTGAACTTGACTAAAAGTAGAACCAACAAATTTTTCTATATAAAATAAAATGTACTCAAATCAAATTACAATAATAGGGTATTTTATAAAATAAAACAATATGAAAAATATTTTATTTATTGAAAAGGAAAAATATGCATTGGAAAGAAAAAATATGTCAGACTATAAAAATTAAATAAGATATTATTTATTGGACTGAACAAAAATGCAAACTTTATACTTCGCAAATATAATTTATTAAAATGGTTTATCTGGTTTGGCTTTCAAAGTAATTAAGTAAAGATAATGACGTAAAAGTGATCCTTCCATTTTAAAGTAAAGCTAAATATAGAAATTGCTTCCTATGATTCAGATATCATTGAGTTACCATACAGAATTTGTGAGAGGACGTTTATATATTGTTAACGGGAGGTAAGGAAGCAAGTTGAATTCAATTGAGGTATAAATCCCAAATGCACATTCGTTTACATTTTTTTAATTTAACAAAAACCCTTGATTTTCTCTTTTAAGAGATCCAATAACACTGGAAACCTCCATGAAGGTCTTCATTGCAAACTGGTCTGATTATGTGCTGGTAGCATCCACACTAATTGAAATAACCCGAAACCCATGAGGAACAAAAATGGGCAGTTAAATCAGCAGGGTGGAGGCAGCGATGGAGGCGATGTCGAAGGATATGAAGGGGATGGTGGTGTTAGCCGAGAGAGGGGGTTGGGAGATGGCATTGTTGGGGACATGTTGGGTTTGCCGCCCGAAGGAAACACTACATGTGGGACGTTGAATTTTTTGGCCATGATCGAAGATTGAGTGATTGGGGCAGATAATAATATGTTGTAATTGATGTAGGAGCATAGGAACATAGGCGTCCTTTTTGTCATTCTTTTATTTTGGCCTTTTTACCCTTTTTGTAGCTTTATCAGCCGACGAAGGAGGTTTTTCTACTTTTTGGTAATATTATTATGTTTTTTTTAAAATAACAGTCTTTCCATTCAAATTTGAAGAAGAATTTACAATATATATCTACGATATCTTTGTTGTTATGTACAATGTGGCAATTTATTAATTTACTACTGATGTATCCTGTTGTTCTATTAATTGTGACACTTTAATATTCATACAATTTGGGATCCCATACTTCATTTTGACTATTTTGCATCTCAGGTGTGAAGAATCTAAAAAGCGTGGGGCCGAGAGCACAGACAGGAACAAAAGCTTCAGAAAGCAAGGCTTGATTTCATAGGTACTTTATTTCTTATTCCCGTTATGAGCGTAATTACTCTAATTAATTTATTAATTATTGTGTGAAGCATTAACAAAGGTGGTTTGTTCATGATGTTAAATGTCATATTCTTCCAATCTCATGTGATGAATGCAAACCAGTTATGTGCAAATATTTTAATCTGAATAGTGTTCATATCTTATTAATTAACAATATAATTGGAATGATTGTAATTTAATACTTTAGGATGTTTATCCGAGTTACTCTTGCAGTCAAATTATTAGTTATGTAATTTTCACATGTTTTTATTTCTCTTATAATTCTTCCATTTAATGTAGGTACAAAATTATATTGTGCAAGATCATTTTAAGCACGTGTAAATACTGCTCGAAATTCGATTTTAATAATTTGCCAGTCACAACCGAATCTATACGCAACCCCATGCACTCTATGCGTTATTTGATATTATTATTATTCGTATACTCATATTCATCTATTCTCATAGTGTCATAAGATTGGAGCAACTCTTTGAATTGATATTAAAATGTCACAATATAAGCATTTAGTATTCACTCAAAGAAAATTCAGTGAGAACTTATTGCAGTTGGGGAAAAAATGATTTACAATGTATCTGATCTTTGTTTTTTTCAATTCTAAATTAATTGCCCAAAACAAATATTTCGGTATTAAATTCGTCTATGATGATTTTCAAGCCTCCATGAAAAGTTGTTTTCTAAGGCTTGAATAGTGAGATATGATGTTTCTTAAACATAACCTGAACTTAGTGGAAGGTGGCCTTTTACATTAAATCTATTTGACATCTTTGACTCTACTACTTCGGTCATTACTAAGTATATATATCTCAGTATTATTTTTGCTTGATTACTTGGAGACTTAATGTGTGACATGCGTGGCGTCCTCACTATTTATATCGCAAAATAACACCAAATATAGTTTGTACTCTAATGTTGAGTTCTGTTGTGTGTGTTATTGACCTCTGCTTATGATCATTAAGGCTATGCCATCTCAGTTTAATGCTAGACCAATAAGTAAAAATTGACCGAGAGTTAGATGAAAATCGTGTTATTGTTTCATACTTTATAGCAATTACCTAATTCATGATCCAACCTTGACTTCTGTGTAGCAGAGTGGCACTCTTGTAGTCTTATAGTCTTATATACAGCTCAATTTTATTTGATCTGACTGATTTTGTCAAGTTTCTAAAGTCTGGTATCCATGTTTCTATATTATTTTTGCAAGTTTGTACATTAATTCTACAAATTTTATTATTTTACAGGTTAGGCAACTGCGGTCGGTCCCCACCGTTGAGCGGTATTCTAGTTTTAAACTACTCCACACGTTAAGCTAGAGTACATCCACATCCACACCAGAGTTCTTGGACGTTTCAAAGGCTCGCAAACCCTCCAACGATGTATTGACCTTTTAACCACTCCTCTGTGAATAAAAAGCAATCCTCCTACAACAGAATCTAATTCCATAACATTCCTATTGCACCGTACCCACATTCGCTTACACACATACTTTTGGTTGATTGTGTGCAGTTAAAGAATTGAGATTGAGAATTAAAGATGAGGTTGTTGAAGGTGGCCAGGGGCCCTCATTAGGCTTAGGCCTGAGCTCAAAATCACTGGCTATGGCTGCGAAGATCATTTCTTGTAACTCGATACCATTACCCATGCGTAAGTTTTGTTTGTTCTCTCTCTCTCTCTCTCTCTCTCTCTCTCTCTATATATATATATATATATATATATATATATATACAACTCTTTTTTTTTTTATATTCGTATAATAAATGCAATAGGGTTAATTTAAACAGAAATTTATGGGCAAGAGGCAGGGGGTCACTCATATAAAGTAGATTTTTACTAATAGGCTGACAAGATGTCCATTTGATTGCACATAAACCTCTGCATTTATTTTGGTTCTCTTTGGTTGCGCAAATTATTTGATTATATAAAATTAATTCGTTGTGAATTAGTGAATTGTTAAATTAGTGGATTTCAAATGAGTTTAAATCTAATTTTATGCAATGTTTGGTATTCTGAAATTGATGTTAAGGTCGTATGAGAAACAAATATAAAAATAAATTAAGAGAGAGAAGGAGAAGGAGAGGGGGAGGAGGAAAGGGGAAGGACGGAAAGAGAGAGCAATGTTCACTTTATGCGACTCCTCTTTCAAATGGATACAATTCATGTTTTTTGTGAAATGATCAAATTTCAAATTTTACACGTAAGTTAAAATGAGACAACGGTGGAGGCGATGTCGAAGGATATGAAGGGGATGGTGGTGTTGGCAGAGAGATGGAATTGGGAGATGGCGTTGTTGGGCGCGTGTTGGGTTTGTCGCCCTAAGGAAACATTACGTGTGGGACGTTGAATTTTTTGGCCATGATTGAAGGCTGAGCGATTGGGGCAGATAATATGTTGTAATTGATGTAGGAGCATAGGAACACAGGCGTCCTTTTTGTCATTCTATTATTTTGGCCTTTTTATCCTTTTTGTAGCTTTATTATAATTAGCACAAAAGGCTCTTATTTGTACTACTTTTGACATTTTGATAATGAGAGCTTAGAGAGGGAAGTTGAGACCATTCATGAATTCTTTTATTTGTTGTTGTTGTTGTTGTGTAGATTAGCATTTCTTTACGCTTCTGCACCACATTTTACATCAAATGGTATCAGAGCCTAGTTTGCTCTTGGGTTGAAGATGACTATAGAAGATTGGAGGTAGGGGTGGATTCACCCGGATAAAAGGCGATGTCTCCTCAAACAGGTCACCGAAACCCTGACCCTAAAAACAACTGACCCTAATCCCTTTCGGCCCCCAATACCGCCGGAAACCACCCAAAAACCAGCATCAGCCTTCCCAAAATGGAACTACCCAACGCCGACCCATCCAAACAGCGGCCCTCCCGCTGTCGGAACCGGCCGCTGCCACCGGCGCTGCCCTAGATCCTCCTGTCCTAGAACCGGGCCACCCTGCCTCAAAAAAAAAAACTTCCGCTCCCTAACCGGAAACAACCCGAGCGTGGTTCCACCCACCGCCTGCCACTCCCACACCCCCATCCAGCCCGAAACCACCCAGGGCCCTCCAAACAGCAATATTTACCGACGAAACCCCCCGAACAACCTGCAAAGCTCCTTTCAACTAAATTTTCTTCCCAAGAAACCCTAATTTCTAGCCCCCTCCAAAACCCTAAATCAAACCCTTCCCCTTCCAATCAAATTTCTTATCAAATCTCAAAAAAACTAAACCAATGACCGAAGAATCAAACCGTCAACCAACCCTATCTACAAAAGGTGCCCCTCATTAGGCATCCTACCTACTCCATCCCACGTACCCATATCTTCCGCCCAATTTATTTGACAGCATTGAGCCTCCTTTTGCCATACCCTAGGCCGGGATTACGCATAATTATACCGCCCATATGCACATTGTCATGATAACGACCACCGTGGATCCCCAATCACCCCCTCCTAGAGATAATACGTTGATCAACTCGAGTATTTATTTTACTCGTACCGCAAGAGAGGGGTTATGTACGGTGATTATCGGCGGCGGAGCTAGTGATAATTTAGTGGTATAAAGAAATGGTGGATAAATTGAAGCTTCCCACGGAGTCATTGACCACCTCTGCTGTATTGGATGATTGGGTAGCGGGACTAGACAGTGTCGAGTGACCTTTTCTATTAGAGACTACCATGATGAGATTATGTGCACCGAGGTGGACATGCGAGTGTGTCATTTACTTTGGGGGAGACCGTGGCAGTTTGATCATCGTAGCATGTATGATGGTCGAGCTAACATTTACTCGTTTACACAAGAGAGTAGGGACTTTCACTTCCGTCCCATGCGATCGTTCTCGATGACACGACCCTCCGCCCTAATAGTCTCGCACGAGGAGTTAGCCACAGAGGCCGTGGAGACGGGGTTATGCTATGCCCTAATCGATTCCATTACCACCCAGAGGCATCCGTTCCCCCACGCGTCCAGAGCTTGTTAGATTCTTATGCCGACGTGTGTACACCCCCAGATGATCTTCCTCCTTTTCGGGATATATAGTATGCTATAGGTTTTGTCCCCGGGGCGTAACTCCTCAACCTCCCCCATTACCACATGTCACCCACGGAGCATGCAGAGTTACAAAGGAGTGACAAGGGCTATATTCGGGAGAGCATGTCCCCTTGTGCGGTACACGTCCTGTTAGCGCCAAAGAAGGATAGGAGTTAGCATATGTGTGTTGATAGCCGAGCTATTAACAAGATCACCGTGAATTACAGGTTCCTATCCCCAGATTAGAGGATATGCTAAACCAACTCCATGGTGTGAGGGTTTTCTCCAAGCTAGACTTGAAGAGTGGCTATCACCAGATTCGCATGATACAGATTCGCATGATACAGAGGGATGAGTGAAAGACACCTTCAAGTAGAAGGATGGACTATATGAGTGGACGGTGATGCCTTTTGGCCTCTCCAATGCCTCATCCACCTTTATGAGAGTGATGACACAGATCCTGCGCCTTTTCTTGGGCAAATTTGTGGAGCTTTACTTTAATGATATCTTAATTTACAATCGATCAGAGGAGGAGCACCTTGATCATGTGGCCCGGGTAATGGCGTTCTTACGAGCCGAGCGTTTCGTCCTCACATTGAAGAAGTACGCCTTTATGGTGTCGTCGGTGACCTTATTGGGTTATGTGGTTTCCGGTGAGGGTATCAGAATAGATGATGCCAAAGTCCAGGGGATAGTGGACTGGCCCCCACCTTATAGTCGGATTTAGCACTGTCATCGCACCTATTACGGACTTGATGAGTACTTCGATCGCTGAGTTCCGGTGAACTGCCGAGGCAGATGGAGCCTTCACGTGTGTTAAGGAGTTGATAACGACAGCGCTTATTTTAGCACTGCCTGATTTTGATCAGTTATTTAAGTTGTCTTGTGATGCTTGCAAAACGGGAGTGGATGCTGTTCTGAGCCCAAATGGAAAAATTAATTGCTTTCTTTAGTCGGAAGCTGATAGGGCCCACACTCAATTATTCGATATACACACTCAACTATTCGATATATGACCTCGAGTTCTATGCGGTTGTAAAGACAGTGAAGTTTTGGTCATCCTATCTCCTTTATAAGGAGTTCGTCATCAAGTCAGATCACGAGACCTTGCGTTTCCTCCACAGTCAGCGGCGTGTTAGTGACAGGCACGCCAAATGGACCGCTTACCTTTCAGCGCTACACATTTCATTTACAGTACAAACCGGGAAAGGAGAATCGGGTGACGGATGTTCTTAGCAAGAGGGTGCATGCATTGATGACTCTTAGGAGTAAGTGTTTGGGTTTGATGTGGTCCGGGATCTTTATCCGACTAATGTAGAGTTTGGGTCGATCTTTGCAACTTGCCAGCAGGGCAATGGTGCTTCGGGCGAGTATATATTGCAGGATGGGTTCTTACACTGAAGGGCAGCATTATGTATGTCATCTTCTTCTTTGCGGAAGAAGATCATTTCGGAGATTCACGGAGGATGATTGCCGGACCATTTAAGACAGGCGCGTACCCACGCGTTGCTGAGGCACCACTTTTACTATCCGACGATGCGGAGGGATGCCAACGCCTTCATTCGGCGTTGGTACAATGACAAGGGTCAGCACAACAATGATGGTCTGTATACTCCATTGCCAGTCCCTGAGAGACCATGGCAGGATGTGTCGATGGATTTTATCGTTGGCTGCCTTGTACTTCTGATGGCCATGATTCCATCTTGGTCGTGGTGGATAGGTTCTCCAAGATGTCGCACTCCATCCCTTGTACGCGCACAACGAATGCATCCCATGTTTGTTTCATTATATTTCCATGAGATTGTCCGTTTACACGGAGTTCCACGCAGCATCACCGACAGGGACGTACGATTTACTAAACATTTTTGGCGTACATTGTGATGACTTTTGTAGACAGAGTTGCAGTTCTCGACTGCTTTTCACCCCAGACGAATGGTCAGACTGAGGTGGTCATCCGGAGTGTGGGTGATCTATTGAGGTGTTTGTCTTCGGAGTATCCCTGCATGTGGGATATAATGATAACCCAGGCCGAGTTCGCCTTCAACAACACCGTCAACCATTCTACCGACCTCTCTTCGTTCCAGATTGTATTGGGACAGTCACACACTATGCCCATAGATCTTGTCGAGCTCCCCCCGATGGTGCCTACATGTCCCTCAGCTGAGGAGTCTGTTGCTCGCCTTACTTCAATCCAGGCCGACGTCCGTGCTCAGCTACATACCACTTATGCCTATTATAAGGAGGTCGCCGATGAGCACCGTCACTTTGTCTCCTTTCATCCGGGCAATCTAGTCATGGTATACCTCCAGAAGGCGCAACAACGGGGAAAGGAAAACAAGCTCCTTATGCGCCGATTTAGCCCTTTTCCGACTATCCAAGCTTAGGGGCCGAATGCCTACGAGATTGATCTTCCTGCTGAGTTTCTCATGCACCGCACATTCAACGTGGCGGATTTTTCTCCATTCTAGGGCACACATGCCCCAACTATTCCCATTCCCACGGCCACTGTCCACCCGATCCGCTCTCATGTTGACCACATTGAGGGCATTTTAGACTCTGAGCTCGTCTCATCGGGTGATTACACGCGTACTTGGTCCATTGGGTTGACCGCCCCGAGACCGAGGATTCATGAATCACAGAGGCCACCCTGCAGCATATCGACCCTGACTTCTATCGGTAGTATACGAAGTATATGGAGTCTTCTCAAAGGGGGGAGAATGAAACAGGAGCATAGGGACACAAGCGTCCTTTTGGTCATTCTTTTATTTTGGCCTTTTTACCCTTTTGTAGCTTTAGTATAAATAGCCCTAAAGGCTTCCATTTAAACTACTTTTGACAGTTTGATAATAAGAACTTAGAGAACAAAGTTGAGACCCATTCATGAATTCTTTTATTTGTTGTTGTTGTGTAAATTAGCATTTCTTTACGCTTATGCACCGTATTTTTCATCAGTAATGGAACAGAGAACCGAAAAATTCAGGAAAGGTCCAACTAACTCTCCAAGACGGGCAGAGACAGAGATAGAGAGGAGAGGTAGTTCCATATTTTTTTGGCATTTGGGGAGAGCAAGAGACACCGGTGACGGTGTACAGATAAGTGGGTTTGGAGTTTCGAAATTTATCTTTGGCCATGATCGAAGATTGAGAGATTGGGGCACATAATATGTTGTAATGGGAGAAAGAGAACCAAGAATTCACGAAGGCCCAACTTAGTCTCTGAGATAAGGAGAGGTAAGGTTGACAATAGGTTGAGGTCTATATTTATTGCCGTTTGAGGAGTGCAAGAGACATCGGTGAAGGTGTACGGATAAGTGGGTTTGGAGGCTCAAAATTTATTAATTGTACATTGGGGGTTATTTGATTTTCAAGGGTTATAATTGTCTAAAATGATAAATTTTGGTTAAGCCACATTTTAAGTTAGTATAAGTTAGTATAGATGAGAATTCTCCTCTACACAAGACTTGCTCATTCAAGTTTATATATGCTTAAAAATAAACAAATGATCCCTAACCCATATATATATATACATATATATATATACGTATATATATATATACATATATATATATACGTATATATATATATATATATATATATATATATATATATTGTTACAAGAGAAAGATGGAACGACCCTTGAAAAAATGTCGGAACCCGTGCAGAACGGCTTGCCTCGTTTGGAGCCAGGCGTGCCTCTTTAGATAAATGAGAGGTTTTCAGCAGTGGCCGATCAACCCAAGAGGCACAAGTGGAAAACAGGAGACAGGTTTGCGCTCTTGGCAAAGTTAGACAACTAACACAAAAGCTAGCCAATAACCAACAAACCTGGCAGACTACCACATTGTTTACACAAGTAAAAGAAATTGAAGTGTTGGATATGCACGCCATCTTAATCAAAGTTTATGATAGCAACTTATAGGAATTTAATTGATTTCATAATACATTGCCCTTACTATAACTTCTTGAATACAGTCACCTTTATAAATCTCCGCGAAACATTAATGTGTTTATAATCAATAGCAATACATCCCATTATCAATATCAAAGATGTGACCATTATAATTATGCAGCTAGTAAACAGTAGACCAAACTAATAACTAAATATACGAGCTATTAAAATACAAAGGCCCCGTTTGGTTGTCCCAAAATTATAAATTGGTTCATTTATAAATTGATGCATTAATTGTATTTGGTTTCATTAATGAAATGATTCATTAATTGCTCATTTTAACTTATGTGTAAAATCTGAAATTTGATCATTTCACAAAAAACGTGAAATGTATCCATTTGAAGTAGGAGTCGTGCGCATTGCTCCCTCTCTTTCCCTCCTTTCCCCTACCCCCTCCCCTTCTCCTTCTCCTTCTCTCTCTTAATTTATTTGCACTATTCACATGACATCATATAAACCATCTTATATGTCACAAGTTAAATTAATATTGTACAACCTATTTTGCCCCTCAACATTTGAATTCCCCCTCTTTTTCTAAACTTAAATCTATTTCCCACTCTCTATCAAAATTCCCTATCAAAATTTAAAAACATGGGTAAAATAGTATTATACCCATTTTATCTCACTTTTCAACGTCTTAGTCTTTGTACCTCCTCCTCCTCCTCCTCCTCCTCCTCCTCCTCTCTCTCTCCTCTCACACACAACCCACTCTCTTCTCACTTCTTACGCCCTATGTTTCTATCATACCCCACCCCCCTCTCTGCTACACTACCATCAGTGTGAACAAAACCCTCACTATTTCCCTATTGTCGCAAATCCCGGCCACAAATGGTGGATATGGTGCAACCCTACACGATCGTAAATCTCGACGCACTTACACTCCCTCTTCAAGAACCGGTCGTCCCATATTCTTACTACGCCTCTCTTTCTCAAAACCTCATCTCCTGTTTTTTTTTTCATTTCAGATTCTTATGTGTTATGTTTCCTTTGCCTATTTATTTGAATTTGAATTTATACCAATACAGACAACTATCTCTCTCATGCATCCCAAGTCATTTGATTTAAAAATTTTGGGCTAGTGCCTTTAACTCTCTGTTTTGATTCATTTTTGCAGGTTTGACCTACAAGGCCCTTGATGGAGTTCTTCCCCAAAGAGAGTATATTGTATGTTGTATTTGGGGATTTCTTATACTTTGTGGCTTCAAGTCTCTGGTATGTTCACTAGGCTTTTACTTTTATGGGTTTTGGTTAATATGTATGTCTAGTTGTTTATTTTTGTGGCTTTCATTTTGGTTTCAGAATGTTTGGGTATGTTTTAAGAGTTTTCAGATTTTTGGTTCTCCATCCGATCTTTGGCCATCATGTATGTTGTAAATATAGGTTTCTTTTTTTCCATCTCCGTCTCTCTCTCTCTAACTTTTTTATTTTTTTTTTGTTGATTTAGTCTTTTGATTTTTAGAAATTTTCCTCCCTCATAATTTATGAAAATGGTTATTGGGTTTTATTTCTTATTTTACACAGATTGGTAAATGTCAAACCCAAATCAGTTTTGAAAAAGAGAATTCAAATCGTAAAATGACGATTTTTTTAAAACTGTTGATAGAACGGATCGTTCGGGTTTTAGTTCAGATCGCTCCGGGTTGGAACAGATCAGAACTGATTTGGGTTTGTTTAACGAAGTGTACTTTAGGATCAGATCAGAACTGATTTTTAGTGCTTCAGAACAGATCGCTCTGGGTTGGAACAAATCATAACAGTTTGGGTTCATTTTAGAATCAGTTGTGATTTTTAGTGCTTTAGAATAAGAACTGATTTGGGTTTATTTTACATCAGATAGCTCCAGGTTGGAAGAGATCATAATAGTTTTATGCTTTAGAATCAGTTGTAGGATTTTAAATTTAGTGCCTTTTTGTGTTTGGACGCACAAAGGTCTTTGAATCTGTTTCATTAGTTACCCCAAATGAGATCTCGACACCGTTTTCTTTTGTACACGTGTATATTTCAACAATCCATATATTGTTGTGAGATTTTTATGAATTGTCAAATGTATTTTATGTTGTCAGAGACCAACCATATTCATATTCTGTTGCGAGGTAATGCCCCCGATGCCAAAGTTGAACCCATTAAAATCTGACTTCACGTTGTTGGAGGAATTGACAGAATTAACCTCACCATCTACCCGGATATCAAAGTTACGCCTATCTTCTGGCCTCTTCGATACATAAGAGTTGCTCCAAATTGAATCGTTGAGAGAGAGGTTGGATAAGTTGTTGGCCTGTTCACAAAGTTGGTAACTAAATTGCTATGAAGCACGGACACTCTCTCGGTAGCCACAAATCACGTGTCGTGTCAAAACACGTATTATGTGCGCGCTCCGACACGTTACCGTGTATTTGAATTTCGTGATGGTGATTCTTTTTTATTTATGATTTTTAATATTAAAGTGTATTTGAATTTTGTTTTGTATGGTCCATTTTCTTAATTTCATGTTAAGAATGTTCTAATAATGTATCTTATGGAAAAATATGTTTCATTAATATATGTATTTAAATATATGTTATATATTATACTTATCCTAGCGTGTTGTATCCTAGTTTTTGAAAGAATCACGTGTCGCATATCCCGTGTCGAAATGCGTATTACGAGTCCGTGCTTCATAACTAAATTGCAAGAAAGAATTTGATTGTTCTTCTCCATTTTAGTATACGAATTATTTCTTTGTTTGATGTTTGTAGAGGAAATTGAGATTGGTGGTGTTAAATGTATTATGTGTTGTCAATTTATCAATTCCATCTTCACTCTGTCATACATTGTTAATGTTATTATTATTCTTTCTCGGTTGTCTCTTTTTTACTTTAATATTTGAGATTTTGTATTTTCCTTACACAAGTTAATTGCAGTATCTTTTCTATTTATTAATTGAATGCAATTAGATTAAATAGTATTATAATTTATACCATGTTATAACAGGTTTTATTCATGTTAGTATGGGAACCTTTACTCTGTTGGTGTTACTATTAAACATATGATAATTTTTTTGTCATAAATTTTCAATTTTAATGCGATGTTACTTTTTATGTCAGTATTGTTTCTCCTAACTGCACAGGTTTGTACTATTCAAGACTCAATAGAAATCTATTATGTGAGTTGTTTACATTGTAATCCGAGATCTTTATTCCTATAACAAATGGGTAAGAACATAATATTATATGCATATGAGAAGTAAGAGTTGAACTTAGGTGTTGGCATTCTTTCTTCGGCCTAGCAAGGACAACAAGAAGCGTAGGTACTGTGGTTTTTCATCAGTTTACCACTTTTGTAATACAACCGGCAAAATATTAAATGATGTCACTTTTTGTGCAGTTGTGTTGTGTGATACTGGGGCATTTTATATGTTTGTGTAATTTTGAAGTGAACTAACATTTTGCGATGAAAAACTTATTTGTCTCATATTTTTTTTTACTTATCGTACATGACTAAATACTTTGCCTTCTTTCCTTCGTGCCTAAAGGCACGGGTAGTGAAATAGCTTAGCTAAAGTTGATTCTAGACTCTGCATTCAAACATCTATGGTATTCTCACTCTACCCTTTTTATCTCTCTCTCTCTCACACACACATTATTTAGACATCAAGTTAATTTTTGATTATTTATTATGAATTCGAACTAATAGGTCTATTTTTTGTTGTTTAATTTATTGATTATGATAAATGTGAGGAGAACATGTCAATTATAAGCTTGAGTTCGGGACCCGCTCAACTTGAGCCCCACCCACCCAATTAAACACGTGCCACGAGTTGTTTGATCGATCGGCCATTTATATTTTTGATTAGATTGAAAATTTATTATTGTGTTTAAGTATTATTATCATTTTGTTGGTAAAGTTACCAATAAAAAAAAATTGTAATCATATATGAAGTCTATTATAGTAATAAATCGATGATTTAGTATACATAATGTCCGGGATGGAGTGTTTGTATAGCTGAGTAGTTTTGGTTTCTTAAACAAGTGGATAGTCCTATAAATATAGAAAATTTTGTCCAAATTTTTTAAATCATGTACGCATTTTTGTGTTTTATTATAAATTCTATGATTACAAGTCTTAGTCGCCACAGTTTCTTGGAAGTGTTCGTCGTGGTGCCTTTAGGCACGGGCATACCCTAGTGTGTGTGTGTGTGTGTGTGTGTGTGTGTGTCTGTGTGTGTGTGTGTGTGTGTGTCTGTGTGTGTGTATATATATATATAAAGAGAGGGGTTAGAGAGAGAAAGAACAAACAAAACTTACGCATTTGTTATGGTATCGAGTTGCAAGAAATGATCTTCGCAGCCATAGCCAGTGATTTCGAGCTCAGAACCAAGCCTAATGAGGGCCCCAGCTAGTTTAGCCTTAGATATAGATTCCTTTATATTCTTCATATTGCAATCGAAGTCCATAGCCCATTGATTCAAATTGCAGGTGGCCACCTTCAACAACCTCATCTTCAATTCTCAATCTCAATTCTTTAACTGCACACAATCAACCAAAAGTATATGTGTGTAAGCAAATGTGGGTACGATGCAATTGGAATGTTATGGAATTAGATTTTGTTGGAGGAGGATTGGGTAATACAAGATTTCACTTTCAATGTGCTTTTTATTCACAGAGGAATGCTTCAAAGGTCAATACACCGTTGGAGGGTTTGAGAGCCTTTGAAACGTCCAAGAACTCCGGTGTGGATGAGGATGTGCTTTATCTTGACGTGTGGAGTAGTTTAAAACTAGAATAACGCTCAACGGTGGGGACCGACCGCAATTGCCTAACCTATAAAATAATAAAATTTGTAGAATTAATGTACAAACTTGCAAAAATAATGTAGAGACATGGATATCAGACTTTAGCAACTTGACAAAATCAGTCGGATCAAATAAAATTGAGATCTGCAACACAGAAGTCAAGGTTAGATCATGAATTAGGTAATTTCTATAAAGTATGAAACAATAACATAATTTTAATCTAACTCTGGCTCAATTTTTACTTCTTGGTCTAGCATTAAACTGAGATGGCATAGCCTTAATGATCTTAAGAAGATGTAAATAACACACACAACAGAACTCAAAACTAGTGTGGAAACTATATTTGGTGTTACTTTGCGATATAAACAGTGAGGACGCCACGCATGTAATCAATCAAGTCTCCAAGCAATCAAGCCAAAATAATACCGAAATATATATACATACTAATGATCAATGTAGTAGAGTCAAAGATGTGAAATAGATTTTAATGTAAAAGGCCACCTTGCACTAAGTTTAGGTTATGTTTAAGAAACATCATATCTCACTATTCAAGCCTTAGAAAAACAACTTTTCATAGAGGCTTGAAAATCATCATCGACGAATTTAATACCAAAATATTTGTTTAAGGCAATTATTTTAGAATTGAAGAAAACAAAGATCAGATACATTATAAATCATTTCTTCCCCAACTGCAATAGGTTCTGACTGATTTTTCTTCGAGTGAATACTAAATGCTTATATTGTGACATTTTAATATCAATAGAGATCAAAGAGTGGCTCCAATCTTATGACACTATGAGAAATAGATGAATATGAGTATACGAAGAAGAAGAATATCAAATAACGCATAAAGTCTGTGGGGTTGCGTATAGATTCGGTTGTGACTATGACAAATTATTAAAATCGAATTTCGAACAACATTTACACGTGCTTAAAATGATCTTGCACAATACAATTTTGTACCTACATTAAATGGAAGAATTATAAGAGAAATAAAAACATGTGAAAATTACATAACTAATAACCTAAAGTACTAAATTACAATCATTCCAATTATATTTTTAATTTATAAGATATAAACACTATTCAGATTAAACTATTTGCACATAATTGGTTTGCATTCATCTCATGAGATTGGAAGTATATGACATTTAACAACATGAACAAACCACCTGTGTTAATGCTTCACACAATAATTAATTAAATAAATGAGAGTAATTACATACATAACGGGAATAAGAAATAGAGTACCTATGAAATCAAGCCCTACTTTCTGAAGCTTTTGTCACTGCCCACGCTCCCGGTACCGCGTTTTTTAGAATCTTCACACCTGAGATTCAAAATAGTCAAAATGAAGTATGGGATCCCAAATTGTATTAATATTAAAGTGTCACAATTAATAGAACAGCAGGATACTTCAGTAGTAAATTAACAAATTACCACATTGTACATAACAACAAACATATAGTGAATATACATTGTAAATTCTTCTTCAAATTTGAATGGAAAGATTGTTATATTGAAAAAAACATAATAATTTTACAAAAAGTAGCAGAAAAAAAAAACTAGTTTCATACAAATCAATGAAAACGTTGGAAAAAATAATCCAAACCTGGTCTCTATTTGCAATACGAAAGCCCAGTTTTGTTTTTTGATTTGTAAAATCAAACCCTAGTGAATAAAAAATTATCAAAACCCCAGTTTTAATTTCATGAAATGGAAGCTTGAGAAGAGACAACAACCATAAAATGAAATGGAGGTACCGTGATTCATGTAGTCGAGGCTTGGAAGACACACATACGGATAATTCAATTTGAGCGTTTCTATGATGCTCGACTTATCTAACTCATATATGAAGGAAGATGGAAGATTTGAGCGGAGAAAAGAGGAGATTCGAGATAATGGAGATAGCAGATAGAAGAAACAAGACCAACGGACGGACAATTGATTTTTGGCTCCCTATTCAGAAAATACCCCCTTTCTTGGTTAACTATATAAAAGAGGACCTTAATTATTTCTAAAGAATGATTTAAAAACCTATGCTTGAGTTTGAGATAGAGATGAGTTATATGGGAAATAATAAATAAAATTAACTTATATTATTTCCAAAATAGAAAGACAAAATATTTGGAAGACTCTTAACAATTGAGATTGATAATATCAAGAAAGTATTAAATATTTTAAAAAATAACATAAAAAGAATGGAAATATAAAGACATAAATTTATTCAAAAAGAAAATAAAAAAATTCACCTGATTCTCAAACTGTCATCTGTCCTCCTCCACTTCGAAATTGGTGATCAATATTAACTAACAAGAAGGAAGAGGCGTGTTTATGAAATCACAAAAATTTCTAAAGTCAACCCGAAATAAAACCATATATATAACCTTATTCTCAAATCTAAAAAAAAATACAAATTTGAGTTTGAAACATAGGATAAAAGGGTATATAAATTAAGCATGGAATAAATGGGTTGTAGATGAAAAACCTAATCTGGACGGTGGCTCCTGCATATCAGATAGATGGGTAACAATTTTCATCTACCTACGTATCAACACAAAGTCTAAAATAACATTGTTGTTGATACCAAATTTAGTCTGCTGACATGGACCACTCACTTACAGACACGTGTCCGCCAACGTGGCAATTATATATACTTCTATCGAGCAACTCAAGATCACCGAGCAACTAAGGAGCCCCGAGCAACTCAGGGGCCTCGAGCAACTTAAGCGTGTCGAGCAGCTTAAGCGATCATAGCTACATAGCGTACAGCGCATCCAACTCAAGAGAATCAAGGAGATGACTGCTCATTAAATGCTCATTATTATCATACAGATGTACTTGTCTACTAGATAACAGCGCGTTCTCCTTTCATTTGTACAGCCTCAAGGCTATAAATGCATTGTAACCTCCTCATTAGAAAGGGACTCGAAATTTCTTGATAAATCCATTATCGAGAATTCCAAGCAAACATTCAGCAATAACAAAAACAGTGGGCGTAGGCCATTCTTTCAAGGCTGAACCACTTTAAAAATCTTTTGTCTCATTTATTTTATCCGTGATTGATTAATTAGAGATAATCTAATTTTTTACATCAACAGATTGGCGTCGTCTGTGGGAACCGACTGTAATTATCGTTTTTCACCAAAATAATTCATCATCAATGGCTGACCATCCGAAATCCAGCAATCGAAATGCTGGGATCCCTCCAAATCCTCCATCTACTCCTCCAAATGTCCAAGATCTGGTTGGTATAATGGCTAATTTGACCCAGGGCCAGACGGTCATGCAAGAGACCATGCGACAACTCATGCAAACTATCCAGGGTGGAGCGTCGGCCCAGTCAGGACAACGAAGCATTCAGAGAAATACTCGGTTACCTTCTTCGCGAACTAGGCGAACGTTATTCCTAGAGGAATCTCGATCTAGACGCACCGATTCATATCGTACTGAGAGATCTAACGATCCTTCTTATTAACCCGGTCGGACTTCCTCAGTAGAAGCAACAGACTCTCAACGAAACATCACTCTCTCTCTCCAGAAAGAACTAGTGCTCTAGAAAGATTGAGTAGAATCTCTCATTTTGATCGTTTGGGCCCTAGGAGGAATAGAAGCCCTCCTAGGATTGCGTCGAGGAACTCTTCACGACCATCCGACCTAAGGGAAGGCTCTGCCCAATCACGACCAGTTGCTCGTAATGAAAGATCCCAAGAAGCAAATTCAACGCGATCAATTACTCGAACCAATAGGCCCGATGAAGGAAATGATGCATGGAATGGCTCTATTCAGAGGTTGGAAGACAGATTAGGGAAAATGTCTAAGGCCATAAATCCTTTATAAATGACTTTTGTTCAAGGGACACCCTTTATACAGGCGAGTGTGAATTTTCCAACACCATCAAAATTCAAAGCTCCAATGGTAACGCCTAAATATGATGGAAAAACTGACCATGTCCTTCATATAGAACAATACCAAGCTACTGTCGATATCTATGCAGTTCCAAATGAGATGAGATGTAGGACATTTTCAAGAACTCTTATCGAATCTGCTCAAATATGGTACAATAATCTTCCTCGGGGAAAGATCGCGACTTTCTTTCAACTGGCAGAGCTCTTTATTAGGAACTTCTGTTTTAGAGCAAAACCAGTCAAACGAGTAGCACACTTATTGAGTGTTAGACAAAAGGCAGGTAAAAGCATCAGGGATTACATTACTCGTTTCAATAACGAGAAACTCGAAGTAATTGATTACGAAGAGAATACAATAATTAC
Source organism: Sambucus nigra (assembly GCA_949130495.1). Taxonomy (NCBI): domain Eukaryota; kingdom Viridiplantae; phylum Streptophyta; class Magnoliopsida; order Dipsacales; family Adoxaceae; genus Sambucus; species Sambucus nigra. The sequence goes on along the minus strand of OX422214.1, from coordinate 641,372,448 downwards.
TGCTCTGATGAGTGGATTGTTGCCAGATAAATTATACTACACTCTAGCTAAAGACCCGCCTAGAACCATGGCAGAACTAATGGCAAGGCAGCCAAGATTATGAACGCCGAGGAAGCTATGGCTGCGAAGAAGAATATGGACACTAAGGAGACCAAAGTTGAGGCGGATAAGGTTGAGAAGCAGGAGCAGAAGAACAATGGTGGAAATAAACAATTAAAAGCAAAGCAGGCATTGGAACAGTTAAAGAAATTTGGAAACTATACTCCTTTGAAGGTAGATATAAACCACATTCTAGAAGAGATCAAGAACAGCGAGGAGATAAACTGGCCTGAAAAAATGAAGGCAGATCCTGACAAGAGGAATAAATCCAAATATTACGAGTTCCATAAGGACCATGGTCACACGACCAAAAACTGCATAGCTCTTCAGAATGAAATTGAAGAGCTCATCAGGCAGGGAAAATTAACCAAGTATGTGGATCGCCGAAATGGTGGAAAAGTCAATGACCGAGCAAGGCAGAGGTCTAGATCTCCTTGATGAGCAAAAAAGGACAAGAAGATAAGTCATGAAGAAGACCCAGAAGATGATCAAGATGACCCCGGTCTCCTCAAAAGACCAAAACAACCAGAGTGTGAGGTCTTTTCAATCCATTTTGGATCATTTGAATGTAATGTTATTACAGATGGAGATATGACTGCAGAGAGAAAAGCTTACCTCAATGAGGCTCAAGCTTGCTCGTACATTCAGCGAATAAATCTAGCGACTTGGCAGGTGTACTATATCCTCATGATGACCCATTGGTAATCAAGATGAGAATGAAAGAAGTGGTGATTTCACGAATACTGGTGGATAATGGTAGCTCGGCAGATATCATGTTATATTCATGCTTTGATAGTTTGAATCTGAAGCTAGCCCAGTTAGAGCCATATCATAGGCCCCTCCTTGATTTTACTGGCGAAAAGGTTTTTCCACTTGGAACGATCAAGTTGGATATGCTTATCGTTACATGGCCTGCTTGTCGAACAGAAAGAGTACGCTTTTTTATAATGGATAAAAACGTCCAATCAGCTTATAACATCATCATGAGATAGGAGATGCAGAGATTGAAACATTAGACCCTAGAGACGAGTCTCAACTCGTGAAGGGACAGGTCATGGAAGCTACTGAGAATGTCATTCTGGACGACGAGCATCCAGAATGAACAACTCAAATTGGTGCATCATTGGATGTATCAATAAAACAAGAACTGATAGCATTTCTAAGATGCAGAAAGCAGACTTTTGCATGCAGTCATGAAGACATGCCAGGGATAGACCCAAATTTCTTGTGTCACGAGCTCAATGTGAACAAGGAAATCAAGTCAGTGAAGCAGCGAAGAAGAGTGTTCAGTCCTGAAAAGAACCAAGATATACAGGAAGAAGTAGAGAAACTACAAAAAGCCTCTTTTATTGAAGATGTCAAATATCCTGATTGGCTAGCAAATGTGGTGATGGTGAACAAGAAAAATAACAAGTGGAGGATGTGTTTAGACTTCACCGATCTCAATAAGGCATGCCCAAAAGATCATTTTCCTTTGCCCCGAACCGATCAACTAGTGGATGCAACCTCGGGGCATGAATCGTTGAGTTTCATGGATGCTTATTCTGGTTACAACCAGATTAAAATGAAGCCTGAACACAGGGAGAGTACCTCTTTTATCACCCCAAGGGGAAATTATTGCTATAATGTTATGCCTTTTGGACTCAAAAATGCAGGTGCGACATATCAGCGGCTGATGAATAAGGTGTTTGCAGAGCAAATAAGTCATAACATGGAAGTTTATGTTGACGATATGCTGACGAAGAGCAAGAAAGCTGCTGATCATCTAGTTGACCTAAGTCAGACCTTTGATCAACTAGAGAAATATCAAATGAAGCTGAATCCCACCAAATGCATATTCGAAGTACGAGAAGGCATGTTTCTCGAATATATTGTTAACCAACGAGGAATTGAGGCGAACCCGAAAAAGATCAAGGCTCTATTGGAGCTACGATCTCCAACGACGAAGAAGTAAGTACAAAGTCTCACAAGGCAAGTTACAGCACTTAATAGATTTGTGTCACGAGCAACTGATAGATGTCTCTCATTCTTCAAAACACTCTGAAAAACGTTTAAGTGGAATGATGAATGCAAGGAGACCTTTCAAGAAATGAAAAAATATCTGGGGACACCTTTATTGTTGTCCAAACCAGTGACGGGAGAAAGATTATACTTGTATCTGGCAGTATCAGAGAATACAGTTAGCTCGACATTAATCAGATTGGAGAATAGAGTACAAAAACCAGTCTATTATACCAGCAAAGCTTTCCGAGGAGCAGAAATCAGATATCCAAGACTGGAAAAGTTGGCACTAGCACTGATTGAAGCAAGCAGAAGGATGAGGCCATACTTCCAAGCTCATACTATAGTTGTGTATACAGATATGCCGTTAAGGCAAGCTCTACACAAACCAGAGAAATCAGGAAGGTTGATGTATTGGGCAGTAGAACTAGGGGAATATGATATAATTTATGAGCCTAGATCATCGCTCAAAGGGCAGGCGGTAGCGAAGTTTATCGCAGAGTTTACTCAGGAGTATACCCTCGACGAGTAAGAGTTGAATATGGACCAACCTGTGGATGTTACAGGATCATCAAATTTAAACCCCGACCAACTTACGTCGGTGGACAAGTAACGAGAAGCACTGGAGGAGAATAAAAGGAAGCGTCGAATATTCCACCGTGGAACTCTGTCTGACCAAAAGTTTGATAATGAGATACCTGTGTGGAATTTGTATGTAGATGACTCTTCTTGCACTACAGGCAGTGGAGCAGGGATTATTTTAAACAGCCCGGATGAGATGAATGTGGAGTATGCTCTGCGTTTTCAATTTAAGGCTTCTAATAATGAGGCTGAATATGAAGCTATGATCGTGGGTCTCAATCTGGCTAAAACTATAAAAGCAGAGCAGGTCGTTGTATTCAGTGACTCATAGTTGATCGTAAATCAAATGTTGGGGGTGTATGCAGCAAAAGGAGAATTAATAATCCAGTATCATGCGAAAGCATTAGAAATTGTATCAAGCTTTAACGCGGTACAATTGATTAAAATACCAAGGTTCGAGAATGCAAGAGCAGATGCCTTAGCTCGGTTAGCCTCAGCCACACACACCGAGCTACGAAGAACAATCCCAATAGAAATCTTGGCTAGTCGGAGCATTGACGAAGACTTAATGGTGAACTTCATTGCTCTCGACTTGGGACCATCTTGGATGGATCCCATCAGGGCCTATATTGACAACGGGGCTTTACCATCTGATAAACTCGCAGCCAAGAAACTAAAGTTTAAAGTTGCTCGTTATGTACTGACCAATGGCATTTTATATAGACGAGGTATTATAGCATGGCTACAAAGATGTGTCCATCCCTCTAAAGTGAAAGATCTGGTCAAAGAGGTTCATGAGGGGTCTTGTGGAGCCCATATAGCAGGTCAGATGCTTTTACAAAGGATAACGATGCAGGGGTACTACAGGCCGATAATGAGAGCTGATTGTGTAGCTTATGCCAAGAAATGTGATAAATATCAACGTTTCTCCTCTATTCGAAGAACTCCCCAAGCATTATTAACACACATCACGTCTTCTTGGCTATTCGTCATGTAGGGAATAGACTTGGTCGGTCCACTTCCAACGACACGAGGAAGATTTAAATACCTCGTGGTCGTTGTGGATTATTTTACTAAATAGGTGGAGGCTGAGCCTCTTATTGATATGACATATGGCAAGGTATATCAATTTATTTGGAAGAATATCATTTATAGATATGGTCTTCCCCATGCATTCATTACAGACCATATAACTCAGTTCGATAACGAGGAGTTTGTTGCGTATTGTCATCAATCCAATGTACTGAAGATCCACTCTACACCAGGCCATCCCCAAAGCAATGGGCAAACTGAAGTGACAAATAAAATGTTGTTGTATGGTTTGAAGAAACGACTAGATGCTGTAAAGGGAAATTGGATTAACGAGCAACATTCTGTGTTGTGGGCTTATCGTACTACTCCGCGAACAGCAACAGGAGAATCTCTATACATGCTGGCATTTGGAAGTGAAGCTGTCATACCTGTCGAATTGGGTCTACCCACACATAGGGTGCTTAATTTCAATTCTCCTGTTAGTGATTTAATGAGAAGATTATACCTGGATATGCTCGAAGAAGTTAGAGAAGAAGCAACACTTAGGAATGCTGCATACCAATAACGAACAACTCTATTCTACAACAAGAGGGTAAAAAAGTGTGATTTGAAGGAAGGGGACTATGTGCTGAAGAAAGTAATTCAAAAGCACAACAAACTGGAATGGACCATACAGAGTAACATAAATTGTTCGACCAGGGACATACAGGATTGAAACCTCGGAGGGAGAAGAATGCATATAATGCAGAGCATCTACGCAAGTATTATCAGTAGTTAGAATTCCTATGTAAATGCAGTTTTCTTCAGTATGAATAAAGTGTTGAATTTTTTACCCAGATCTCTCTTTTTGATGAAATTTTTCGGAGTATTAGTGCTACACACTACGCATGAAGTTCTGAACAAATTACCACCAACTCCGGTTGGTCGACAAATCAATCTCCTCCAACTCCGATTGGTCAGGAATCAATCTCCTCCAACTCCGGTTGGTCAGAAATCAATCTCCTCCAACTCCGATTGGTCGGGAATCAATATCCACCAACTCCAGTTAGTCGGCAAATCAATTTCCTCCAACTCCGATTGGTCGAAAATCAATCCTCCAACTCCGGTTGGTCGGCAAATCAATTTCCTTCAACTCCGGTGGGTCAGAAATCAATATCCTCCAACTTCGGTTGGTTGGCAAATCAATCTTCTCCAACTCCGGTTGGTCAAAAATCAATCTCCACCAACTCCGGTTGGTCGGCAAATAAATCTCCTCCAACTCCGGTTGGTCGGGAATCAATCTCCACCAATTCCGGTTGGTCGACAAATCAATTTACAATCAAATTCGATTAGTTAAACTAAGCAGGATCATGGGATGAAAGTTGTTTCGTTGCTTAGGATCAAAGAGTGATAAGTCACTATAATTAAAAAATAAAACATAATTGACATATCACAATATGCATATATTCACAAACAAAGACATTCTGCAGAATACTTATAAGAAAGTAAAATAGCAAAAGACTAGAAATTTCTTCATTTAAATTAAAAAGAATTACATATGTTGTGAAAAGTACAAGTCATTACATAAAAATCCTATTCTATTGGTTTTTCCCTTCTTCCTTTAAAACAGGTTCTACTCCAGTAGGAGGATCATCTAAGGCATAAGGAGAGTTTATAAAATTTACATCTGAAGCATCCTGACATTCATTACAGACGGCCGATCAAGCAGGTGCTCTGAGCGAGATATCTCGAAATTTGCATGAAGACTGTAATCACCGAGATACTTGGAGATCAAGCATTGAGGAATTGCCCGAGTAGGAATCCAACTCATATCAAGCTTGAAAGGAGGCACGGGTAAATCAAGTACTCCGGGGTCATAATAATCCCATAAGTAGTGGCCCCGCTCCAATTTTATCATACCCAGTGCATTCAGCCACCCTTGCTTGTACCCTTCGTTATTTGATTGTTGAATCCGAGCATCAAGATGGTAAAGGGCTTCAGTATACCCAGCCATCCAAAATTCTCTGGGTTGTTTATGGAATTGGTAAGTTAATCTCTCCAGTTGCTCGTGGAGGTTCTTCACCAAAATTTCTTTATTCTCCAAAGCAGAACTCTGGGTAGAAATTTGCTCACTGAAGTTCAGAATCTTCTTGGACATCCCTGTTAAGGCTTGGTTCTTCGCTGCCAACTGAAAGGCCTGATTCTCTAAAGTTGATTGTGTTCTAGCTTCTTCAATAGAAACCCGACCAGCTATTGCTCATCCCCGAGAAAAAGATCTTACTCGCCCACGAGTAGAGGTGGAGGGTCCAACTTTTTTCAGAGTTTCCAACTCATGTCGCAAGTTGGCATTTTCTACCTCCAAAAAAGAGAAACCTTTATCATTGACAGGAACCAAGGCTCCCGAGGAAGATGCAGCAGATTTGAGTTATTTTACCTCCTCTTGCAAGGCAATGTTCTCTTGCTCCAACAACTTGGCGATATGCCTGTGCTCTTCAACCTCAAGTTTCAGAATGCTCTCTTTCTTCTCATAAGTAGAGATAAACTTATCATATCCTTTGTTAGCACTTAGTTGTTGATATTTTTTCTCATATCCTTGATGCAAAAGGGTAGAAGACTCCTTATATTGCAGTTGAAGCTCCTCGACAGTGCCTTGGAGATCTTCAATCATCTCATAGTAGGCCACATTGTTGGCTACTTCACGATCGAGCAAATATTTTAGATATTGGTAAGATTCGACTGCTCGGTCAGAAGTTCCTGATACGAGGATATTAATTATTTCAGTCTCATTAAGATCTGCATGACCCGCTTTAAAATAGTCATTGCATCTCTTCATTAAGTCTGTGTCATGAGCTGATAATAGCTCCATCCTGGCCATAAACTAGCAAATAGAAATAAAAAGAATCAATAAGGATGCAAGACAGAGCAAGTCATAGAAAAGGTTAAAGACGAATAACCAAAGTTTAAGATTTTATTTCATCATAAAGGCAAATACAAAGCTCAAGGTTACATTAAAAAAGAATAACAAAATTAAAACCCGAGCAACTTTACACCTTCTCCTTATGTTTTACAACTTCCTCAGAAGGCTGGTATGAGGAGGTTGGTTGCTCGGAAGGTAATGGTAGCCGGTCGACAAGAAGGTTAGCTAGTTGGGGTTGCTCGGAAAGATGAACAACAGGAATGACAATGATCTGATCTCTAGTTATCATTGAAGTTTCGTCTGAGGCAGCTTCATCTTCTTCCTCTTCTCCAGGAGAGGGAGGAGGTCCATAAGTGTGTTGCTGGAATAATTCAGAATTCTCAGCAACTTTCATTAGCTGTAAAGCTGTAACCCATCCATCCCTAAAGTACTTGAGGCTAGCATACTCCATTTGTAAAGTCATGGCAGCGAGGCCCTTGTTACAACCTTTATCCCAACCAGCACTGAACGATTTTTTAACAGCCTTTTTCCTCTTTTCTTTCTCCGAGGATGTCCTTTCCCTAAGGAGCTCCTCGAAAGCCTTCAACTTCTCCTCCACTTCCATTTTTTGGCTTCCAACATCTTGAAGCCTAACAACTTTCTCTTCAGCAGATTTGAGCTTAACTTCCAGCTCCTTGTTGCTTTGTTCAAAAACTTTACTGCTCTGCTCAGACTCTTTCAATTTCTTCTCCAACTCCTGGGAGGCATTCTCAGCTTGATTCTTGTCCAGCTCAATGGACTTGAGTTGCTTCTCCCAAGCAACCTTATCTTCTTCGTATTTTTTATGAGAATCCTTTAAGGACTGAGTCAGACCAACAAAAGCTTCCTCTACACCTCCTGAGGAGCTTAAAGCTTTAATAGCTTCATCCTTCTTCAAGATGCTATTGAAACACGTCACCAACTGAAAAAAGAAATAACATCAAATCAACATATAAACATAATATTAGAAAGTGAATGACTCAAATTAACAATACTTACTGAGGCAATGTGTTAAGCAGCAAGAGTAGTGATTCTCTCACGAGAAAGGGAATCTTCAATACCTTGGACTTCTGGGACAGTCCGGGATTTTACCAAGCTCGCAGCGGAGCTCGGAGCAACAAAAGATGGAACGCCACTTTCAGCATTTAAAGGCTGAGAGATAGGCTCAGCGGGTCTCTTAGAGGAACTTTTCTTTAACCTCCTCGGAGGAGCATGGATATTTTTAACCAAAGAAGTTGTCTTGGTTGGTGATATGATAATAACTTCACTAGGAGGAGAAATAACCACAGCCTTGCTCGAAGCCACAAGGGGCTTCTCAACAACTTTATTGGCTGCAACGAGAGGGGGTGCATCAATGTTTCTTGTCCCTTCCTCTCGAACATCCTGTTTATTTTTCTTTGCCTACACATTGGCAGAGTCTGATTTGTCAAAGAAGGCAGGAGCTCTTCTTCTCTTCATTAGGTTACTGATGGGAATATTCGATTCAGAGGAGGAACCTTCCACTCCAGTTTCAGAAGCTGGTACTTGGTCAATGTCAACAACCACTGGACGAGCAGTGAAGGATGAAGTATAGCTCTTGTATTGCAATAAATAAGAAGCAGACCTAATATGTTCCTCAACAACAGATTGGTGCAAACTCCAGATATGTTTTAAATGCTTCAAATTAACGTCAGCTTCTTTTGGAGGTTTTCTTTTACTGTCAACTGTAATGAACAAAAACAAATGTCAGTGAAACGTTTTATCAAACACAAAGAAAATAAGATTTCAAAAAAATAAAAACAACCTATTCCATTGCCATAAGGGGGACACCTAAGACCTTGATATACAGCATCTCCATTTAATGGAGTGTGTTGCCAATTTTTCATAACAACCCCATGCTCAAAATAATCCATATTGGCGTCTGGAAGATTAACAACTAAAGCCCTCTTCAAAAACCTAGTCTTTAAATAGAATGTGGAATCACTAACAACCCATCTATAACAGTACATAATCTCTGGGATTCCTAAACAGGTTCCATGAAGTTGATTCAATCTATGAACGCCATTAACTATCCTCCAGGTATTTGGAGATATTTTTGCAGGTACAACGTCAAAATATTGACAGAACTCCAAACATAAGGGATTTGGAGGGAAAGAAAAGCCACATTCGGCCACAAAGAGACTTGGGAACCAATGTCCCTCGGCCAAAGAAAAATAGTTAGAAGGTTCAGAAAGTTCTTCCAAAATGACCCGTGAAGGAATTGAAAATTCAGAACGAAATTTGTCAAGCGATTCAACAAGGTGAACCTTGATGAACAAAGTAAATAAAAGAGAGGAAAGAAAATCTTATAGAAAAAAAAGTGAATCAGTTGACAACGAACAATGGAAGGAACGAAGGCACAAGATAGAGAAGAAATGAAGAGTTCAAAGATACAGATTTGAAAAGTGAAAAAGCGATAGGATTTCTGACGCGCTTAAATACTTTACCTTGGGAACAAAGAAAAGTAATAATTACAAAGGAGGACATTTGCGTATCTGGCGGCTAAAAGAAGAAAAGGAGCACAAATATCGAAGCGATCATGAAAATTCAAAATATTTATGAGGCCCGATACTGTGCACTCAAAATGGAATTATATACAATGAATGCGTTCCTAAAAACCATAGAAACTAATAATCTCTACAGTTTTCAAGCAGAATGTTCCATACTTTTCTTCAACATCAAATTATGAAACATTGGGGCTTCTGTTGATACTAAATTTAGTCTGCTGACATGGACCACTCACTTACAGGCACGTGTCTGCCAACGTGGCAATTATATATACTTTTATTGAGCAACTCAAGATCACCGAGCAACTAAGGAGCCCCAAGCAACTTAAGCGTGTCGAGCAGCTTAAGCGGTCCGAGCTACATAGCGTACAGCGCATCCAACTCAAGAGAATCAAGGAGATGGCTGCTCATTAAATGCTCATTATTATCATACAAATGTACTTGTCTACTAGATAACAGCGCGTTGCCCTTTCATTTGTACATCCTCAAGGTTATAAATACATTGTAACCTCCTCATTATAAGGGAACTCGGAATTTCTTGGTAATTCCATTATCAAGAATTCCAAGCAAACATTCAGCAATAACAAAAAAAGTGGGCGTAGGCCATTCTTTCAAGGCTGAACCACTTTAAAAATCTTTTGTCTCATTTATTTTATCTGTGATTGTTTAATTAGAGATAATCTAATTTTTTACATCAACAATTGCGATTCGAAACCAGAGAAACCCCTATTTTTTATGAGGAAAAAAAACATACATAAGAACTATGAAATGTTACCTTACCTGATTAAGTCTAGATTCCATTATGAGGTGCAAATATTAGCTTTTGGTGATGAACCTATGATGGTAACAGTTGATCGACAAGTGTCGATTTCAAGGGAGCCAATTGCAGTCCAAGCATGGACAGTGATGATCGGCCAGTGAAATTTCTATCAACGCTTCAGTTGTTTGAGATTCGAATTCGAAGTAGATGTTTAAGAAGCATTGAAACATTTCGTGCTTCACAAATTGTGAAAGAGATATTTGGAGAGTAAATAGGGGAGATGGAAAACCAAAAGTTGGATTGGTTTAGTAGTGGAATCATCTGAAGCAAATAATCCGCTTTTAGGTCCATTCTCCATTCCATTTGAACGGATAGGAATATCAAGAGGGAAAGAGCTGAAGGTTGTATTAATGGGATTCTCTAGTTGTCAAGCTTTAAATTAGTGCCTCCATTAATTTTTAAGTTTCAACGCGAATATACTTATAAAAACAAACATAAAATGTATAACGCTAAAAAAATTATTCCTTTTAATGTAGAAAAAATTATAAAAATTAAGAAATATATATTTTATTTGTAGAATATGTGAGGTCAAATAAATATATGCATATAAATTTATAATATAAAAAGAATAACATTTAATGATGAAGTAGGAAAAATTAAACAAATAAAAAGAATAGAACGCATGCACAAAAATACACACATACGTATATATCTTATAAATTATTTTTTAAATAAAAATATTTTTCATAAAAATATAAATATACAATTTTTTTATAAAACTATTCTTTTAACATTTTTTTATATTTTTTTTGTATACAAAGATAAGTATAAAATGTTTTATTATGTATAAAAATTGTATTTTTATAATGTAGTTTTCTAAAAAAAACTCTAGTCTTTTACTTCATTTATTTACATAAAGTGCGTATTAAAAGGTTATTTTATAAATATAAATATAAATATAATTTTTTTAAGGAAAAGATGTTTTTATAAAGTAATGTTAATGTTGAGAATATAATATGAAGAATATAATATGAACTGTACATTTTTAAAAAAAAAAAATATTTTTTATAATAAAATGTATAATTTTTTTAAACCGTCAATAAAATTTGTACGTTAATGTTGCTTTATAAAAACAGACTTTTTCTTAAACAGATTATATTTATATTTATAAGAACAACCGTTTAAAACACAATTTATGTAAAGAAAATAAGTTTAAAACTCCATTTTTTTTTAAATTACTTTATAAGAATACAATTTTTATATATAATAAAATAATTTATACTTTGTGAAAAAACGTTTTTATAATAAAAAAGAGCTAAACCTATAATTTTTAGAAAAAAATATTTTTTATTTATTGTTGATACCAAAATTTACTATCCATCGTGGACCAATCACAAGTCAGCACGTGTTGTCCATCGTGGCAAAAAGGCCAGGTCAGCATAAATTCAATCCCCGACCAATAAGGGGAGCCCGATAAACAGCAGGGAGTCCAACTAATCTGGCCAATGAAGCGCCATCAGTCTTACATTTAATTCTTATTATGTGCTGATATAAATGCCTAAGTTATGAAGGCGTTCTGTCCTTTCACATTACGACTCTTGACACTCCAAGTGGGCTATAAATACATTGTAACATCCTCATCACAAGGGGAGGAAAACAAATCAGGCAATCAGGCAATACATAACAGTGGACGAAGGCTTTTCCCTTGAGTCAAACCACTTTAAAAAAATTATTTGTCTTATTTGTTTTACTTATTCATCTGTGATCAATTAATTAAGCATACTCTAGTTTTTTGCATCAATAGATTAGCGTCGTCTATGGGAACGTATTGCTAAACATTTCACTAATTCATCGCACATGGCCGATATCACTGAAATAAGTATTAGGAAGGAGGGTATTTCGCCCAACCCCTCCGTCCCACCAAATAATAACGATTTGACTGGAATTTTGGCTAGCCTTGCGAGAGGATAAGAGGCCATGCAGAATACGATAAGGCAATTGGCGCAAACTCTACAAGCTGGAGTTTTTGCCTAGTCCAATAAAAGAAACATACCACCACCGCCGATAAGAAATATTGGGTTTAGCTATTCCAGAACTTTTAGGGATCCTTCATACCGTTCTATAAAAACTTATTCTATCAGGACTCTTAATTCCTATGATGGGCAGTCCCTTACTCTAGAAAGACTATGTGCCTTAGAAAGGCTAAGTAGGGCCTCTCCTTTTGATCGTTTGGGACCCAAGGGAAACATAAATACCCCTGGGGTTATGTCGGGAAATACTCGACGACCAGCCAACCTAAGGGAAGGTTCAGCTCAGTCTAGATCAAATGCCGATGAATAACTCAGTTTAGTCAAAGAGAAGGTTCGTAAGAGGAAAGCTCATCACAGTCAATTGGTCAGAATGAAAGTGTTGCCACCAACAGATCTAGTGCTGGAAATGATGCTTGGAAGGGGTCCATTTAACGCTTAGAGGATAGATTAGGAGAAATGGCTAAGGCCAACAATCCTCTCCAGGGAAGTTTTGATAAGGGATCTCCCTTTGTGCAGGCCATTGTAGATTTCCCTACACCAACCAAGTTTAAAACTCCACTGGACACTCCCAAGTGTGATGGGAAGACTGATCCAATTCTTTGTATATAACAATACCAAACGGTAGCCGATATCTATATTGTCCCTGAGGAGATGAGGTGCAAGGCATTCTTAGGAATTATCAATGGATTTGCTCATATCCGGTACAATAGTCTTCCTTGGGTGCAGATTTATAGCTTCCAATAACTCGTTGAGCTATTCACTGGTAATTTTTTCCTTGGAGCCAAACCCGTGAAGTGGGTAGCTCATTTGCTTAGTGTGAGGCAGAAGGTGGGAGAAAGTATTGGGGATTACATCACTCGTTTCAACAATAAAAAATTATAGGTTATTGATTATGAGAAGAAGACTATAATCACAACCCTCGTGAGTGGTTTGCTTCCCGATAAACTATATTATACTTTGGCAAAAGATCCCCCAAAGCAATGACGGAATTAATGGCCAAAGCAGCGAAGATTATGAACGTCAAGGAAGCAATGGCAGTTAAGAAGAATTCAAATGCAAAGGCAAATGCAAAGTCTAAAGGTAAGTCGGATAAGAAGGAGCACAAGGACCACAATGAACGCAAGGACTCAAAAGCAAAAGGATGTCTATATTGCGTCAAAAAATATACCAATTACACCCCCTTAGCAGTGAATATACATCATGTTTTGAAAGAAATAAAGCACGACAATGATCTGAGTTGGCCTGAAAAGTTAAAGACGTCTACTGATAGGAGGGATAAGTCCAAGTACTATGAATTTCACAAAGACCATGGCCATGCGACCAACCGGTGTATTGATCTCCTGACTGAGATGGAGGCGCTCATCTGACGAGGAAAATTGGATAAATTTATTGATCGACAAACTGGTGGAAGAGCTGGTGGTAGAGGTCGGTAGAGATCTAAATCTCCTTGTAGGCCTAGAGAGGAGAAGAAGAGGAGCTATGACGATGATCCTGAACTCCCCAAGAAGCCAAAGCAACATGAACGTGAGGTATTCACACTCAGCTTTGGGTCTTTTGATTGTCATATGATTACAGGTGGGGATAAAGGAGGAGGAAACCATACAACTGAAAGGAAGGCGTACCTCAATGAAGCTCAAGCTTGTTCATATATCCAATGAATCAACCTTGTCGAGGAAGACCGACCAAGGAAAGTCAACAAGGATAAGCTAGTAATCGGCTTCTCCAATAATGATCTATCTGGAGTCTTGTATCCGCATGGCGATCCTTTAGTGATCAAATTCATTGGAATATGTGCTGGTAGCAAGAGTATTGGTGAATAATGGTAGTTCAGCAGACGTGATGTTTTACCCTTATTTTGATAGTTTGAATTTAAAACTCAGCCAATTGGAGCCTTACCACAGGCCCCTCGTTGGATTCTCTAGCGATAAGATATTTCCACTGGGAATATTCAAGTTACATGTGTCAATTGGGACATGGTCGGCGAGCAGGACACAGAGAGTGAGATTTTTTATAATGGACAAAAATGTTCATTCTACTTACAACGTGATCATGGAAAGAGTAGTTTTGAAGAAATATAAAGTTATACCTTCAATTGTCCACCAATGTTTAAAGTTCCCAACCAACTTTAGAGTTGGAGTAGTGAAAGGAGAGTAACTCGAGAATGCTACTACTCGTTTGCTGAGCAAGAGGATATGATAGAGGTGAAGAGGAGAACAACCACTTATCAAATGGATATGTCTTAACCGAACAATGAGTCTGAGATTGAAACCTTAGACCCATGAGATGAGACGGAGCTATTGAAAGGATAAGTGATGGAAATAACGGAGAGCATTGTTCTGGACGATGAAAAACCATAACGAATGACGCAAATAGGAGCTTCATTGGATTCGGTCCTTAAATAGGAGTTGGTGGCCTTCTCGAAGCAAAGGAAACAAGTGTTCGCATGGATCTACGAAGATATGCCTGGAATAGACCCAAACTTCCTGTGCCATGAGCTCAATGTTAATAAGAAGGTTAAAACTGTAAAATAGCGAAGAAGATTTTTTAGCCCGGAGAAGAATCGGGTCATACAAAAAGAAGTGGAGAAGCTTCAAAAAGCTTACTTTATTGAAGATGTGAAGTACCCGGAGTGGTTGGCCAGCGTAGTTATTGTCAAGAAGAAAAATAATAAATGTAGGATGTGTGTGGACTTTACTGACTTGAACAAGGTGTGTTTACATCCTCGATATGGTGACCCCACCGTCCTAAAAATCTGGACCCTACGGTCTAATGCACGATTTGGCTCCTCAGTGTACGAAACATCATCTTCTAACTGAATATCCTCTAAGTCTATATATTGATATATGACCTTACTCCATAAGAATCTACGAAGCATTAATACATATAACACATTACATTTAACACGTCACGTACCCGAGCCGGATGGTCTAGAAGTGTTAATCGATAAGTGAACTTTCCTACGTGATCCATGATCATAAATGACCCAATATATCTAGAATAATTTACCCTTCTTCCCAAAATACAAAACCCCATTTGTGGGTTAGACCTTGAGAAGAACCCGATCTCCACCCGAAACTTGATGTCATTCCTCTCTAAATTCTCATAACTATTTTGCCTACTTTGGAAAGTCTTAATTCTCTCTCGAATCATCTTGATATTCTCTGTAATTTCCTGAATGAACACATTACCCAATAAGATACTCTTCCACGTGGTTGCCCATACAAAGCCCCATACGATGCCATTTTGATCAATTTATGATCAATCAACCAATGGTAAGTTCATCCCCCAACTACCCTTAAGGTTCAACACAAATGCTCGAAGCATATCCTCAAAAATGTAATTCACCCACTTCATTTGCCTATATATCTGAGTATGATATGATGTGCTTAAGTGCAACCTAGTCTCCACAAACTTCTGGAAACTACCCCAAAAGTGAGATACAGAACTCTCGTCTCTGTCTAAGACAATCGACAAAGGTACCCTATGCAATCGAACAATTTCATAAACATACAAATGTGCATACTTCTCTGTCGTAAAGTTCGTGTAAATGGATAAGAAATGTGCAAACTTCATTAAGCTATCCACTATTACCCAAATAGAATCGTTTTGTGTAAGGACATTTTTGTCCATTATCAATTTATATGTCGTACGCCGTTACACCGTTGAAGAAACTCAAGATCGCACCTACATCAACGGATCCGAATATCAAAGTGTCTTCAACATCATAGCCTCTGCGAGAATGAACTTGGTAAAATTTTGTTTTTATGTTCCTTAAAGTTCATATTTAGTATTGGGAAATTTTTATAAAATGTTTTTTATAAAAATAAGAAGTAAGTTTTTTCAAGCAAAATGAGGCATTTATTTTTCTGGGAAAACCGGACCGGTCCGCCTCCCTACCGGACCGATCCGCTACCGGATCGATTCGCCCTCTACCCGGACCGATCCGCCTTGCTCGAGGTCCAGTAGACCCCGAATCGAATGCGAACCGATGGAGCCATATTTTAAAAGAACCGATCCGGTAAATCGGACCGATCCGCCTCCTAGCCGGACCGGTCCGCCTGGGATAAACTCGAGCAGTTCCGTCAGATTTTTATCCACCATCTTATATTTCCTATATATATAACTATTCCGATGGTTTATTTCTTTAAGTCTTTGAGAAAACGTTTTTAAGAGTACAAACACAACAAGACTTCAATTTTTGATGTGCCAAACATCTTTTTGATTCACACACAAAACTCCCAATTACTTTTGTGAATCTTTTTGAACCCTAGAACACAAGCTTTGCTACTGTTCACCTTTGTGGGGAGATCTTTGCAACCGAGGGCTGCGTGTCATTGCTGAGGGAGTCTCTACAAAGTTTTATGGCTGCGTGTCATTAAGGAGAGCTGCGGTTCTTTCTTCGTTGTATTGGGCTGCGAGTCCTTGGAGGGTGCTGCGTGTATTCTCTTGCTGAGTTCAAGACTGCGTGTCTTTGTGGGTTGGCTGCGCGTTGATCCATTGCAGATTTCTCTATGTAATTGTAAGTTGCGGCTTGTATATTCATAGTGAAATAAAGGTTTTACCCGAAAGGGGTTTTTTCCTGAATTCTGTGTCTCAGCATATTTTTGTGTCACATGCTTTATTTATTTATCAATTGACACACGCACCTTTGATGAATGATTAGGGGCTGAAATTAAATAAGTGTGCTATATTAGAAAGTTGCGAAGTTAATCAATTATCACATAGTCTTGTCTTTTCAAATTGGTATCAGAGCGGATTGCGCTAATTTATTGCGTATTCCTATTTTCCGCAAAATCGTGTGATATTGATTTTTTTTAAATCAGTTTTGTGAAAAATCGCAATTTTTCCTATGGAGCACTTATATAATCAGATGCCTATTTTTGACGGGTCTAATTATGCCTACTGGAAAGCTCGTATGAAATCGATTTTAAAATCTATTGACGAGCGTGTTTGGTTGCTTTGCGAAAATGGTTGGACTCCTCCCACGGTCACTGTTAATAACATCACCACTTTAAAACCCGTGTCAGCCTGGACTGAAAATGATTATAAATTGTCAAATTTTAATTCCCGTGGTCTGAGTGCTATTTCTGGAGCTGTCTCTCCTGATGAGTTTCGCCGAATTATGACGTGCACCACGTCTAAAGAGGCTTGGGATGTTTTGAAATTGACACATGAAGGTACGAACGCGGTTAAAGAGTCAAAATTACAAAATTTGGCCACCCAATTTGAGACTATCACCATGTATGAGTCCGAATGCTTTGATGATTTTTATGCACGATTGTCGGACATTGTTAACACATGTTTTAATTTGGGTGAAGTGATTGATAACACGCGTGTCGTTAAAAAGATTTTGAGATCTCTCCCAAAACGCTTTATTCCTAAAGTCATTGTTTTGAACTCTTCGGGAAATTTGAAATCACTTAAGTTGGAAGAACTTGTAGGAGATCTTCAAACCTATGAGATTGACATGTTTCCCAAAACCATCAAGGCTAAGGATAAAGGCATTGCTTTAAAGACTCATTTTAAGAAAAAGTAAGAAACAGTTTGTGAGTCCGATTCTGAGGGAGATTTTGATTTTAATGATATGGCCTTGTTTGCAAAAAATTTTAAAAAATTTCTCAACATGAACAAAAATAATTCTTCCAATAAAAAGAATTTTTTTGAGAAAAATAAAAAGAAAGGAAAGGCCAAAGAAAGTGGTGAGAGGGAAAAAGAAAATAAATCCGATGAGGAGTGTGAGGAAGATTTTGAGAACGTCACTTGTTTTGAATGTGGGGGTAAGGGACATAAGTCGTTTGAGTGTCCTACGTGGCTTAGAAAGAAAGGAAAGAAAGTAGCTATGCCCGCCACACTTAGTGATAGTAGTGAAGGTGAGGGTGATGAGACTAGTGGTGAGAAGTTTGTAGCTTTTTCTAGTCGTGTGAGCACACCCACCTTGTCCCACAATAGTGCACACGAAAGTGATAGTGATGGTTTGAGCACTTCAAGTGAGGGAGAAAGTGAGAGTGAAAGTGGAGATGAAAGTGAGCTCCAAAAAGCTTTTAGAGAGTTGTACACCGAGACCTTGAAAACAAAAAGGTATAATAGGGATTTAGGTCGTCGGGTTTTAGATTTGGAGAAAGAGAAGGAGGTTTTGAGAAAAGAGAAGTGTGATTTGGCCGACACGTTGTCTAGTCTGACGACACGTGTATCCCAACTCGAGAGTGATCTCGAATGTGCCAGGGTGGTCAAAGTCAAGTTTGAGAACGCACCTAAGAAGGTTGAAAAGGTGGTTCTTAAGGGCAAAGGTGAGAAGTTGGGAATAAGTCATGACGGTGCTTCTTCTTCCCAATTAGCACCCGAGCCGGTTTCCCCTTTAGTGACAGTTTCACATGTGTCTCACCCTAACCCACCTAGGCGTCCCACTCCTTTTAGGAAAGTGCGTCCTAGAGTTTTTGAGAGAGGCGTTCCTAGGCCTATTTATGTTTGCTCACATTGCAAGAGGAGAGGACACCTTAGGGAATTTTGCTTTAAGTTGGGGTATGTGTCACGTTTTGCTTCTACACGTGTTTCTGGCACATATGCACCCACACATGATACTTTACATGCTCCCGAAGACTACATGAGAGAGTTTGCACATTTAGGAGAGCAAGTTAAGTTTTTAGTCAAAACTTCACAAGAACTGATGGAGGTTTTTCATAAGTTGTCACCACCTTTGGAAAACCCCTCTGCACCTAATGATTGAGGTTTGACTTGTTTACTAGCATAGGGTGATTTTCATGATGACATTGTTTGCCTATTGCTAGTATGTATCATTTTGTATATATTTTTGTTTTGAAAATTTTTGAAAAAATACAAAAAGATTTTAGTTTGACAAAATTTTTGAAAAATCCAAAAAGATTTTTGTATTTTTTTTGCACCGTTTATGGATGAACACTTTAGATGACCAAGTCACAACATCATTCCATTATTTTCATGTGACTATTTGATAGTGTTTTAAGACAATATGTCAATTCATCCATGTGCTTTATAATGTTTGGAGTCATTAAGATGTAATTAAGCGTTACCTCCTACATGTTTGACTCATGTTTCCTTTATTGCACACATGCACGGATTTGTTTGATTATTGTGCTTTCCTTATCACATGTTGGTTGGGTGTTTTCACTTCAATCCTGTCCTTAAAACGAACCAAGCGCGATAATTTTTTATAAGGAAATTGTGCATATAAAAAACCGTTTTGTGAGATTGTGTGCTTTGTTTAAAAACGGGGAGGGGCTGCGAAATGTACATATCTATCCTTTACGCAAAAGCCACCGTTAAAAAGGACCTAAAAAATTGAGGAATTTTATTATCCGAGGTCCAGTGAGGTTAAAAGAGCCCGAAAAAATTGAAAGGCAATAAAAAGATCTTCATGCCAAAAAGGGGCCATTTAGGTTTTTGCACCAATTCTCTAAAGTTTGAGAATTTAGATTACCTCTAAAAGAAAATATATATGAGGGAGTTTGGTTGGAGAATTTAAAACGGGTTTGCACGTCCATGAAATGCTTGAAAATGCGCTACATAGTTTTGGACGTTATTGGTGTGGAAATCATTTTGACTTTGATTTGTTGATTTGCATAAGACGATGTCATTTAAATTCAACAAATGTTTTTACACCTAAGGATACTTTTGATGTTCATTCGTTAGGGGTACACATATGCATCGTGCACATATGATTGATTGAGTTGATTTACCTATCGAATGTGTTCACACCCATTCATTCCATTTCCATGACTTTGTTGTTTGAGTCTAAATCCATGGTGTGATTTTTGTATCATATTTGTTCACATTGGTATCTTATTTTTGTACGAAAAATTTGAAAAATTCAAAAATAGTTTGTGAAGATGTGTTTGAGCATCTCCTTGTAAGAGCACGTTTACCATATTGTTTGATGCCCTGTTTTGTGTACCGTGACACCCCGATTTTGATTATTTGATTCATTCTTCTCATTTGTCTATTTGGTGACATCATAAAAAGGGGGAGAAAGAATTATCATATTATGGGGGAGTTTGAATTTTGGGGGAGTTTTTGAGATGTAGCTAATGTTTTTATCATATATTGGTATCCATGGTTATCTCATTTCAAACTCGATATGTCACGTGGTATTTGCTTTGTCTCATGTGTGTAGGTATAAAGATTGAAGATCAATAGGTTGCACACCCTGATGAGAAAAGCTTTGAGATTTGATGATTGTTGAAGATTGAAGAACAAACGATGAAGATTTATACCTTTGTATCTTTCCATCTTTAGGGTTCATGGGAGGGTAGATTTGTATAGGTCATAAAGTTGATAATTCGAATATTTTTTATGTATGTACCGGCATAGACATAGGGGGAGATTTGTAAGGACATTTTTGTCCATTATCAATTTATATGTCGTACGCCGTTACACCGTTGAAGAAACTCAAGATCGCACCTACATCAACGGATCTGAATATCAAAGTGTCTTCAACATCATAGCCTCTGCGAGAATGAACTTGGTAAAATTTTGTTTTTATGTTCCTTAAAGTTCATATTTAGTATTGGGAAATTTTTATAAAATGTTTTTTATAAAAATAAGAAGTAAGTTTTTTCAAGCAAAATGAGGCATTTATTTTTCTGGGAAAATCGGACCGGTCCGCCTCCCTACCGGACCGATCCGCTACCGGATCGATCCGCCCTCTACCCGGACCGATCCGCCTTGCTCGAGGTCCAGTAGACCCCGAATCGAATGCGAACCGATGGAGCCATATTTTAAAAGAACCGATCCGGTAAATCGGACCGATCCGCCTCCTAGCCGGACCGGTCCGTCTGGGATAAACTCGAGCAGTTCCGTCAGATTTTTATCCACCATCTTATATTTCCTATATATATAACTATTCCGATGGTTTATTTCTTTAAGTCTTTGAGAAAACGTTTTTAAGAGTACAAACACAACAAGACTTCAATTTTTGATGTGCCAAACATCTTTTTGATTCACACACAAAAATCCCAATTAATTTTGTGAATCTTTTTGAACCCTAGAACACAAGCTTTGCTACTGTTCACCTTTGTGGGGAGATCTTTGCAACCGAGGGCTGCGTGTCATTGCTGAGGGAGTCTCTACAAAGTTTTATGGCTGCGTGTCATTAAGGAGAGCTGCGGTTCTTTCTTCGTTGTATTGGGCTGCGAGTCCTTGGAGGGTGCTGCGTGTATTCTCTTGCTGAGTTCAAGACTGCGTGTCTTTGTGGGTTGGCTGCGCGTTGATCCATTGCAGATTTCTCTATGTAATTGTAAGTTGCGGCTTGTATATTCATAGTGAAATAAAGGTTTTACCCGAAAGGGGTTTTTTCCTGAATTCTGTGTCTCAGCATATTTTTGTGTCACATGCTTTATTTATTTATCGATTGACACACGCACCTTTGATGAATGATTAGGGGCTGAAATTAAATAAGTGTGCTATATTAGAAAGTTGCGAAGTTAATCAATTATCACATAGTCTTGTCTTTTCATTTTGCATAATGGTTCAAAGGGAATTCGACAATGAAATCCATAAAAAATGTTATCCCACTTAGACTCGAGAATGGGCAAGGATAAAAGCTTCCTTAACGGTTGTCGGTGGTACAACATCACCATCTGACAAGAGCTATATTGGGACACAAAAGTATAAATATCCCACATCATCTTGTATAACCAATATTGTCTCATCATATCTTGGTTCATCTTATCCCCACCGTGATGCACCAAAAACTATGATCCATGGACATCCTACATGACGACCCTACGCAACACTTCATCTAAAGGCATAATTGACGTCTATTTGTACCGCACTCCACCATCTGAACCAATGGTGTAAAAAAGCACACCAGTGGCTAAAAACTCAGCTACTATGTCCTTGTAAAACATATTATATCTTTGTGCTCTAACCACACGCATTAGAATATCGGGAGTAATGGTGAGCATCCACATAAACGCATTGTCTAACTCACAAATCACTAGATGGACCCCAAATCCAATAACTAAAAAGAAGACAAAATACCACTTGGCCATCTACGTAAAGCATTTTCCACCATATTGGCCATCCCCGGGTGATACTCAATCACAAACTGCTAGTCCTTGATAAAGTCAAATCACCGTCACGGTCGCATGTTTAAATCCTTATGTGTGAATAGTTTTTAACCACAAAGTTTTTATTATTTTCAACTCCTTTATATTGTGGCACTCCCTATCTCCATCTATCGAATGAGATCCACCAGACATGTTCCTATCAGATGTTTTGCAAAGTTCTTCTCTGTGTGCATCACATCAATTATATGTCGTACATGGTGCTTTTTTCAATACGGGAAGTCAAATAAGATTAATTGTTTATACCGTGACTTCATTTTACTAGGATCTTTCGAATCCTCCCTATCTTTTCACTTTTGCCCTGCAAACTGAGGTTACTTGACTATAAACTTATTCCCCGAAGTCACAGCCTTCGCCTTCTCCTTGATTTAATAACCAAAAAGCTGATTATATTGCATCATATAGTCTTGAGTGGCAGGTAAAATGTTGGACTTGTCGTTCCTAAAAGGGTGACTGTTCGGTAGATATCTATAATGATCGACATAACTTATCTTACCAATATGATATAGCCACGTGGAATCAGTTTCCTCATAACATATGGGATATCCATATTAACCACAAAAATTGTAACTCTACAAGGTCCTATAGGGAGGAAATTCACGGATCGCCCACAAGACCATTGCTTTAAGTGTGAACTCTTCACCCTTATGATCATCAAATGCCTTCACGCCCTCATCCCATAACTTTTTAAGTTCTTTAATTAATGGGGCTAAGAAAATATCAACAATGCTATGGGGAGACTTTATCTTAGGAATCAACAACGACAATAATGTGAACTCTTTTCTCATACATAGTGTTGAAGGGAGACAAAAAGGCGCCATGAGAACTGCCAACAACTCTGATTAGTGCTTAAATTACTTAAAAGACTAAACTTGTTGGTTAATAATCCAAAGCGGACATTATGTGATACGATCTCTTCTTCACTATCAGATAACTATTTGGTAACGTGTTCTCTTTCGGGAGAATGCCTTTATCCCACTTAAAACTTCTGGTTATGATATTGCTTGACAAACCAAACTGACTTTTCAAATATGCAAACTGATCATTGCATACAATACCGAGTGATCTTTGTCAGAATTTTAATACAAAGGTCTAGCGGCTTCGACTTTTAACCGTATATATTCTCGATCTTTGGGTAATTCAGCATCAACTTGTTAATATACTTGGTCATAATGCACATTATCCTAATCCATGTCCTGGTGGTTTTGATCATGGTGGACTCCATAAGCATCATCAATTAGGTCGATAAAAAGGACGATGTGCTGATGAATCATTGATCACTTTCACCCGGTAAGGTTTTATTACTAAGTTGGGCACGAATTGAATGTATGGCTGAGAGTGCGCTTTTTGTTCAACCAAAGAAACACATTTAATTAAACCCAATTTTTAATTATCCAGATTAAAGTACTCACTTAATTCAAGCATCTAATGGTGATTGATTAAATAATAAACATATGTAAACCAAGCACGAATCAATCACACACAGTAAATAAGGAAAAATCCCACAAAGGGGCAAAACCTATTTATTTAAATATGATTTGTAAACACTTATATACATAAAGAAATATAGTTTGACAAACGAACACACTCAGGCACTGGTTCATTATTATCAGCAAGAGCTCCCTGAAGACGCTCTAAGATCAGCAGTGTAGAAAACCTTCTTCTCCGTAAAAGATGCTCCACGAATGGGTATGACTGAGTTTAGAGTGATTCACACATATAATTCAGAGTGTTTATGAATCTCAAAGTGTTCGGGATTGAAAAAGACTAAAGACTTGATGTATTAGGTCTTAAAATTATTCCTTCCAAAGTCTTAAACAAAAACATCTTTGAAGATGGATTTTATAGAAACTGTAAAGAATTTGGTGCGTCAAATTTTTTTGAGGCCGTCGGACCGGTTTGGAAAGGATACGAATCGATTTTCCCAGCGGATCGATTTTTCCTTAATAGAAAATAAGCCAAATCCGGATCGGTTCATTTTTCTTCACCTCCAGATCGGTTTGATTTTAGCTTTATTTATATTCCTGTATGAAAAGCCTTATGAACCGAAAAAACATTACCATGAACAGTTAATTGTAGATAATGAGCATGACCCACGATGTTGGTGATGATGGGCACGTGAAATACAGAATTCAGATTAAGGCTGTTAAGATATGATCGTGCTGAGACGAGCCGACTGTAGCGGTATATGACATATATGCTGAGATCTAGGATAAAATTGAAATGCATAGATACTAACCTGGACATTTATAAAACATGTCCTTTCAAATCTCCCCCTATGTATATGCTAGTACATACATAAAAAATCCAAACTATGTTACCCAAATTAGAAAACCAAATGTCATACAATCTAGTATCCCTATTAAACCCAAAAATTGGAAATACTAAATGAATGACATGACTTCAATCATTTTCAAATATTCAAACTTTCTTTGTCCTCACGAGGGTGTGCAAAAATAAATAATTTGAGCTTTATATCCAAATACCTTAGTGAATTTGACTTGCATGGAGAGCTAGAGCTTGTTTGGCCTCCTCATTTTTTGGATACCCCGAGTAACAGCACTCAACAGATGCTTTAGGATTTTAGTTTTATAAACTCTCCTTATACCTTGGACGACCCTCCTGCTGGAATGGATCCATTTCCAAGTTCTTCTAAAGGAGAGGGAAATCGTCCTTTAAAGTAGTCTTTATTCTTATGATTTTAATTTTCATTAATGCATTGTCAGTTACAAGCAACAATATGTAATCATTATTGAATAAATTAAAAATTGGATTAACTTATCTTGTCAATCTATGAATGTTAATGGATCAACTTTAGTCAATCTCTGAATGTTAATGGATCAACTTTAGTCAATCTCTGAATGTAATTTCATCGGTTCTATTGATACCCTTAGGTTTTACCCAAGTATCGTACCAATTACCAATGGTTTACCATGGTTCTACTAATATACCTAAATTTTTAGGTTATACATTAATTACCTTGATGCCCAGGCGTATGTGGAATATTTATCCATCCTTTAGCCCAGTTTAGATGAACATTTTTCATCCGGATCTTCATTAACCAAGCATTTAGGACACGTAATTTTGACTTGCATGGTTTTTATATGTTGACAACCAAGATGCCAACTAACATTATTGGTGTCTTTGTTGATGCCGACCAACATTATTGGTATCTTTGTTGATGCCGACCAACATTTAGTTGTTTTTTTTGTTGATGCCGACCAATATTGTTGGTGTCTTTGTTGATGTCGACCAACATTTTGTTGGTGACAATAAATCTGTAGTGCATAACACTAATACTAAAAAAAATAAGAAAATTTGAGGAAATAATTTTCTCATTAATATTGAAATGAAATGAGTACCACTTGGTTACATCACTGATAGTATTTTCTCAGGTGTTTTGCATTCAAAGGGTTCTTGAACTCTTCACGCTCCAAAGTCTTAAATCGGTATGTGTCAGGTCGAATAACTGTTGCAATGCGATAAGGCCAATGCCAATTTGCTTTAAGTTTATTGTTCTTCTGAATCACCTTCTTCAAGACATAATCACCTTATTTCAAATTGCTCGGCTTCACCCTTTTATTGTAGAATCGCTCAGTCTGTTGGTGATAGACTGCATCATTGCATACATCTTTCAATATATCTAAGTCTAGAATCGTTCAGTCTGTTGGCGATAGACTGCATCATTGCGTACTTCTTTCAATATATCTAAGTCTAGCCTTCTCATTAAAACGGTAATCGGGGAGTTAAAATTCCAAAGTCTGTCAGTGGGTATGTCACGACCCCGACTCGAAAATATTAGGGAACGAGTGTCTTGACATGCCACCAAGGCATCCAATATTCTGGCCTTAAAATTTTTCTTTTAAAATATATGTAGCGGAAGTATAATCACATGGTTATGAATCGTAAAATACTGAAAGTGAAGGAATTACATTATCAGAGCTTTCTAAAGGGAACTTCATTTGTATTAAAATATCAACGAGTTACAACTTGATACAAAGTGCTAAACATGCTCTATCTAATTAAACAAACTTCTACTTAAGGTTACAAAAAGAGCTTTAAAAGCTAAATCTTCAACATAGTCCCCTTATGTTCCATCCGTTTTCCTAATTATTTCCTGAAAAATGGTTAATTATAAATCATTAGCTAAAAGCCGAATGAGATTCAATCTCCAAAAATTTCAAGGTTTTCAGGACATAGATACCTATTCAATTTAGAACAGAAGGTATATACATAAAGATAGGAATTTCAAGTAATATATATAAAGTAAATGACAATATATATATTCAGAATAAACAGTTCAGAACAGAGCAGATAAAACAATTGAGCATGTGTCAATTTTTCAGTTTTAGTGGCCATGTACACTCTAATACCCAGACAGATAGTGTTACCAAATGTTTCCACCCGGTAACATCACAGACAGATAATCATGATTTCTGGAACAACACCTTGTTTAGGGCACACCAGCGATAAACCAGCTGGGAAGGTACCACCCAAATATTTCCACCCGGTAGTCA
Source organism: Sambucus nigra (assembly GCA_949130495.1). Classification (NCBI taxonomy): domain Eukaryota; kingdom Viridiplantae; phylum Streptophyta; class Magnoliopsida; order Dipsacales; family Adoxaceae; genus Sambucus; species Sambucus nigra. The sequence goes on along the minus strand of OX422214.1, from coordinate 641,345,888 downwards.
AGGCCAATATAGTAAGAGAGTTTCCATAGGCCGAATCAATAATTTCAGAATTCAAATCAGATGTTTATATGGAGAGATATAAACATATAACAAACGACGGAATCATCGGTATCAGATGCATTTTGAGAATAAAATCATTTCACAAAATATACATAGTTTGCATAATATAATATAATCAAAATGCGCAAGAAATTGCATAGAGTACTCACCTAAAATAGAGGTCGAAACTATAGATAATGAGTCTTCGATCGTACGTTAATCTAACAAATACGATAAAGGTTTAAGTATACGTTCTAAACAAGATCCAGTCTACATATTGTATTTTAATAATAACTTGTTTCAAAGGATTTCTAATACCCATTTTCTTAACTTTTAAAACTCATTGATCGCTTAAAGGATTCAATTCATAGTTCTTCCTAATCAGTCGGTTCCCAGTAGAGATGGAGGGTCACAGGGGCACCACTTAAATACCATATCCTCTAGACAGAACATTTCCGGATTCATTCCCAGTAGAGATGGAGGGTCACAGGGGCACCACTTAAATACCATCTCGTCTAGACAGAATTTCACCGGGCCTGACTTTGGAATTACTTAAATGGGATTCCATAATAACGAGCAATTTCTTTAAAAAGAATCATTTTTAAAAGCGTATAATTTCAAACAAGTTTATAAAATTAACTTGGATTTGTTCTAAATTTTAAGTTTTGATTAGTGAATTCTTTATTGTATTTTACCAGCATAACTACTAAGTAAAGCTATAAAACAATAAATTAAAACTATAAAGATGCATTATAACATTAAGATTACCTTAAGATGAATATCCCTAAGAACTTCTTCTTAAACTTTCTCACACTTTCTCTCACTATTTCTTTCCATAATTCTCAAGGAATTGGTGTGAGTTTCAAATGATCCCCAAAGGCCCTATTTATAGTTTTCTAAAGTTATCACGGCATTGACACGTGTCCATGATGACCAAGCTTTTACAATGGGAGTCAGCGTTGACGTGTCGCGTAACGGAGGCATCTTGCAGTCTTATTTCACTAGACTGCGACACGTGTTTTAGCTTATCCTCTAACGATGACACGTGTTTTGGCTTCTCCTCTAATGACGACACGTGTATGGTGGAGGTGACCAGCACGTGGTGGAAAGGTGATAGGGGTATAAGGGTCATTTCAGACATGAAGGGTATTTTGGTAATTTCACACTATATTTTGAATATTTCTTAGAGGTCCTTGAAAATATTTTATTTACAAAATGGCCCATCTTATATTTTTATTTTAGTCCTTAAATTTTCATAAAATTATATTTTCTACCCCAAAACTTTTTATTTACCTTAAGATATGTGATAAGACTTCGATTTGATCCGATTTACAGTTGATTCTTCGTAATTAAAAATGGGGTTTGTTATATTGATAGCCAATAATACCACATATCTAATAATACAACATCTATAAGATAATAAGTAACACATGAGTGTAAAAACAAACTATATACATATGAGCATATAAAAGTGGGGTCATTACATCCTTCCCTCCTTATAAAAGTTTGGTCCCCAAACTTGACTCATATTAATTTACAAACAAGTACGGATATCTCTCCTTTATTTCAGCTTCCCGCTCCCATGTTGCTTCTTCAACTGAATGATTACGCCATAATACTTTGACCAGTGGAATTATCTTGGTCCGTAATATTTGATCTCTACGGTCCAAAATTTCTACCGGATGCTCAATGTATGACAAATCTTCTCTAACTTGAAGAGGTTCGTGACTTAAGATATGTGTTGAATATGGGACATATTTCTTTATCATTGATACATGAAACACATTATGTACACTAGAGAGTTCAGGTGGTAAGGCTATTTTATACGCAACAGCTCCTATCCTTTCAAGGATTTCAAAAGGTCCTATGTATCTTGGGCTCAACTTCCCCTTTTTCCCAAATCGTATTACTCCCTTTGTAGGTGATACTCGCAAGAACACATAATCTCCTCTTTGGAATTCTAGCTGTCGATGTCGATTGTCAACATAACTCTTTTGACGACTTTGGGCAGTTCGAAGTCGGTCTTGTATTAATTTCACCTTCTCTGTTGTGATCTGAATCAATTCTGGTCCCAACAATTTTCTTTCCCCAACTTCTACCCAATATGAAGGGGAACGACACCTTCTACCATAGAGTGCCTCATACGGAGCCATTTGAATACTTGCTTGATAGCTATTATTATATGCGAATTCCACTAACGGTAAATGATCATCCCAATTCCCTTTTAAATCAAGTGCACATGCCCTAAGCATATCCTCTAAGATTTGAATAGTTCTCTCTGATTGTCCATCCGTTTGAGGATGAAAAGCAGTGCTAAAATTCAATTTTGTTCCCATGGATTCTTGTAGGCTTTTCCAGAAGCGAGACACAAATCTAGGGTCACGGTCAGAAACAATTGAAATTGGGGTTCCATGAAGCCTAATAATTTCCTTCACATACAACTTAGCTAACTTTTCTAAAGAATGGGTAATATTAATGGCAAGAAAATGAGCAGATTTAGTTAGCCTATCAATAATTACCCAAATAGAATCATTACCACTTGAACTCCTTGGTAAACCTGTCACAAAATCCATAGTGATATGTTCCCATTTCCACTCAGGGATAGGAAGTGGTTGTAACAATCCTGATGGTCTCTGATGCTCAGCTTTTACTTGCTGACAAACCAAACACTGAGATACAAATTCCGATATCTCCCTTTTCATGTTATTCCACCAAAATACTTCTCGAAGATCCCTATACATTTTTGTACATCCGGGATGAAATGTGAATCTTGAGTAATGACTTTCCTCCAAAATTTGCCTCTTTAGTTGGGCATCACATGGCACACACACTCTACTTCCAAACCTCAATATATCATCTCGCATCGCAAATTCAGTTCTCTTACCCTCAATGACTTCTTCTATAATCTTCTTCAGTTGTGGGTCATTTACTTGTGCAATTATGATCCTCTCCATCAACATGGGTTGTACTTGTAAGTTTGCAATTATTCCTCCTTTAATATAGATACGTACATCTATTTCCATACTTCTCAAATCCCTTAACAGTGCTTCCTGGCTTGTAATAAGATATGCTAAATTTGGTGTAGACTTCCTACTTAAAGCATCGGCTACTACATTAGCTTTCCCCGGGTGATTGTGAATATTTACATCATAATCCTTCATCAATTCTAACCACCTCCTTTGTCTCATATTCAACTCAATCTGAGTAAATATATACTTCAAACTTTTATGATCGGTATAAATCTCACAAGTCTCACCATATAAATAGTGCCTCCAAATCTTAAGGGCAAAAATTACAACTGCTAATTCTAGGTCATGGGTTGGATAATTCTGCTCATGGGTTTTCAACTGTCTCGAGGCGTAAGCTACTACTTTTCCATTTTGCATTAGCACACTTACCAAACCATTTTTAGAAGCATCACTATAAATCACAAATCCCCTTGTTCCGGAAGGAATAGTCAAAATTGGGGCAGTTACTAATCGATTCTTAAGTTCTTGAAAACTTTTCTCTGCTTCCTCAGACCATTCATATTGTACCTTCTTTTGTGTTAACCTAGATAGAGGTTTGGCAATGCTAGAAAATCCTTCAACAAATCTTCGGTAATAACCTGCTAATCCAAGGAAACTACGAATCTCACTCACATTAGTTGGTCTGGACCAATCTAGTATAGCCTCAATCTTTTGAGGGTCAACTGACACTCCCTCTTTGGATATGACATGACCTAGAAAAGAAACACTAGGCATCCAAAACTCACACTTCTTTAATTTTTCATATAATTTCTCTTTCCTAAGAATTTGTAATATTGTCTCTAAATGCTTCTCGTGTTCTTCAATACTCTTAGAATAAATGAGAATGTCATCGATAAAAGCAACAACACATTGATCCAAATATTTCCTAAAGACTCTATTCATCATATCCATAAAAGCAGCTGGTGCATTAGTTAGTCCAAATGGCATTACAAGAAATTCATAGTGACCATATCTAGTACAAAAAGCTGATTTTGAAATATCATCATCCTTAATCTTCAATTGATGATAACCTGACCTAAGGTCAATCTTAGAGAATACTTGTTCACCTTATAATTGATCAAACAAGTCATCTATACGAGGTAAGGGGTATTTATTCTTAATGGTTACCTTATTCAGTTCACGATAATCTATACATAGTCTCATTGTCCCATCCTTCTTTTTCACAAACAAGACTGGAGCACCCAAAGGCAATATAATTGGTCTGATAAAACCCTTATCTAAAAGGTCTTCTAATTGAACTTTTAACTATCTTAATTCTAAAGGTGCCATACGATATGGTGGTTTTGAGATTGGTATAGTTCTAGGAATAAGGTCAATGGTAAATTCTATTTCTCTATTAGGAGGTAGACCAGGTAAATTATCAGGAAAAACATCCATAAATTTCTTAGCAATAGGAATATCGTCTAATCTAGGCTCTATCATCTCCAAACTAGTAACAGTTGCAAGAAATCCTTGACATCCCTTCTTAAGAAAACTGTAGGCTTGCATTGCAGAAATAATACACACCGGAGATATGATGCCAGTTCCTTCAAAACTAAATTTTGGTTGGTGAGGAATTTGGAAAGTAACACTCTTCTCAAAACAGTCGACCTTAGCATGATGTGATGCTAACTAATCCATCCCCAAAATGACTTCAAAATCTTTAATGTCTAAAACTATCAAATCAACAAATAGTTTATGACTATCAATATCTACGGGGCAAGCCTTGTATACTAATTTACCCATCAATAACTCACCCGAAGGAGTAGAAATATGTATGTTATGATTCAAGGGTTCAGGTAATTTATGAAAGCGATTTAATACATGTATAGATATGAACGAATGGGTAGAACCAGGATCTATCAAAGCTTTAAAAGGCTGTGCACATATAAAAAGTGTACCTGACACTACCGCATTAGAAGCTTGGGTATCAGAAAGTCCAAAAACTCTACCATGTCTATCTTGATCCTTCTTTGCACTTGAAGGCTTTATCGGAACCCTTGCTGGGTTTGGGCAGTCTTTTATCTGATGTCCTTTCTGTCCACATCTAAAACAAGCTCCTGAATCCTTATAACAAGGTCGTCCTCCATGCATCTTTCCACATTGCTGACATGTCTGGTTATTATACTGTTTGTTATCACTAGATCCCCCAACATTGGATGTGTTCCTAAAGAAATTTATATTATTCGGGTTCTTTCCTTTTTGTTCCCCAAACTTCCTCTTGCCATCTCTAATTCGATTGTACTCCTCACCATCCCTCTCAGCTATTGTAGCCCTAGTCACGACATCAATATATGATGTTAATTTCAGGATGGAAATTCGACTACGAATATTCAACCTCAACCTACGCTCAAACTTCTTCGCTCTTAAAACATCAGTTGCTACAACATGACGTGCAAAACGGGATAACTCAGTAAACTTTGCCTCATATTGACTAACCGTCATATTCCCTTGCACCGGACTCATGAAGTCAGCTGCCATTTCGTCTTTCACCGTTTCCGGAAAATATTTCTCATAAAAGATTACTAAGAAATCATTCCAACCTATGTAAGTATTCCTTTCCCCGTGTATTCTCTTAGTCATTCTCCACCAATGTTCGGCCTCCCCTTCTAACATAAATGTTGCAAATGACACCCTTTGTTCATCGGTACACTTAAGAACATCGAGTATCTTTTTCATCTGCATCACCCAACTTTCTGCTTCGGTGGGGTTAGGAGTACCTTTAAAAGATGGAGGATTCAACTTCTTGAACTGTTCAATAGTACATCTACGTAGTTCAAGATTATTTGGTACTCCATTGTTCACCTGCTGCTCCACGATCTTTGCCAGACTTTCAATTGCCTTGTATGCACCTTCCAGTCCTTCTATACTCGAATCACTAGTTCCCATTGATGATCTTCTCTTGGTCATTTTCTACAGTCATGGCCAAACGTAAGATCTATTATACTATATCAATTTCGAAAACTAAAAGACCAATTATAAATGATATAACACATAGGGAGGGTTATCACATAAATTATATTTTTAATACTATCTCCTAAGGATGGAAATATAAAATCTATAACATTTGAAACCTATTCTCAGTAGTCTACGGGTTCATAGCCTATGCTCTGATACCACCTCTGTCACGACCCCGACCCGAAAATATTAGGGAACGAGTGTCTTGACATGCCACCAAGGCATCCAATATTCTGGCCTTAAAATTTTTCTTTTAAAATATATGTAGCGGAAGTATAATCACATGGTTATGAATCGTAAAATACTGAAAGTGAAGGAATTACATTATCAGAGCTTTCTAAAGGGAACTTCATTTGTATTAAAATATCAACGAGTTACAACTTGATACAAAGTGCTAAACATGCTCTATCTAATTAAACAAACTTCTACTTAAGGTTACAAAAAGAGCTTTAAAAGCTAAATCTTCAACATAGTCCCCTTATGTTCCATCCGCTTTCCTAATTATTTCCTGAAAAATGGTTAATTATAAATTATCAGCTAAAAGCCGAATGAGATTCAATCTCCAAAAATTTCAAGGTTTTCAGGAAATAAACACCTATTCAATTTAGAACAGAAGGTATATACATAGAGATAGGAATTTCAAGTAATATATATAAAGTAAATGACAATATATATATTCAGAATAAACAGTTCAGAACAGAGCAGATAAAACAATTGAGCATGTGTCAATTATTCAGTTTTAGTGGCCATGTACACTCTAATACCCAGACAGATATTGTTACCAAATGTTTCCACCCGGTAACATCACAGACAGATAATCATGATTTCTGGAACAACGCCTTGTTTAGGGAACACCAGCGATAAACCAGCTGGGAAGGTACCACCCAAATATTTCCACCCGGTAGTCAAGGCCAATATAGTAAGCAAGGTTCTAAAAGGCGCAAGGCGTGGTCGAGGCGTAGAGGTCAAGCCTCAAGCCTTAGGAGCCTAGGCGCGCCTAGGCGAAGCCTAGGCGTAAAAAGGCGTTTTTCCTTTTTTTATTATTTTAATTATTCCAAGGCTAGTAATATAATAAAATGGTACATAACTTGAATTTTGAAAATATATCCATATGTTTGGTATCCATCTTTCTCATATTCATGCTCCATAACCATTATTTGTCAACTAATCCTTTGTTTTTTTTTTAAAAAGTGTGCCTTAAGCCTTGTACCAAGAATAAGGCGTAATAAGGCGTAGGCGATGCGTTTCTCTCAAGCCTCAAGCCTAGGCGGGCCTAGGCGAAGCCTAGGCGGGCCTTTTAGAACAGAGATAGTAAGAGAGTTTTCATAGGCCGAATCAATAATTTCAGAATTCAAATCAGATGTTTATATGGAGAGATATAAACATATAACAAACGACGGAATCATCGGTATCAGATGCATTTTGAGAATAAAATCATTTCACAAAATATACATAGTTTGCATAATATAATATAATCAAAATGCGCAAGAAATTGCATAGAGTACTCACCTAAAATAGAGGTCGAAACTATAGATAATGAGTCTTCGATCGTACGTTAATCTAACAAATACGATAAAGGTTTAAGTATACGTTCTAAATAAGATCCAGTCTACATATTGTATTTTAATAATAACTTGTTTCAAAGGATTTCTAATACCCAATTTCTTAACTTTTAAAACTCATTGATGGCTTAAAGGATTCAATTCATAGTTCTTCCTAATCAGTCGGTTCCCAGTAGAGATGGAGGGTCACAGGGGCACCACTTAAATACCATCTCCTCTAGACAGAATTTCACCGGGCCTGACTTTGGAATTACTTAAATGGGATTCCATAATAACGAGCAATTTCTTTAAAAAGAATCATTTTTAAAAGCGTATAATTTCAAACAAGTTTATAAAATTAACTTGGATTTGTTCTAAATTTTAAGTTTTGATTAGTGAATTCTTTATTGTATTTTACCAGCATAACTATTAAGTAAAGCTATAAAACAATAAATTAAAACTATAAAGATGCATTATAACATTAAGATTACCTTAAGATGAATATCCCTAAGAACTTCTTCTTAAACTTTCTCACACTTTCTCTCACTATTTCTTTCTATAATTCTCAAGGAATTGGTTTGAGTTTCAAATGATCCCCAAAGGCCCTGTTTATAGTTTTCCAAAGTTATCACGACATTGACACGTGTCCATGATGACCAAGCTTTTACAATGGGAGTCAGCGTTGACGTGTCGCGTAACGGAGGCATCTTGCAGTCTTATTTCACTAGACTGCGACATGTGTTTTAGCTTATCCTCTAACGATGACACGTGTTTTGGCTTCTCCTCTAATGACGACACGTGTATGGTGGAGGTGACCAGCACGTGGTGGAAAGGTGATAGGGGTATAAGGGTCATTTCACACATGAAGGGTATTTTGGTAATTTCACACTATATTTTGAATATTTCTTAGAGGTCCTTGAAAATATTTTATTTACAAAATGACCCATTTTATATTTTTATTTTAGTCCTTAAATTTTCATAAAATTATATTTTCTACCCCAAAACTTTTTATTTACCTTAAGATATGTGATAAGACTTCGATTTGATCCGATTTACAGTTGATTCTTCGTAATTAAAAATGGGGTTTGTTATATTGATAGCCAATAATACCACATATCTAATAATACAACATCTATAAGATAATAAGTAACACATGAGTGTAAAAACAAACTATATACATATGAGCATATAAAAGTGGGGTCATTACAGGGTAAGCCTAGCTCGGCAGGAACTATAGCTTCAGTACCAAATGTTAACATGTAGGGCGTTTCCCCAGTAGCTGTTCTAGGAGTTATTCGATAAACTCATAAAATAGAATGCAGTTCATTGATTCAATTAGCTTCGGCATTATGAAGCCTTTTCTTCAACCCATTTAACAAAGTTCTATTCAGCACCTCAGTTTGGCCATTGCTATGAGGATAACCTGGAGCATAGTGGAGTTTTTGGACATTGGATTGGGCACAATAAGCAACAAACTTTTCATTATCAAATTATGTGCTATGATCGGTGATAAAGGCATAGGGCAAGCCATACCAGCATATGATACTCTTCCAAATGAACTAATAAACTCTCTCGTAGGACATATCAATCAATGGTTCAGTCTCCACCCATTTAGTGAAGTGATCGACAGCTACAACCAAGTACTCGAACCTTCCTCGTGTAGTTGGCAATGGCCCGACCAAGTCAATTCCCCATATAGCAAAGTGACAAGGCGAAGTAATCGATGTTAAAATAGCCTGTGAAGTCTTGCATACGCTAGAAAAGCTCTGGTACTTATCACACTTCTTAGCAAAAGCTGTACAATCTGCTCGTATAGTTGGCCAGTAATACCCCTATGTGTTGATTCTTCACAATAAAGTTCTCCCTGCTACATGGGCTCCATATGATCCTTCATGAACTTCCTCAATCAAATCTTTTACTTTAGCTGGATGAACACAACGTTGTAAAATAACCGTCAATCCTCTTCTGTATAATACACCATTGCCTAACATATATCTTATAACTTTGTATTTTAACTTCTTGGGTACAAGTAGGTCGGCTGGTAAAATTCCATCTTTAATATAAGCTCTTATGGGATCCATCCAAAATGTCCCCATGTCAATTGTAATAAAATTGACCATCAAATCTTTATCAATGCTCCTATTAGCAATTAGTTCAATAGGAATAGTTCTTTGCAGCTCGGTTATGGTTACTAAGGCTAGTCGAGCAAGTGCATCAGTTCGAGCATTTTCTAATATTAGAATTCTGGTAATCCGAACAGCTGGCAAAGTAGTGATAACTTCCAAAGCATTAGATAAGTATATGGACATCAATTCTCCTTTGGCTGTGTATAAATTCAATACCTGATTTGCCACCAACTGTGAATCACTATATACCACAACCTATTTGACATTTAGTGATTTGGTTAAACTTAAACCAATAATCATAACTCCATTTTTTGCCTCATTATCGGAGGCTCAAAATTAGAATCGTAGAGCGTACTCTATATTTATTCCATCTGGAGTATTAAGGATGACCCTTGCTCCACATCCAGTTGTACATGACGACCCATCAATATATAGATTCCATATGGGAATATTAGTGTTAAACGCTTGGTTTGTCAGAATCCATTTATGGAAGATTTTATCCTTTGCCTCTTCATATATCTTTGTCATCTCCTGTACTCTGCTGGAGGGTTCAGGTTTGTTAGTGGTAACTTCTTCTGTAATTTTCTTTATTTGGAGTTAGTCGAGAATATTTGCAGTAGGTCTATTAGCTCCTGAATATTGCTCGATAAGAGTCCCTTGTTGCTCGAGAACCTCTAGGTAAGTGAACTCCGCAATAAAATTCGCCATAGCTTGGCCTTTTTAAGAAGACCTTGGTTCATATATAATATTATACCTTCTCAACTCCACAACCCAATACATCAATCTTCCAGATTTCTCTGACTTATGCAAAGTTTGCCTTAGTGGCATATCAGTGTATACCATTATAGTATAGGCTTGACAATATGGCTTTATCCACCTACTAGCCTCAATTAAAGCAAGTGTTAACTTCTCCAGTCTGGGATATCTGATCTCTACTCCTCGAAAAGCTTTGCTAGTTTAATAAATCAGCTTTCGAACTCCATTCTCCTCTCTGATCAAAGCAGAACTTTATAATAGATGATTCAGAAATAGCAAAATACAAATACAACTTTTCTTCTAAAACTGATCGGGTAGTAGTGGGGTGATTTTAGGTACTTTTTCAACTCCAGAAAAGCTTTTTCACACTCATCATTCCATTCCAAACTCTTTCTAAGCACCTTAAAGAATGGCAAGCATCTGTGTGTTGCTCGGGACACAAATCTGTTGAGTGCTGCTACACGCCCTATTAGCCTTTGGACTTCCTTTTTATTGATCGGTGACTGCATTTCTATCAAGGCCTTGATCTTATCTGGATTAGCTTTAATACCCTTTTGATTTACTATATACCCGAGAAGCATTCCTTCCTGTACTCTAAAGACGCATTTGGTTGGTTCAACTTCATTTGGTACTTCTTTAACTGGTCGAACGTCTGTCTGAGGTCGATAATATGGTCAATAACTTTCTTGCTCTTTGTCAGCATATCATCAACATACACCTCCTTATTCTTGCCCATCTACTCCTTAAATACGTTATTCACCAGTCTTTGATAGGTGGCACCTGCATTTTTTAGACTAAATGGCATAACATTATAACAATAAGTTCCTCGGGGAGTAATAAAGGAAGTACTTTCTCTGTCTTTCGGTTTCATTTTGATTTGGTTATAACCAGAATATGCATCCATCATCCACCAGTTGATCAATTTGTGGCGATGAAAAATGATCATTTCGAGAGGATACGATGAGACAATAATATCCACATTTGTTTTAATGCATGTACGTACTGTTTTCTATGAATTCCGGGGGTGAAATTCTTTTTGTTAAAGAGGAGGAATGTAACGCCTCATTAATCTTTTTAAAGACGACCTATTTCCTAGTAATCCAAATTATTAAGTTCTTATACGGTGAGAACTTAATAGTTTGAACTTAATAGTTTGGACTATTTCCCTCCGTGGTCACACGTATAAGGTATTTTCGGACCATTTTTGGGCTTCGAATGCATCAATACAATAATTAGATATGAAATAGTTACAACTTTACAACACGCGTGACTTTTAGGCATGCCATTCAAAGAAAAACTTGTGATTTTTTTTAAGAAGACCAGTTTCCCTATAGTACAAACTATTAGGTTCTTGCCCTTCGTAGTCACCCGTACAAGATGTTTTTGGACTATTTTGGGACTTCCAATGCATCGAGCCAATATTAAATAGCGAAAATATTATAATTTTTCACCACGCGCGACTTCTAGGTACATCATTCAAAGCAAAACTCATGAATTTTTTGAGGATGACCTATTTCTCGATAGTTCAGACTATTAGGTTCTTACCGTCTGTTAGGACCGTAAATGGATATTCGAATATCAAAAATTTTCCAATATCCGAGACCGAATTTTACAAATATTTATCAAAAAAATATTCGAAAAAGACGATATGGAATGTGAGTTAAAATATCCGGGAAAATGGATAGGGATAGTGTGTGTATCCGACACGGATAATCCGTATCAGAAGCGAAGTTTTCATATGTAAAATATCCATTTTCAGGATAGCCGAATCTGTGTTGTATTTAATATTAATTTAGTATTATTTTTAGTTATATATAGTTATTATATATAATAATTATTATATGTGATGTATCAATATAGAATATAAAATGTTAACAACTTGTTTAACAAAAAAATGGAGAAATAATACTTTTAATAAATTAAAAGAGAAATAAAATGAATGTCTTAAAGTTAAAACAAAGAATAGTAGAAAAATAAGAGGAAAACAAAAGAACATTTTTTTAAATGGTTTAAAACAATAAAAGGTAAAAAAATCAAAATCAAAACAAGCCCACCCTTGACAAAACTTAAAAGCCCCAACCTTACCATTTATTTTCTTCTCTTCCCAAAACCTCTTATCCCTCTCCACCCCCTAGCGGTGCTCGTCCTCCTCTACCCTTGTAGCAGGTATCCTCCTCCTCTTCCCCCCCCCTCTCTCTCTCTCTCTCTCTCACACACACACACACACACACACACACACACACACACACACACACACTTTCTCTCTCTCTCTCTCTCTCTCTCTCTCTCTCTCTCTCTCACACACACACACACACACACACACACACACACACACACACACATGCTGTAAAACACACACACACACACACACATAACCACCACTACGAACACACATGCACATCAATACACACAGACGGTGTAAGCCTGTAACACACTCATGCACAACCATGGCTACACACACATGCACACAACCCCACACACAACCCGATTGGATTTTATTCTATTTTTTGTTATTATGATTTTTTATTTTTTATTATTCCAAGATTGAAATTATTCCGTTATTCTTTTGTATTATTCCGATTAAATTTTATTCCAAAATTGGTTTGCTATTTTGTATTATTCTGAGATTGGAATTATTCAGTTATTCTGTATTATACTGATTGGAATTATTATGTTATTTTGTATATTATTCTAATATTTTTGTCAAAATGATTGAACGATTGTAGGACAACTTGTCAAAAGAGACAATTCAGACTAATATTTCCATAAATTTGTCTTCCCTCTCCACCTAATAGTGAGAATCAAGGTGGTAGTAATGATTCTGAGCCGCAAAACAACCAAACAAGAAATGCACATCTAAGGCATGAAACCATTTTACTCATGAGATGCATCGAGATAATACCGTAATGGTCGCTTGTAGATTGTTTTTTATAACTAAGTGACTTATTTAAGTTCGGTGACTTGGCTTCTATGTAGTGGCACCTTTTTTTTAAAATAATTGAGTGACTTATTAGTTTTTATTTCCATTATTAGTTGTTTACCCGTGCACATGAATTAGTTCTGAATGTGATTTATTATTTTACTATAAAAGTGTCTCCACTTGGTATGTTAATGTCCCACTGGTTTCTTTGGCAATTACATTATAGTGATGGTTTAAGAAAAGAACAAAAGTTATGACCATACACAATAAAAAGAGATAAGGGTTATTTACTTGTTTAATTAGTTTCATTCACTAAAGTAGCGTTGGTGCATAAAGTTAAGAATTTTGATGTGTATTTTCGTTTTTTAACAAAGGGGAAATGCGTGTTGAGGAGATATGGATCATTTAATAAGACGAAGAGAGAACTCATGATTCAAAAATATGAATATTAAAGGTTAGTATATAATTTTAAACATTCTCTTACGAGTTTATATTGTCATTTTTTTAGTTAGTTGTAAAAAAATTATCCTGGACTTTAATTGTCTAATTTTTATTCGTTATGAATTTTAGTTATTTTCAAAATTAATGTGAACTGCAATAGATAAACAATGTAAACATATACAAATATTATCCTAATCTGGGTAATTCGAGAGGATATGGATATGGATTGTTATTTTTACTATCTGGGCGAATACAGATATAGATACGAATAGTGCGTCTAAATAACGTATACGGATATGGATAACACGGTATCTGTTCCGTATCCGTTTCCTTACTACCCCTACCATCCTTAGTCACCCATGCAAGGTAGTTTGGGACCATTTTGGAACTTCCAATGCATCAAGCCACCAAATATGTATGGGAATGTTATATTTTTTCATCTCAATGACTTATAGGTACCCTATTCCCAGTAAAACTCGTGATTTTTTTAAAGATGACCTATTTCCTGGTAGTCCAAACAATTAGGGCCTTGTCCTCCATACTCACCCATTCATGATATTTTCGGACCATTTTGGGGATTCCAATGCATTAGACAATAGTTAGATATAAAATTGTTATAATTTTCCATTACGCGTGAATTCCAGGAACGAAATTCGATGCAAAACTCGTGATTTTTTTTTAAGATAACCTATTTCCTGGTAGTTCAAACTATTAGGTTCTTGTCGTCCATAGTCACCCGTAAAAGATATTTCAGATAATTTTAGGACTTCCAATGCATCAATTCAGCACGTAGGTACGAAAATAGTATAATTCTCTACCACGTACGACTTCTTGGTTCAATGTTTGAAGCAAAATTCATGAATTTTTCACAGACGATCTATTTCCCGGTAGTTCAAACTTTTAGGTTCTTTCCCTACGAAGTCACACGTAAAATATATTTTTGAATCATTTTGGGCTTCCAATCCATAGATCCAATAATTAGGTATAAAAATATTATGATTCTCCACCACACGTGACTTCTAAGTAACTCATTCGAATCAACACTCGTGAATTTTTTTAGGACGACCAATTTCCTAGTATTTCGAACTATTAGGTTGTCATTCGTAGTCACTCGTAAAAGATATTTTTAGACCATCTTGGGACTTACAATGTGTCAAACCAAAAATGAGATAAAAAAATGTCATGATTTTTCACCACTCACGACTTCTAGTCACCCCATTGGAAGCAAAACTCGTGAATTTTTTGAAGACGCCCTACTTTCGGGTTGTTCAAACCATTAGGTTCTTGCCCTTCATAGTCACCCGTACAAGATATTTTCGAACCATTTTGGGGCTTCCAATGCATCAAGACAACGATTAGGTACAACAATGTTATAATTTTCCACCACGTAAGATATTTATGCATGCCTTTTGAAGTAAAATGTGAATTTTTTAAGACGACATATTTGTAGTAGTCTAAACGATTGGGTTCTTGCCCTCCGTAGTCACTCATACAAGATATTTTCAGACCAGTTTGGGGATTCCAATGTATCAAGCCAATAACTACCTACGGAATATTATAATTTTCCACTACGCGTGACTTCTAGGTATAAGCCTTTCAAAGTAAAACTCATGAATTTTTTAAGACAACCTGTTTTTCGTTAGTTCAAACTATTAGATTCTTGTCATTCATAGTCACACGTACAAGTTATTTTCGGATCATTTCGAGACTTCCAATATGTCAAGCCAATAATTAGGTACAAAAATGTTATAATTTTCCATAACGAGTGACTTTTGGGCATGCCGTTTGAAGCAAAAGTTGTGAATTTTTTGAAGACGACCTATTTCCCGTTAATTTGAACTATTAAGTTCTTGTCGTTCATAGTACAAGGTACTTTCTGATCATTTTTTAGTTTACAATGCCTCAATCCATCAATTAAGTATGAAATTTTTATAACTTTCCACCACGCACGACTTCTAGGTACGCCGTTAGAAGCAAAAATCTTGAATTTTTTAAAGATGACCTATTTCCTAGTAGTTCGAACTATTAGGTTCTCGCCCTCTGATGTCACCCGCACAATATATTTTCGGACCAATTTGGGTCTTACAATGCATCAATACAACAATTAAGTAATAAAATATTATAATCTTTCACTACACGCGATTTCTACGCATGCTGTTCAAAGCAAAACTCGTGAATTTTTCGAAGACGAGCTATTTTTTGGTAGTTTAAACTATTAAGTTCTTTTCGTCTATAGTCACCTGCACAATAAATTTTCAGAACATTCTGAGACTTCCAATGCATCAAGCCATATATTAGGTATAAAAATGTTAGAATTTTCCACCAGAGCAACTTCTAGGTAAGCCGTTCGAAACAAAATTTGTGAATTTTTTAAGACGGCCTAATTTTCGGTAGTCCAAACGATTATATTCTTGCCCTTTGTAGTCACCTGTACAAGATATTTTTGGACCATTTTTGGGCTTCAACGGATCAAGACAACAATTAGATTAAAAATGTTATAATTTTCCTCCACGCATGACTTCTAGGCACATCATTCGTAGCAAAACTCATGAATTGTTTTAAGACGACCTATTTCCCTGTAGTCCAAACTATTAAGTTCTTGCCCTCCATATTCACCTGTACAAGATATTTTTGGACAACTTTGGGGATTTTAATGCATCAAGTCAATGATTAGATACAAAAATGTTATAATTTTCCATCACGCATGACTTATAGGCACGCCGTTCGAAGTAAAACTCATAATTTTTTTTAGATGGCCTATTTTCCTATAGTCCAAACTATTAGATTCTTGCCCTCTGTAGTCACCCGCAAAAGATATTTTTGGACCATTTTGGGACTTCCAATGCATCTGCCAACAATTAGGTACAAAAATAGTATAATTTCTCACTACACGTGACTTCTACTTACACCGTCCGAGGCAATACTCGTGAATTTTTTGAAGCTAAACTATTTCCCGAGAGTCCAAGTGATTAGGTTCTTGCCCTCAATAGTCACTCGTACAAGGTATTTTTGGACCATTTTTGGGATTCTAATGCATTATTCCAATAGTTGGGTACAATTTTTTTTATAATTTTCCACCACGCCTAACAACTTGGTACTTCATTCAAAGCACAAACAAGTGAATTTTTTAAAGACGACCTACTTTCTTGTAGTTCGAACTATTAGATTCTTGTCGTCCATAGTCACACGTACAAGGTATTTTCGGACCATTTTGGGGCTTAGAATGCGTCAATCCAACAATTAGGCATGAAAATGTTATAATTTTCCAACATGCGTGACTTCTAGGTACGCCTTTCGAAGCAAAATCGTGATTTTTTTAATACGAACTTTTTCCCGGTAGTTCAAACGATTAGGTTCTTGCCCTCCGTAGTCACCCGTACAAGATATTTTCAGACCATTTTGGGATTCCAATGCATCAATTCCACCATGCTCGACTTCTAGGCACATCGTTAGAAGCAAAACTCATGAATTTTTGAAGACGACACATTTCTCGGACGTTTGAACTATTAGATTCTTTCCCTCCGTAGTCACCCGTACAAGATATTAGGTGCAAAAATGTTATAATTTTCCACCACGCATGACTTTTAGGTACACTTAACAAAGCAAAACTCGTGAATTTTTTTAAGACGACCTATTTCTCGTATGTTCGAACTATTAGATTATTTTCTTTTATAGTCACCTTTACAAGGTATTTCAGACCATCTTAGGAATCCCAATGTATCAATCCAGTAACTAGGTGTGAAAATGTTATAATTTTCCAATACGTGTTACTTTTAGGTACGCCGTTTGAAGAAAAACTCGTGAATTTTTTAAAAACGACCTATTTTTTGACAGTTTAAATGTTTAGGTTCTTGCCCCCCGTCTTCACTCGTACAAGATATTTTCGGACCATTTGGGGCTTCCAATGTATAAAGACAAAAATTAGGTAGTAAAATGTTATAATTTTCTATCATGCGCGACTTCTAGGCATGTTGTTCAAAGAGAAACTCGTGAATGTTTTTAAGACGACCTATTTCCTGATAGTTCAAACTATTTGGTTCTTGCCCTCCGTAATCACCCTTAAAAGATATTTTTTGACTATTTTGGGGCTTCCAAAGCATTAAGCTAGCAAATAGGTACGGAAATGTTATAATTTTCCACCACACGTGACTTCTAGGTACACTGTTCGAAATAAAATGTGACATATTTCAGAGCTAAACACTGAAGAGAATTAACCTTGAGGAATTCTTTTGATCACCCGTCGGCTACCATTTCAACGTCGAACACCATTTGTATGTCATATTTAGAGACCAGTTATGAACCAAAAAAGTCTGAGTGTCTGGGTCCCAGGGAACATTCCCTTGACCATTTTGCAAGCTTACAATTCCCTTTGAGAACGGGGGTTTACTGGTGAGGGAAATATACCCCTCAATTATGAACCGAACGGTGTTGATCACTCGATCGAACAAGAGAGCAGGATGAACACTTGAGCTGAACGGATGACCAATTGGCTGAACAGACTAATGGATGAATGCTTGGATGAATGGATAAATAAATAGGCGAACAGATGATTGAGATGAACACTCGACTGTATCGAAGACGAGGACCCCAAAGGCCGAACATCGTGGAAGATTATTTTAGTCACATATTTTATATGTGTGTGGACTCATTCAAATTGTATAAGTACATGTCCTATTTAGGTGGGAACCCTAATGTTGTATTTGGACTATATAAAGGCACGTACCCATTGTAAAAGGTAACCAAGCTCTCCCCTCACAATAGCACTATTGTAAACACTTCAAGAGATTATAGTAAATAGTGGAATGACCCCCATCATGGACGTAGGCCATTCACGACCGAACCACGTAAAAACGGTGTTCTTTTTTGTTCTTTATTCATTTATTTTGTATTTATGTGTTGTATGCGAGAATCAAATTTTTGCATGAACACTAATCATCTTCTAACAATTACAAATAAGATTTATAAAGAAGTCAATAAAAATGAGAGGGGATTGAATGTAATTATTGACTCAATTAGTTTAATTACAAAATAAATCAATTTAATCATTTAATTAATATTTTAAACATACTTAGGTCTATATTTAAATGAATAGACATAATCTAACCCAAATGCAATCATAATCCAATTCTAGATAAACTGGCCTCGTTCAAATGTGTGGAGAAAACCATGCCCATCTCCTCCTAAATCATCCATTTCTCTTAAAGTTTATTTTCTCTCTAGACTTTAGGTACTTCCCAAATGTGTTTTATGATAAAAATTAGATCTCTAATGACTCAGCAAACCCTTAAATCTTGAAATTGGGTTTGGGCCTCAACTAAAAGAGTCCAAAATCATCTCCCGGTGGCTTAAAACAATGTTTAGATCCTATACTAACCCAATAGACCTATAATTCATCAGTTTTAGCAAAACAAACATTTTACACGTCCCAGTAGCCCAATACAAAATATACTAAAAGAAATAACTATCAACCCAGTTATTTAATAGCCAACCGATATGAGTCTAAATATCACTTAATCAATTATTGAATAAAAATATATAAAATTCGATTCCAAATCTGAATTAAATAATACCTAAAAATGTAAATAGTGATATCTCATGTCATAATTAAGCACATATAATTTTTTTTTCTCAATTTAATAATTCACAAAAGTACAGGATATTACAATTGCTGGTGAAGCGTTTTGAAGAAAATAAATAATGTATTTGAAGATAAAGGTTTTGCTAGAGAGAAAAGTGAACGGTGAAAAGGACAACATAAAAAGAAATGAGCTTAAATAGCTTATGAGTAGGGGATGACAAAAAAAAGACCGACCCGAATGGACCGAACCGGACCGAACCGAAAATTAAGGCTATTTTAAAACTGGTCCGAAAATCGGTTCACAAAAACTAAAAACCGATTAAACCGGTCCGGTTCGCGGTCCACTATATTAAAAGACCGATTTGGACCGCACCGGACCGATTCCCATATATATATAATTAAAATAATGTTATTGTGTTTCTTATGCATAGTTTTTGGATTAATGTATATAACTTATGAATTTAATTTGGAACATTTTATATATGTATAGACATTTTTTTATTTGGGTTTAAAAAACCCATGTAAATATCACTTGGAGTTTCGAGTATTATTTTTTTGTATATATATTTGTGCGAAAAATAGATAAAAACATTCATAAAATGTACATATATATAAAATGGGGTCAGGACCGAATTTTACCCCGGACTGGACCGAAAAAATCCTGGACCGAATTAGTAGGTTAACCGAATTAATCGGTCCGGTCTCGGTCGAAAAAAATTGAGGACCGAATATTCGATCTGGTCCAAAAAATAGGCAAAACCCGGACCGGACCGGACCGTGCCCACCCCTACTTATGAGCACCATTTTAAGCAAATCCAAATAGGCTGTAACACGTGGCTTCACAAAATTTCCCTAAAAAAGTTTTGTTATGGGGAAGTGGATAGACGAGTAACACTTTTGGTGGATATATGGTTACAAAACTTTCTCATGATTGGTCTTTAGTGCAATAATGACCAAAAATAACTCAAAGATCAAATCTTGATAGTTCCAAGACAAGACAAGCATGTTTTCTAAAATAAAATCACAAAAAGTTGCCTAAATTTGGTTTAATTTTCCCGAATGGCAACTAAAAGTCATCATTTGTATGTTTTTACATCTGCTATTATTTTTGGTGTGCGTACTGCTAATGAAAAGACATACATGCAGATAAACCTTGAATTTTAATGGTTTAATGATTTTAAAGTCCCAAAAGGCTATCACAAATTAATATACCATGTTTAGTTCTTAGTACGAATTGGCTGGAAGTCATATTATTCCAAAAGTAATTAAAATTGGTTAATACCTCAATTATACGAGTCAAAATCATAAATTAATAATGTAATTGGTTCAATGAAAACGAAAACATACACAAACATTCAAAATAAAAGATTTCTTCCATTTATTGGCCAAAGAAGATGAAATTCACAAAAAAATGCGAGAACAAAGCAAAAATGGAATATCGCCCCCTTCGAACTGTGCAATGATAAGGATTGCATAGGCAACTTGCTTATGAAAAATGTTCCATAGGAAAATAAGTTCTTTTTACTCTGCATCTAAGTAAGATAGCTCCCGTGCCATCTTTAAAAAGATGTAACTGGCACTTTGCAGCCTTCGAATAAGGATCTTTTCATCCTTATGTTGTAACTCAGATCGGACGACTATTTCCCCATAAGAGAGATCTTCAAGACCACGATCTTCGGTAGTATTCTCTTGAAGAATATAAATGGATGAAGACTCTTTCCAATACCCTAGAGTACAGTTAACCTTTGTAAAATATTTTCTTGTTTCTCATTCGACAATCATGATCCTTGAAATCGTCCTTATATTGCATTTACCTAATGACGAAAGAAGGATAGGTCTCGAGAACGAAGGAAATTTGGGCTTGAGGAATGGGGAGAACATCTTCGAACTGCTGGATGGTAAAAAATTTCCAAAGAAAATTATCTATGGCATGACCTTTCAACAAAATCCAAGGAGAAAGGTGAGAAAAAAGATTGGAGCAAATCCAAAGCTTTACCAACATCATCGGTAGAAGAAGATCGAGAAAGAGAGTTATGACCAATGTTTAGCCCATCTTGGACAAGTCTCTTAAAATCTCTAAAAGGATCCCCTGGCCGGGTGTAAGAGATTACAACCATATGATAAAGGATAATATTAAAAAATTGAGTCTCAGTAATACACCTTTCGAACTCAATAGAATCAAAACGAGCCCTAACCACGACAAAAGAAGAATGGATCTCATTACAAAAGTGATTATGAGTGCCTTGAATAAAGGAATATTGAGGGATATGAGCTACCTCTAATGGAGGGGAATAACCTCAAGCAGTCAAAATATTCATATATGCACTGCTCTCCTTACCAAAAAAGTTATAAGGTTGCGTAGGTCGTGACTAAGCATAAAAAGTGCGAGGAGGAGCAATGAGAGTGAGAGAAACCACTTGAGCACGATGATCAATCAGAAAATGGGGGCAACCAACATATAACTCAAAATAATTTTTTGTCTTATCAAAGTATCATTTCGCATAGTCTTTCCATGAACAATCAAGAAGTGGATATGGATCAGGATTGACACAAACTTTGGTAGGAAGAGCACCACGAGGATTAGATGGATTGGGGATGATATAGTTGGGTTCATATTCAAACCTCTCAACCGAAGCATCGGGACCAAAGTCCCTTACATTATTAGTCTCCTCAACTTCAGATGATGGTGTCGGAGCACCATGATGGATAAGGCAAAAGTCAGAGCCACCATAGGTAGGAGAAGCAGAATATTCATAGAAATCCCACCTCGGGTTACCCTTGAAAGTAATAAAAATTTTGTCATCATAACGCCTAAAAGAATATATATCATCTTTAAAATGTCTAGAAGAAGACTCTCGAGGTCGTTTAAAGCCTGCGTTGTTCCTGCTTTGAGGATCCATTTGTGTAAAGAGAAAATAAGAACGAATAAGACAAAAAGCTCAGAGCAAGTGATGAAAATTGTAATGATAAAAGCAAGTGGTAGCCCACAGCCACAAGTCGCATATTTATGCAGGGAAGTAATCATGATCAAAAGTGGCTCAATGACAAGGGATAATGGCTTTAATATACTCAATAGTCCACTAATTAGTTTTCTCTAAAAATTAAATAGTGCAAGGGTATGTTTATACCAAGTTAATATGAATCAATAAGGTGTCGTTATGCAATTTATGAACTGACGAAGACAGTCGATCTCTAATGCAAAAATTTAAAATAGCAGGTAGCATGCATATGTAATATCTGTCATAAATTGGGACGTGTTATCCAAAATAGAACACACTACAATTTAAAATCGGACATTATTGCACAAAAGTCGGAAAAACTCAAATGGGTGAGTAACCACTTAGTAGTTACCAGAGAGCAGTTACATTTCATGGGTAATAAAAACTACAAATAAGCAATGAAACCAACAAGAAAAAGATAACTCTCTCACTAAAAAAATGCATTTACATTACTTTTATCCTTTTTTCCCTTTCTTTTATTTTTTTTCTTTTATTTACAACATTTCTTTCATTTTCGCAGTAGATCGTATGGTAGTTCTTTCAAAGTTTATTTAAAGGTTATTACCTTTACATTTTTTGGTACTTATTCTCGTATTTTTACATTTTACTAGTGCAATTCTTCACTTTACATGCATTTTACTTTCTTACAATCCTTTACCTTAATTGCGTTTTCCCTTATTTATTTACAAATCTTTACTTTTCTTTAATTCATGTAATTTATAATCGTTATTCTAGTTAGTTAGCCCAAATTAAGACTTACATCAAAGTCTTCCCTAAAGGAAGCATAAGTCCTCTTAATTGAGGAATCGAACGCAACACAATCACTTGATATTATCACTAAGCTAAGAACTTTGGTTGGTAAGACCATAAATCTTACCCGGCATGCTCGGAACTCTAATTGATCAAAAAGCCAAGTGGAAAATTAACCCAAACAATAATCCTCTTGTTTAATTTAAAAGAGTCGTTATCATCAATGATGACGCTAATAGACTCCATCATCTTTTATGTACAAAGGATAGACACGACTATTAGTGGAACAACCTAGAAAAATTCCAATATCAGTCATGGAATCAAGCTTAGTCAAGTACTCTATATCCTTAAATATACAACACTTGCTTATAAAGACCCGAAAATGTTTGAGCGTGGGATTTTTTCCTTTCCAAATCTCATAAGGAGTTGATTTTTTACATACCTCTTAGAGACTTGGTTCACGATGTGACAAGTCGTGTTAAACACATCTGTCCAAAATATCTTAGGCACACCCTTCCTAATTAACATGGATCTAACTATTTATTGAATGGTTCGATTCTTCTTGTTAATAATCCCATTTTGTTCGGGTTGTTTTAGGGTCCGAAATTTTTTAGTTTATTCCAACTTCACTACACCTTTTTGGATTATTAGTTCCATTATACTCTCTCCCATGATCATTACAAAATCTAATGATCATGCATACATTTTCATTTTGAAGTAAGTAAGTCTAAAGAAGTCATATGTAATCATGAGGACAAATCTCTTACTGTATACGCTTTCCATACGCATTGGACATGTGAGGTCAGTGTGTAAAAACTCCAACACACATATGGTATCCATAATATTCACTTTCTTGTGTGGACTACGAATTTGTTTGCCTATTTGGCAAGTACCACATACACTAAAAGAAATCGTATCGGGGTGAGGTAAGTCACAAATAAGTTCATTCCTGACAAGTCTATTAAGATCTCTGAAGTTCACATGACTTAAATTTTTATGATAAAGATCTTCCTCATCTTCCTTAAAACTATTAAAAAGAACATTTGGTGAGACATTGATAATTTAAAAATTCTCCGATAATCTAGTGCCTTTTCAAATGCATTTACCTTTATGAGTAAGAATTTAACATTAATTTTTGGTAAAAATCACATTGTGATGATCGTCGCAAATTTGACTTATGCAAAGCAAGTTAACCTTTGACCAATAGGACGTTGTCTAACCTAGGAAAATTGATCAAGTTGATGGTACCCTTTTCCATAATATTAGACTTATTCCAATCCCCAAGAGTGACCGTACCAATTTTGTTTTCAGTAAACTAAGAAAATAAATCTTTATTTTCAGTTGTGTGCCTATAATACCCACTATCAAAGTATCATTGTGAATCATTTTTGGCAATAAAAGCAGACTGAATAACAAGACATTTAACATCTTTTTTTCTAGCCCAAGTCTTAGTATTCTTCCCTAAATCTTTGGCACTATGATCAACATTTTTAGATTTTAAAATTTTTCCCGTGGTTAACAAAATTATTATCGATTTTTCAAAAAGGGAATTAAAATCAGACTATAACAAAGAGACCTCATTAAAATGAGAATTCTTAGTCACTTTGGAAGTTTTCTGAAGCTTATAGAAAACTTCATTCAAATGAACTTTTCAATTATAAAATGTGCATTGAAACACAATGCGCTAATCATTATATTTAGGATGCTTCAACGTTTTTTCTTCTCACATGGTGGAGATGACTATTTAAGAACATGAGTCTCATGAGAAGGTTTCATAAAAGAGTTCTTGATCTTTGAAGAAGGTGGTGCAATAAATTTGTTAAAGTTAATGCAACTTTTATCGTTAGTAGATTGGGTGCGAGGTAAAATCATTTTCAACTTCTTAGACCTATCTTTCAAAACCACTTTCACATAAATAGCATTCTGTAAATAATTTTCAATATAGATAATATTTTAATTCCATAAGTTATTAAAACTTTTATATTCTTCTAAATCGCTTTGTAGAATTTTAAATTTATCTTATAAATTATTTTTCTCCTATATACAAAAGATACTCTCACTAAGAGTGGATAGTTGAGCTTCAATGCTGACCAAAAGAGAACCTTCCATTTTAGAGACATAATATATTTTCCATCCATTCTAAGATTCATGGAAAATTTCAATAAACTCATCTTAAATTTAGCGTATTCAGCTCAAATTTCATCGTAATAATGTTGTGAGTCATAACCTTCTCCATCACGTGTTTCATCACTAGAATATCCAAAAGAAGATAAAGTGTCAATCTTAGAAGAACAAACATCTCCAATGGTTGAATATTAACTCTTCACCTTTTCATTTGGTTCAACACCATCCAAGGGGCGACAAACATATGTAGATGAGACAATATCTTCAAAAATTTATATTCCTCTAAATATAACATTGTTTTCCAAATTAACACAATAAGGCGATATTCCTTCACGTCTTTAAATTTAAGCAAAATAAGACAAGCTCTCATACCAGGTGAGAGTGCGTTTTGCGTACCGAAAAGGAAAACCACCAATTAAAATTAAAATTTTAATCGTGCTAAAAGTTTGTAACACACTTAAAGGTCTATATGACAAGATTTACCAAATTTTTACAAAGTAATCCAATTTTTAATCTTTATTAAACATTTGAATAATAAATATATGCGAAAAAAGTAAATCAACACATAACATAGGATGTACAAGGACAAAAATCCACTAACAAGAAAAACCTCCAACCAAAGCAACAGCCTCACTAAAAACTTGGTAAGATTTATATAGGGGACTAATAGCTAACACTCCTTCCATGCTAAGTCAAACCTCATATTTTTCCACCAATCTTTAGCAAGTCGAAGATCTCTACACATTGGTAGAAATATGAACATATCTTATGTATTGGTAATGATGTTTCTCTAAACCACTTTAAAATGTTTTCCTATTTTGGGATGAAGAAATATTATGATTCCAACTGTATGGAACCGATATGAGCCACACATATCATAATACCCTATTTGGGATAAAGACCTTAAAAGTGTATATAAACTAAGGGATTTTGAAAGATTGGCTCTCAAAATATAATCGTCTTATTCGGTATTAATCAACCTCATTAAGAAAGGTGATTAAATGAAAAAATGGGAAGAGTAAAAAAGATTGGATATTTGGGTCCTTATTTTTCTAAAATATCTTTCGAGAAAGGAACATGCGATATACTTTCAAACTTTCTTTCTTTAAAACTATGGTCTTGAGATATATGAGAGTATTATTTTGAAGTGATGAGCGGTAATGATTAAATAGACAAAAGAAACTTAATGGGTTTACCCAAAATTAAGAGAGGCTAGAAAGTCACATCTTTTACACAAAGCATGTGAGAGAGATTGGTTGGGAGTATAATCATTAGCTATTAACAACAAAATGTATTTTTTTCATAAAATCCAAAAAAATAACCAAAAAGTGCAACCTACAAATTTTGACTAACACACACGTGTGCAGTAATTTAATGAAATAAAATAATATGTGGTTATTAAATTTTGGCAGAGAAAAAGAGATTATGATTAATATTTATAGAATAAATTTACTAAGCGTGTAGTAAATGATAATTATCATACGTCATAGTGAGAAATATCGATGGGACTATGTTATATCTCAACTGGGAGTCGTGTGTAGGCTATGTTAAGGTCGAGATAGGAAATTTATATAGAGTGACTCAAATGACTATTTGAAGGTAACAATCGATTCCGAATGGGCCGAAATAGGTTGAATAGTGTACCCGGGTATATTAATTGGGTCCCGGGGAATTTTTAGACCAACCTTGCACTATGTGAGGGTGTTTTGATCATTTGGGAGTTGAGGGCTGACAAAATTCCAAATTTTACAGTTATATATCAACCCCTTGGGTGTAAAGGTTAGGGTTACAAAATTTGGGAGAGAAAATAGGCCACAAGAGAGGTTAGGAGAAGGGTTATTAAGCCAATCTACACCATTTTTCACCACCGCAATCGTAAAAATCAAGATCGGGACAAGGAGTAGCCTTATTCATCATTTAGCAATGAAAATCATACCATTCGACCCTAAGGCAAGTATGTAAACTTGCATTTTTTTGAGTACTTACATTACCCATGATAGCGTGGGGTAAATATTGCATGAAAACATGATTTTTGGGAATATATGTAGAGATTTGATTTATAATTTGTTGTAATATCATCCTAGAGATCAACCTCCTGTTAATGTAACACAAAATCTGATATTTGGGTTTAAAAGAAAGGGAAAAATCTTAGTTCTTGAAGATGAACATGCATGAAAAGTAAATCTAGGGCTTGTATGAATGAAGTGAGAATTTAATCTTGTTTAATGTGAATTTCATGTTAATTTAAGGATATGTTAAGTTAGAAATTGTTAAAATAGTCCTGTATGATGTCTATTTTATGTGGGTGGACGTTTAGATGAGTTTTATGGAGGTTGGGTTGTGTAAAAATGGAAGAAAATGAAGCTGGAAGAAGACGTTCCCAACAAGTATCGATCGATCGATTGAGGGATATCGATCGATCAATGAAATTACTTAAGGTATAACTAGGACCCTTTTGGGTAGTGAGTGATACTCGGGAAAACAAGAAAATAATATGAGGTGTGAATCTTTAGTACGTTGAGTATTCGGGACAAACGTATAACATACATGATATATTTATAGGTTGTGTGTATACCTCTTATGTCAATTCTTATGTGTGTGAGTATACCTACAATGCCTGCTATTACGGGAGCTTATGAGCACTGGGCGATCCCAGCGAGGTCTGGATGTGTTACCCAGAACATAGGACTTAGGGCTGAGCACCATTTGAGTGTACGATAGTGTGACCGGTCATTTGGGAGTGTGTGTAGCTCAAAGGATCATGACTAAGTTCGCCTCCATTATGTGTTTATTTGATTTATGGTTTGAGGGAGATTCTGAACCGGTAGTCTCTGATGTGGTACGTGAGGCGTATGGACTCAATAGCAGAGTGTGCATGCATCACGGTTCTTATTCTAGGGATGTTGTAGTAGAAGATACAGATAGTGTATATATAAAGTAACTTAAGTAAGATAAACTTAATTAATAGTTTAAATGTAATATTCAACTAATATTGGTTATGGTTTTACGGTAGCGTATCGTATGAACGGTATGGGTGAGCTAAGCATATTAGTGGTTAAATATATGCTTATTGGGACTAATTACGATGGGTGGCATAATTAGGTGGGTTTAAGAGGAGACGTTAGGTGTGCACTATATTTGAGAGGTGAGGAACTCAAAGGAGTGCGCTCGAAACTAACATGTGTATAATAACTGTTTTTTTTGCATTTTAAATACTTGCTAAATAATTTTTAAAGGTTTTGGGCTTTGACCTGTATCAAATCTATTTTCAATTTTTTTAGGTGTTTAGCCACAGGGACGCTAGACATTATGATTCAGGTCA
The DNA here is from genome assembly GCA_949130495.1 of Sambucus nigra. Lineage (NCBI taxonomy): Eukaryota > Viridiplantae > Streptophyta > Magnoliopsida > Dipsacales > Adoxaceae > Sambucus > Sambucus nigra. The sequence goes on along the minus strand of OX422214.1, from coordinate 641,317,326 downwards.
TGCGGGACTTGAGTAGACGCTTCAATCATTTCATTCATAGTCTAGGATTCATTTTTAGCTATTTTAGTTGGGCATATTGCCTGTTCAGTTTATACTTTTATTTGGATTTATTCTTTTTGTATCAGACTCTGTATTTAGATTCATTTCATTTCAGGTAGACTTATGATTTGGATGTTGAATTTGGAGCCAATGGTTTATTCGGTACGTACTTATTTATTTATTTCATCCTGCGATGTTTAAGACTTCAGTTATTGTGTGAATATATTATATCAATTTTATTTTCGCATATTACTGTATGTTAATGAAAGATATAATTTAGCACTGGCTTATTTTAACTTAGGTGGTTAGTAATTTAAAAATGTTTCCGACAGTGATGGTATGAATGAACCAAATGAGATTCTTATTTATTTTGGTAAAGGACTGATCACCCGTGATAAAAATAGCGGGGTGTCACTGATGGTATTAAATCTAGGTTTTAGTGTCCATAGGATCTGTACGGCTTGCTATGATTTCATCATAACGTCATTTGATATAGAGCCTTATTATTAGGATTGTTGCATTCATATTTATGTATTCGAGATTTCGTTATTCGGCTATTATTTTTTTACTCACCGTGAACTCGTACAATTCGATCTCATTTCTAATGCTACCCAAGAGAGGACGATCGACTAGAGCATTGGTGAGAATCGATGAGAGGGAGGCTTAGCAGGAGCCACAGACATCACAACCACAACCACCGCATGGACAATGGCGATTGCAGAGGTGTCCGTTATCGTGGCACAGACAGTTAATGCTGTTATGACTACCATGGAACTTCATTTTCCTCAGGCCTAACCACAGTAGCCAGTGGCAACAGTTGTCCAGTCTTATTTGGGGTCGTCTGATAGACAGAGAGTGAGGGAGGCGTTCCAGAAGGGCCACCCTCCATAATTTCAATGTAGTTTCGATGTGATCCTCGCATATCAGTGGAGGAAAGACATTTAGCGCCACGATCGTATGGTTGAGTGCAACGACACTCAAAAGAAAGTGTTTACCACGTTCAAGCTCGTGGGAGCAACTTTAGAGTGGTGGGAGTCTATTACCACTTATGAGGAAAGAGATTCTATGCCTATTATTGAGTTATGGGTGTGGTTTGACTGCAAGTACTTCCCCTCGACTATTGGGATGAAGATGCGGAAGAAGTTTAATGAGGTGGTTGAGGGAGAGTGTTTTGTAGCAGAGTATAAGGAGGTGTTCACCTGTCTTGCTAACTTTGTGCCCGACGAGGTGAACAGAGAGGAGAAGAAAAGTTAAAGTTCATAGATAGACTCACTTAGAGGATTATACAACACTTGATTGATAATCCTGCATTAATGACTTACACTGAGGTCGTCAATACAATGCTTCTTCACTGTCAGGATCATCATTTTCATCTGAAGGGAAGTAAGAGAGGGGTGAGACTTTCCAGTCAAGCAAGGCATGAGGGAATGATGCAAGTGGGTCACCGCAGTAGCAGTTGCGTCTGCACCGAGGGGGCGATTCCCAATAGGGGATTTGGCCAAAATATTCAGATCAAGGGGTTATCGACCCGAGGGTGGTGGATTTAGGCAGGGACAATAGGGTCCTTAGTAGCAATAGCATCAACATGTTCCTCAGGTCCGCTATGGTAGGGGAAACAATAGGGGTGGACAGCAGGGCCAAGGCCACCAGGGCTAGCATTAGGGATAGCCTCGATAGAGCTAAAGGCAGGGAAACTTTTCGGGTCGTTATTTTAGTTGTGGGAAGATGATTCACATGAGGATAGACTGCCCACAATAGGGTAGAGTACTGTATCAAGATTCTTAGCAGGGGCAATAGGTGCAGTTACCCCCTGCAGCACCAGATGCACCAGCCCCACAGCTGTAGGGGAAATTATAGTATAAATGTGTCGATAACGTTTGAGATGCAGTCTTACCGTAGGCACCGTAGGCGCCACCAATAGTAAAGGGTACGTTTCTCATTCACGGGCATAAGGGTAATAATTTATTTAATACGAAGGCGTCACACTCATTTATAGCTACCAGATATGCACGCGCATTCAGTCTATTGAAGACAACCGACAGTCTCCTTATATGTGTGGAGTCACCTTTGGGTAGTGGGTCACTTATACACTTGATATGTAGGGGTATAAATATCGACGTCGTGAGACTATATTTGGTCGTTGACCTTCTAGTGTTAGATATAGAGGGTTATGATGTCATATTAGGCATGGAATGGTTAGCAGGGTACAGGGTGATGGTGGACTGCTTCGAGAGGACCATTGTGTTTTCTATTTCAGGACAAGAGATGTTTCGGGTGGTGATGCCTCTTCTCGAGGGAGGTTCGAGCACATACATGTACTATATTGAGGATGAGACTTCACATGAGGTGGTTGTCTCTTTAGATTCGATTCCAGTGGTGATGGAGTTCGAGGATGTGTTGCCGGAGATACCCGTGTTGTTGCTCAGCTAAAAGATTGAGTTCATCATTGACTTAACGCCATGTATGAGTAGGGGTGTTCGCGGTCCTGTCCGATCCGATTTTTAGTAATTTTAAGGACCGGACCGATTAAACCGGTCCTAGAAAAAAAAGGACCAAGACCGGACCGATTAAATCGGTTTTCCGGTCTTAGTCGGTCCGGTTTTTTGTATGGTCGGTCCGATTGAACTTGTCGGTCCTAAACTTATTAAAATAATCTTTTTAAAAATGAAAACCACCCTTCAAAATTTATCCAAATTTTACTATCAAAACTCCCAAAATTTTACCATCAAAACTGTCCAAATTTTATCATAAAAACAACCCAAATTATACAATAAAAACTGTCCAAATTTTACCACAAAACTGCCCACAATGTTATTCAAAAGTGCTGAAATTTGGACATATAAAGTTGTCCAAAATTGCTCAAAGTTACATATTAAACTGTCCAAAAATGCCCAAATAATACAAACATATAGAGCTGTACAAAACAACCCAAATTTGGACATATAAACTCTCTAAATAATACAAAATAAAGCTGTCCAAATTCAACCACAAGGTTATCCATAATAATACAAATCAATAATGAGCAAATAAAATAACTACATTCATAAAAATGGCCCAAACTAATTGCAACATCCAAAATAATGCAACCATAATGTTGCCCAAAACAATCTCCTCCATAAACCTGAAAGTTATCACAAACAATTTTAGAATAAATAGAAAAATAGTCCAAAAAAAATGCAACCATGAATTTGAAACATAGAAAAATTAAAACCGAGTGTGTGGAAAGAAGGCTACCTTCATTTTCACTCGCCATTGTCTTCACCTGAAAAATTAAAACATAAAAAAATGAACAAACTATTATTTATATAATACAACTGAAAAAAAAAACAAAAAAATTACTCTAACTGATGGAGCATAGCATACACATCTCAAATGAAAAATTAGTTGGGAAAAAAAATTAAACACACTAAAACCATCCAATCAATATACAGATCTGGAAAAAAATTTACATGCGGAGCATACAAATCTGTATAAAACCATATATATAACGATTTGTGTGTGTATATATATATATATATATATATACAAAATCTGTATAATACTATATATACAAAATGATTTCTGTGTGTGTATATATACACATAGATCGATTTATACTGATCGATTTAAATGTATATATATAATATAATATATATATACAACAAGCAACTATATCGATATATATATATATATATATATATATATATATATATATATATATATATATATATTACCGATCTGATGGTGGTTCATCAGCTGAACGCATGTTGTGAGGGCTGACAGGCGGCGTGGTGGCGAAGGGCTGAGAGGTGGAGAGGCAGCTAGGGGCTGAGAGGAAGCGAGGGACTGAGAGATGAACGCCGGATGTGATGGTTTGAGAGGTGGCGAGGGGTTGAGAGGCGGCGAGGGGTTGAGAGAAATGAAGTGAGAGAGGGGGTTTGAAATGAGAGAGAGAACGACTGAGTATTTAGAGATATGAAAGAAGAGAGTGAGTGGGTGTTAACTTAGGGTTTTCTTTTCTCTATATATATATTAATATGTAATCGGTCTGGTTCGGTCCATATCGATTATTTTTTGTGACGGACCAAGGACCGGACTGGTTTGACCGGTTTGCCAAAAAAAATGGACCGGACCGAATAGAAAAAAAGATTAAAAAAATTAAGGCGATCCGGTTCGATCTGGTTCGATCCACCGGTCCAATCGGTTTTTTGAACACCCCTAGGTATGAGGCCAATTACTCGAGCACCTTAAAAGATGGATCATTCGAAAATGTGAGAGTTGAGGGAAAAGATTCAGAATTTATTGGGATAGTGTTTCATTCAACGGAGTACATCACCGTGGGGTGCTTTAGTGTTGCTTACTAATACGAAAGATGGGTCGCTTCATTTGTGTATTGATTACAGGGAGCTAAATATGGTTACGATTCGAAATAAGTATCCATTCCCTCGAATCGATGACCTGTTCGACCAGCTAAGGGAGCAGTGTACTTCTGTAAGATAGATCTAAGATCGGGTATCATCAGATGCACATTAGAGAGGAAGACATTCCTAAGATCACTTTCCTAATGCGATATGGATCGTACGAGTTTAGGGTGATGTCGTTTGGGATAACCAATACGCCAGTAGTGTTTATGGATCTTATGAACCTGGTTATTAGAGAGTTTCTTAACCTGGTTGTGATCGTATTCATAGATGATATTTGGGTTTAGTCTCGTTCAGAGGATGGGCGAACAGAGCACCTGCGTATGGTCCTACAGACGTTGCGGGACCATCAGTTGTATGATAAATTCGAGAAGTGTGGATTGTGGTTATGAGGGTATAATTTTTGGGCCATATTATGTCTGTTAGGGGCATTACTGTTGATCCGAGTAAGGTATCAATGGTGAGGGAGTGAGGATAACCCACAACACTGACTGAGGTTCGCAGTTTCCTTGGTTTAGTCTGATACTATCATCTCTTTATTAAGGGCTTCTCCAAAATTGCGGGTCCATTGATGAGCCAACTCGCAAATGGGTGTTATTTGCTTGGGATGATCATTGTCAGATAGATTTTGATGAGCTCAAGGATAAGCTGAGTTCAACACCTGTTCTCATATTTCCTAGGGGAGGGGTGGAGTACCATATTTATACAGATGCATCCTTGTAAGGACTTGGGGGTGTACTACAATAGGATGAGAAGGATATAGCTTATGCATCTCGCAAGCTTAAGGCCCATGAGAATAATTACGCTACACATAACTTGGAGTTAGTAGCAGTTGTGTTTACCCTAAGGATTTAGAGGCATTACCTTCTAGGGGAACAATTCAGCTTGTTCACAGACCATAAATAACTTAGTACCTATTCACGCATAAGGATCCGAATATGAGGCAAAGGAGATGATTAGAGTTCATAAAGGATTACCAGTTTGATATTTAGTATCATCCGGGGGAAGGATAATATGGTGGTAGACGCGTTGAGCCAACGAACTATTGGGGAGGTAATAGAGGTTTGGAAGGCAAAGTGAAGGGAACTTGGACATGACGACAACTCTCCAGATATGTCCGTATTGGTTATTACTCCCGAGATTATTATGCGAGTGGTGAAAGCATAAATAGGGGATCAGTTTTGCAAGGGCAAAGAACGCCAGTTATTAGCAGGGGACATAGTCCTATTCGATCAGTTCTGAGGGAGGCTTGTGCTTTAATGGGATATTTGTGGTTTCGGAGGATGAGAATTTAAGACACGCAGTGACGACAAATTCTCACGAGTCGAGGTTTACAGTACATCCCGATGGGGATAAGATGTACCGGGATATGCGTAGGCAATACTGGTGGTCGGGGATAAAGAGAGACATAACAAAGTTTGTCTCAAAGTGTGTTACTTGTCAGTTAGTAAAGGTAGACCCCCAAATATCGACAGGGATGTTGAATCCATTAGAGGTACAAGTGTGGAAGTGGGAGAGAATCTCCATGGATTTTATTACCGAGTTATCGACATCGCAGATAGGTCATGAATCCATCTGGGTGATAGTGGGTCGTTTGACTAAGGTGGCCCATTTTTTATCTGTTCGTACAGATTTCGATTAACATCGTGTCGAATCGGGACAAGATTTTTGTGTCCCACTTCTGACATAGTTTTTAGGAGGCTATGGTCATATATTTGCATTTGAGTACCGCGTATCACCCATAGACGGATGGACAAACGGAGTGAGTTAATAAGATGTTGGAGGATATGCTGAGGATGTGTATACTCGACTTCGAGGGAGGATGGGATCAGTACCTTCTATTGGTGGAGTTTGCATATAATAACTTCTACCAGTTCACCATCGGCATGGCACCATTTGGGGCACTGTATGGACGCCTTTGTCATTCGCCTGCTTGCTGGTTAGAAGTGGGGGATAACAAACTATTCGGGATATAGAAAATTTAGGATACCACTGCCAAGATTGAGCTTATTCGGGGGCGCATTCGTATAGCTCAGGACAGGAAAAAGAGTTATACCGATGTAGACATGAGGTAAATAGAGTTAGATATTTGTACGGGTGTCTCTTGTAAAGGGAGTCACGCGGTTCGGAAAGAAAGGGAAGTTATCACCAAGGTATGTGGGACCTTTTTTTATTATTGAGAGGGTGGGACTAGTTGCATATAGGTTGGGCTTACTAGAGTAATTACAGTGGATTCACGATGTGTTCCATGTGTCATCGCTGAAGAGGTACTAGATGAGTGAGAGGGATTATTGGCATGTTCCACCGGAGGAGATCGACTTGCAACCACATATCTCCTCTGAGGAGAGACCTGTTGCGATACTTAATCATAGTGAGCGTAAGTTGCGGTCTAAGGTGGTGCCCTTGATCCGAGTTCAGTGGGGACACCATAATGTAGACAATTCAACTTGGGAGCGAGAGGACGATATGCGAGAGCAGTATCTAGAGTTATTTACCGCGGCTATGTCCGAATTTTAGGGATAAAATTCCTTTGTAAGGGGGGAAATATGTAAAACCCCACAATTTTGAGCATTTAGAATTTAATTAATTTGGGGAAAATTTTAAATTACACGTGTGCAGTAATTTAATGAAATAAAATATTATGTGGTTATTAAATTTTGTTCAAGAGAGAGGTATTATGATTAATATTTATAGAATAAATTTACCAAGTGTATAGTAAATAACATGTGACAATTATCATACGTCATAGTGAGAAGTATCGTCAAGACTATATTATATCTCAACCGAGAGTTATGTGTAGGCTATGTTAAGGTCAAGAGAGGAAATTTATGTAGAGTGACTCGAATGGCAATTTTGATCTCACGGTTGACTCAAAATGGAACGAGTGACCCGTGTGTATTAGTTGGATCTGGAGGCATTTTTAGACAAACCAGGATCTATGTAAGAATACTTTGGTCATTTAGGAGTTTAGGGTTAGAAAAACTCTGAGTTTTACAATTATATATCTGCCCCTTAGGTGTGGAGGCTAGGGTTACAATACCTGTGAGAGAAGAGAGGCCATAAGAGAGGGTAGGGGAAGGGTTCTTAAGCCAATCTATACCATTTTCACCACCGTCGTCGCCGAAATCAAGATAGAAGCACGGAGTAGATGCATCCATCATCTAGAAATAAAAACCATACCACTCAACCCTAAGGCAAGTGTTTAAACTTGCGATTCTTTTGAGTACTTCTATTACTCGTGATAGTGTAGGGCTAATATTGCAAGAAAATAAGATTTTGGGGAATTTATGTAGAGATTTGATTCATGATCTGTTGTAATATCGTCTTAGAGATCAACCTCCTATTAATGTAATACGAAATCTGATATCTGGGTTTAAAAGAATGAGAAAAATCTCGGTTCTTGAAGATGAACATGGATGAAACGTAAATCTAGGATTTATATGAATAAAGTGAGAATTTAATCTTGTTTAATGTGAATTTCATGTTGATTTGAGGATATGTTGCGTTATAAATTGTTAAAACATTCCTATATGATATCTGGTTTGTGTGGGTGGATGTTTGGATGAGTTATATGGAGGTTGGATAGTGTTAAAATGGAAGAAAATGAAGGTGGAAGAAGACGTTCCCAACAAGTATCGATCGATCGATATATCAGTTTTGGAAATGGGATCTTTGTTTATTTACATAGTATTTTTTCCAATAATTATGGGTGACTTTTGTAATGATTTATTAACTATATGAAGACTTGGAGAATAGCATTAAAACTATAGTTAAAGCTCGACTTAATCTTAATGGGGGTAGAATGATATTTGGACCGACGAAATGAAACGATTGGGTTAAGTATAAAGAATTTAAAATTAGGTTACGGGAAGCGTAGATGATAACCCAAAATTGATACCAGTAGGTTAGTGATGTTTTAACTACCTGGAATTACTTAAGGGATAACTATGACCCTTCGGGTAGTGAGTGATACTCAGGAAAATAAGAAAATAATATGAGGTGTGAATCTTTAGTACGATGGGTATTCGGGACATACGTAAAACGTATAAGATATATTTACAGGTTGTGTGTATACCTATTATGTGCATTCTTATGTGTGTGAGTATACATACGCTGCCTGCTATCACGGGAGGTTACACGCAGTGGACGATTCTACCTTGGCGATGCCAACGAGGTCTGGATGTGTGCCCCAAAATATAGGACTTAAGGCTGAGCACTATTTGAGTGTATGATAGTGTGACCGGTCATTTGGGTGTGTGCATACGCCTAAGGCTTAGGACTATGTTCGCCTCTATTATGTGTTTATTTTATATATGGTTCAAGGGAGATTCTGAGCCGGAAGTCCTTGATGTGGTACGTGAGGTATATGGACTCGATAGCAGAGTATGCCTGCATCGTGATTCTTATTCCAGGGGTGTTGTAGTTGTATATATAAATAGCGTGATATATATACATTCACGTGTGATTTGTTCTATGCTTGTGTGGTAGTAGCAGATATAGATAATGTATATCTAAAGTAACTTAAGTAAGAGAAACTTAATTAATAATTCAAATATATTAATCGTCTAATATTGGTTATGGTTTTAAGATAGTGTATCGTATGGGCGGTACGGGTGAGCTAAGCATATTAGCGGTTAAATAGATTCTTATTGGGACTACTTAAGATGGTTAGCATAACTAGGTGGGTTTAATAGGAGACGTTAGGTTTGCACTATATTTGAGAGGTGAGGAACTCAAGGTAGTGCGTGCGAAACTAACATGTGTATAATAGCTGCTCTTATTGCATTTTAAATACTTGCTAACTTATTTTCAAAAGTTTTGGTCTCTGACCCGTATCAAATCTGTAAGGACAACATTTCCAATTGAGTCCATTGTACGTTTATTTGACTTATTCCCGAAACAAAACACATTTTGAGTCATAGGTAGATTTTTATTGTCACGATCCCACACTGTCTATAACACATTGAAGTTTATTGAGGACATTACGACAAGGCTTTAAAGAATTATCATGCCGAATTATGGTGCAATTTACGTCTTCAATCAATTTGCATTATGAGATCGCATAGGTATGAATGCGTAATGTTAATAGGACTCGGAATATAATTTTATAAAGATAAGGATGTTATTTATTAAAGAAATGTTTTAAAAATATATGTATAGAAGTTGAAAAGTTTTATACTTCGATTTATTTTGATAAGGACGTTTAGAGTTGGTTTTATTTTAAACTCTATTTTACGCGCATCGCTCAAACGAAACTATTAATCGTTCACACGAGAAGGGAATGTCGTTCGAATGACATGTCATTATCGTTTGAATGACAAGCCAATGTCGCTTGAACGAGCTGTCGTCTCAAGAACATTATAAAATGCGTGTTTTATTCATAATTTCGTAAGTGTGCATTCTGCAAAAATAGTTTACGAGTCGTTCTAGTTGTGCACATATTTTCTAAGGTTTTCTAAAGCCAAATACATCCTTAGAAGTTTAAAAGATCCAAGTTATCATTCACATATTCTATTGTGATTTTATTTGCACCAAGAAAGGTTTGTTCTACACTTGAACATTGTTGGTTTTGCGGTAAAAAAGCGAAGGACTTCGTGTTCGACTTCGTAGATGACACAAAGCCATATCGGTGGACATCGAGACATACGTGGACACGTGTGTTATGGACGAGCATTATTGAAAACGTAATTTATGCGGGGGCACTGTGAAGGAGTGGTTGAAGATTTGAGAACGCATCAAGACTTGTTGTGGGGGATCGAGTCCTTAATTAAGTCTGTTTTTGTACTTTGATAAACCATATCATAGTGATTGTCTGGCATGGGTCGTCCAAGGTTTTTTACCCTTTTTGGTTTTCCTCGTACAACTGGCGTTGTGAGTATTCTTTACTGTATTTTACTTGCTTTAATTACTATATGCATGTTTAGGATTAATCAAGATAAAATTTGATTAAGTTGAAATTGTGCCACAGCTTGGTGTCGGTTATAAAATTTGGAAAAAGAGTTTTTCAAAAAGAGAAATTAGTTTGTCATCCATAAAACACACTGTGAGACCCCGTCTAATTAAATACCGGGTAGCTACTCCTTTATCAAATTAATACAGAATATCCAGTTGGTTCAATCTTAGCATCACTGTCGAAAACATTTAATTAGTTACTAGCCACTTAATATTTAATAAGAGAGATGTCAAATTTCTTAATTAAGCCAATAATTAAACAATAATATATTTAATAAACCATCAATCTCATAACCAATCTCATATAAATGCTCAACGAGAAGAAATCAAATAAGTCTGGAGTAAACACTCCAATAATAAAGATGGCAGAGTAAATAATGTCCAAATACAAGAGTCTGAATAGATATTAAACCAAAAACCCGAAATAATGAAAGTCTACAACTACAACCTCTAAATGAGAATGGGCGACATGCCCTAACTGATACAATTGACTCTGACGGAATCAAGGATAAAATGAGATCGTCTACTACCAAGATCCTGTAACTTCCACAGCAGCTACAACACGTCCTCTTAATGGAACTCCTATGCTTGGCGTCCCTGTGGCTGGGCACCTAGAAGGTTTTTACAAAACAAAAATAGATTTGGAAGAAAACGGGTCAGAGCCCGATGTGAAAACAGTTGAAAAGTTTAGCAAGTGATTTAAATTACAATTAAACATCACATATTATAAACACGTTAGTTGCGTACTCTCACACGAGTTTCTTACCTCTCAACTACTGTGCACGCCTACCGTATGCCTTTAACCCATCCTAGTTATACCACTATCTAGATAGTTTGTACCACCCCTGGATTCGCATTCTAACATAGAGTACCTACACGTAACCCCCAAATAAGCCATATTTATAACCCATGTTCACATTCATTAAATTATTTATCTTAGCATTAATTAAATTCTCATACTTAACCCATTCAAATATCTTAGTTATTCACATCTACTAAGTAACAATGAATCAATCACAAGTACATAAGTATATCACTCTCAGTACATATATACATCTATGGAACCTCTAGGCTAGGCTGCGGTGCTCGCATACCCTGTTATCAAATCCATGTACATCACGTACGTAAGGATCACGTGTTCCGAATCACTCAGGTGTGACACCCCGACTAATTAAATACCGGATAGCTACTCCTTTATTAAATCAATACAAAATGCCAAGTTGATTCAGTTAATAGCATCACTGCCGAAAACATTTTAATGATTACTAACCACCTAGTATTTAAAAAGTAAGTTGCCAAATTTTAGATTAGATCTGATTAACATACAGTAAAAGGATAATGAAAGAATAACAACCATTTAACATAACGAAGCAATAGAATAACCAACAAAATAATAATAAGTCCGGAGGAAAAACTCCTCACAACAATCCCACAACTGAAATAAGTAAAACGAAGTACCCTGAATTAATTACATGCCAAAAGTCTGAAAATCTGAAATAGTAAATGTTTCTAATAGAAATGGGCGACATGCCCTACAACTGATGAAAGATGAATATAGAATCAAGATAGATGAAGCGTCTACTAGCAAAGTCCTGTAACTCCCACAAACAGCTACAGCTCGTCACCTGAATGAGGATCCTAAGCATGGTGTCCTTGTGGCTGGGCACCTAAAATGGTTTTTACAAAAATAGATTTGAAAGCAAACGGGTCAGAGCCCGAAAGTGGAGAGTATTTTAAAAGTAGCAAGTGTTTTAATATCATTAAAACAATGAATGCAAAATATATGTTAGGACGTGCACTCGCATGAAATACTTACCTCTCAACTAATTGTGCATTCCTACCGACTAGCACTAATCTAAGTGATATTTATCTCTGACTAAACCTACATGAGTTCTATCCTTTCTACTCCGTTTTCATTGTACATTCTAACGTTATCAATTAAGTAGAGGGCTTTACTTAAACTCAGATTCTCAATTATTAGCAATACAATTCAATACAGGTTATCCCTTTATTGTTGCTCAAAGCATTATCGTATTTATACACACAATACCAACATGAAAGTTCTCATTAATTTAAGTGTATATTATTCGCGTCATAAATATACAATACAAGCACCCCGAGACTAAGCTGCTGACCGGGCGGAAAAAGTGTGTTCGTGTGAGGACACAATCGTCGTGTGTTTCGTCGCCGCGATACAAAAGAACCTAAGCTACTACTACACTTGACAAGCAAGCACAGCGGTAAGTCGGGTATCGTAAGAAATCCACAGGGAGTGATTAAATTTTAGACTTTAATTGTTTTAAAACTTCTGAAAATAAAAGGGTGTAAAAGAAATAAGAAAAGGTGATGTGTGATTATGGTGACAAAAGAAAAGAGAAGTTAATGCTAAAATAAAGGAAAGCGAGGATCGGGATCGCATCGAACCAAACGGATCGAAACAACTAATAATCAAGATTTCGGCTCGAAAGCAATTTAATCGAGCATTTACAATTAAGCATAAACATCACACAAGAAGGAATTTAACCCAAAGTTGCGAGATAAAACATTTAACTGAAAATGGTCACACGCGGATTAAATTCGGATTGTCGCAATAAACACTAGAGTTGCGTGACAAATAAAATTAAACGCATAACAATCCAACTTTAATGCACGCGGTTTCAATTAAACGCGATTTTGCACGAAACCTAGTTTTCGGAGCTCGGGGCCCGAAAATGGCGAAAATGAAATCCCGACCCTATTTATCTAAGGGTGCATGGTGAGTTAAACTAAATTATGTTAATTAGACTAGGAAAGCAAGAATTAAAGCATGTAAACTAGTTAGAAAGCATGGAAACTAAATTACAAGGCATGGAAAGAATGAAGAACAAACTATATTAATGGAAGAGGAGATGAATAGTCAACATACAATCCACATGGGGTGTCAAACCAAGAGGAATTGAAGAAGAACCAAGCAAAACCCCAAAACCCTAACTAAAACTAACCTAAAAACGTATATGTACTTATATATGGTCTTATTACAACAAAATTGGCTTATATAGTAAGTTGGAATAAAAATAAAGAAGAAAGAAAAGAAGGCAAAATATCTGCAGAAAACAGAGCATCGATCGATCGACCCCTTTGGTCGATCGATCGACCTAGGCAAAACTTCGGCAAATCAGAATGGTCGATCGATCGACCAGAAGCGTCGATCGATCGATCAAGCAGGGCAGAATGCAGCAGCCTACTGCATTCCTCTTTTCTTCTTCTCCCTTCTCCTCTTTTGCTTCCTTGTTTTTCCTCCGCTGAAATCGCCGTAACTTCTTCGTTATGAATCGGAATCGCGCACCGTTCACGGCCACGCGAAGCTAGCGAGGAGGGCTACAACTTCTGTGAGATGTTGGGCCAGGTACCCAAGCTGTGAAAAGACTAAAATGCCCTTGCGCGTGCGATTGTGTACGGAACTTCACCGGAATGCATCCGAACTTCATACTAAGCATCCAAATACCTACAAAAGCTCAATTAACCCCTGCAAAACATGTTAACATAGAAATTCGAGGTTGTCTGGTTAACGAGCATAAATATAGGGATTAAGATACCCGAGGGGGCTAATAACGCGTAGGTTAACGGGTGAAATACACAATATTTGCGTCGTATCACACCCCCTAACTTACACATTGCTAGTCCCTAGAAATGAAATAGGAAACAACAAGAACTACAAGCAAACCAAAAGCAGGAGAAGGTACAAAAGTATGGTATAAAAGCATAAGGCCACTTTCGCGGACGATTCGATTGCATTTAGCGTATGCAATAAGCCGTTAAACCCCTAGGTCACCCTAGTGGACGAGTGTTGTCTCGTGAGGGTTTTCAGGGATGATACCCACAAACATCACATGGTTTCCTCAAAATATGCCCAACCCAACATGCGACAAACTTAACAACAACGAAAAATATTTCAAACATGTTATTAGCAAAGTGAATGAATTCACACAAAAGTCCAAATCATTAACATTATGGAATGCACCTCATAGAATTGAAACCTTAAAAGTGGGAGGGGGAGACAAAATGCACAATATGATTTGGTAAAAACTTAAATAAACCGGATAAACATAAAGGCATGCATATTCAATCCTCACGGGCATTACGCTCATCAAGCGAATTCACTCAAAACAGGGAGGTAACACACGGGACATGCGGGCTAAAGAGTAAATGTAAATGGAAACTAGGCCGCACACATGTCACAAATGAAGAACGCTATATATAAAATGAAAAACTGTAATCTCAATGAAAGGATACCGCACACTAAAAGAGGCGAAATGCATTTTCACAGATTATCACAACTATTATGACTTTTGAATTACATCAACCTAAGATCACATAGGACTTTAATAGGGTTATGATGTAGGTATGGCTAGGGTGCGAAACGAAGGAATGTATGTACGGATTCAAAGTGTTCGGGATGAAAACTCGGGGTAATGGGAGAATGCGTGCAATAACAAAATTGGAAAAACAAGTTCCAAAACGGCATTAGACATATCATCGGGGAGAGTAATCAAAGCTTATTGAACTATATACACAACATATACAACTTTCTCTTTTCTTTTCTTTTCTTCTTTTTCTCATGTTTTCTTTTGTTTTCTTTTGCTTTTTGCTTTCTCTTTTTGACTACACTTTCTTTTCTTCTACCTTTTCTTTACTTTTCAAACTCTCATATGCCTAAATTGCAACCGACATCATAACAACATCATTCAATCCCAAGTAACATTCCAAACAAAGGTATGGAAAGTGTATGTATGGGCTAAAACTCCAATTTAGAGTTGGTTATGGGAATGGGGTATGAAATGAAAGGCTAATATTTAGGCTCAAAGGGGTTAACGAGGGTAAACAAATAAGGGTGAGGTCAAGGCTAATATGGGTGATATAACAAAGATGGCCTATGATTATTTCACAAAGTTTACGCAATTCTCGAGTCAAAACAATATATGAAAATCATGCTCAAGTAAAACATTTCGAGTATGAACTCAATTAATGAACGGTCAAATGAAAGAATAGAGAGATTACCGACGAATTCAACGTTTTCAAAGAGAAAAGAATAGTGTATAACACTCACAAACGACGAAAGGTACAAATCTTACTCGGTGTAAGTATATACAATGCAACAAAAGATTATCGAGTTATAAAAATCTTAAACCAAATCAATATAACAAGGAAAGTGCATATGCTCATGGGATAAAGTTTAATTCATGAAGTTATTCACAATATCAATGATTTGAGGACTAAAGTCTAATAACTTCTAAAATCGAGAACATGCATCATTGAGTTATCTATTGGATCGGGAAATTATTAAAATTTATCATCGAAAACAAGGCAAAATGCCCAACAAAGGAGAAAAAAGAAAGAAAATATTTTTGAAAATTTTTAAATTTTTCACAAAAAGGCATACTTAGTAACTAAATGTGAGCAAATCCATGGACTACACATGAAATGGATAGAATATCCTACACCCCCTAACTTAAATGTTGCATTGTCCTCAATGCTCATTAAGAACACAATACAAAGAGAGGAAAAGAACGATATTACCCAAAATTGGAGAGATCTCCATAAGCACGAGTCCAAAGGAATCTACAAAACACGTTAGTACCGAGCATAGCAAAAACAAATAACCAAAAGTTAACTAATTACACTAGACTAAATTAAAAGGAAAGAAAAATAGGAAAGAAAGAAAATTAAAAAGCTAACTATTTACAACCTACTATTTAGGCTTCACACTAACTATATACTAGAAGTCTAAATAGTTGAGGGTCCACCCAAAAAGGAATTTGACTTTGAAAGATCAACGGTGGACCCTCCAAAGTGAACATGCCTCCCGAAAGATATGAATTTCGTTTGAACAACGGAAGGCATGTGGGTGGTGAAAAAAGTGAACCATCGCCAATTTGAAATTTTGGGCGGACGATGGGGGATTTGGATAATAAGGGGGAAAGGTACACTAGAGGTCCAAGAAAAATCGACTCATCTCCCAAAGGTTTTTCAAGTGGAATGGGAGATAGTGCACACACGGGGGTAGGTTCCATCGAAAACAAATTCGGTAAGGAGTCCTCATCGGCAAAAAGTGTAGAAGTTTTAATTTCTACCGACTCATAGGAATCAACCGGTAATTCTAATGGTTCGATCACGGAAAACGAATATGGTGATGAAACAAATTCAATCTCAATCGACTCATCGTCAGAAGGAGATTGAGTTTCGGGGGAGAAAGATGCACACTCGATGAGAAATTCTTTGAAAAATTGAGGTAAAACACAAGTTTCCACCTCCTCATTGTTTTGTGCATAAGAATTCATCTCATCGCAAAGTGCATCAAGTCTCATTCCAGCATCATTTAGGCTTTCCAAACCTTGGGAGTAAAGAAGCAAAGTTTCTTCCAAAGTAGGCTTCCTCGGCTCAAGAGCCTCGGACTCCTCATTTGGTTGAAACTCGTCTTCGAAAGTAATGAAATAAGAATCGTCATTGGATTCGAATAATGAATCCAACTCAAGCTCCCAATAACGATTTTCATTCCGATAAATGTTTTCAAGTCTTTCATTTTCAAGAAAATCTTGAAAATGGAAAACTTGAAAACTATCCCCAAAGTATGAATCATTAGAATAACCGTAATAACTATAATAGTAGGACATGATTACCTCGGTGTTTGTAGATGGAGAATCCAAGAATATAAAGTGAGCAAACACGAATCAAAGTTTCTTAGCGCTCAAGTATGCTATCCTGCAAAAAAGGTTAAAACAAAAATACAAATACAAAAGGAAAAATACTACGAAATAATAAAACAATTACTATTTAAAACACACTCCCCGGCAACGACGCCATTTTGTGACCGGGCGGAAAAAGTGTGTTCGTGTGAGGACACAATCGTCGTGTGTTTCGCTGCTGCGATACAAAAGAACCTAAGCTACTACTACACTTGACAAGCAAGCACAACGGTAAGTCGGGTATCGTAAGAAATCCACAGGGAGTGATTAAATTTTAGACTTTAATTGTTTTAAAACTTCTGAAAATAAAAGGGTGTAAAAGAAATAAGAAAAGGTGATGTGTGATTATGGTGACAAAAGAAAAGAGAAGTTAATGCTAAAATAAAGGAAAGCGAGGATCGGGATCGCATCGAACCAAACGGATCGAAAAAACTAATAATCAAGATTTCGGCTCGAAAGCAATTTAATCGAGCATTTACAATTAAGCATAAACATCACACAAGAAGGAATTTAACCCAAAGTTGCGAGATAAAACATTTAACTGAAAATGGTCACACGCGGATTAAATTCGGATTGTCGCAATAAACACTAGAGTTGCGTGACAAATAAAGTTAAACGCATAACAATCCAACTTTAATACACGCGGTTTCAATTAAACGCGATTTTGCATGAAACCTAGTTTTCGGAGCTCGGGGCCCGAAAATGGCGAAAATGAAATCCCGACCCTATTTATCTAAGGTTGCATGGTGAGTTAAACTAAATTATGTTAATTAGACTAGGAAAGAAAGAATTAAAGCATGTAAACTAGTTAGAAAGCATGGAAACTAAATTACAAGGCATGGAAAGAATGAAGAACAAACTATATTAATGGAAGAGGAGATGAATAGTCAACATACAATCCACATGGGGTGTCAAACCAAGAGGAATTGAAGAAGAACCAAGCAAAACCCCAAAACCCTAACTAAAACTAACCTAAAAATGTATATGTACTTATATATGGTCTTATTACAACAAAATTGGCTTATATAGTAAGTTGGAATAAAAATAAAGAAGAAAGAAAAGAAGGCAAAATATCTGCAGAAAACAGAGCATCGATCGATCGACCCCTTTGGTCGATCGATCGACCTAGGCAAAACTTTGGCAAATCAGAATGGTCGATCGATCGACCAGAAGCGTCGATCGATCGATCAAGCAGGGCAGAATGCAGCAGCCTACTGCATTCCTCTTTTCTTCTTCTCCCTTCTCCTCTTTTGCTTCCTTGTTTTTCCTCCGCTGAAATCGTCGTAACTTCTTCGTTATGAATCGGAATCGCGCACCGTTCATGGCCACGCGAAGCTAGCGAGGAGGGCTACAACTTCGGTGAGATGTTGGGCCAGGTACCCAAGCTGTTAAAAGACTAAAATTCCCTTGCGCGTGCGATTGTGTACGGAACTTCACCGGAATGCATCCGAACTTCATACTAAGCATCCAAATACCTACAAAAGCTCAATTAACCCCTGCAAAACATGTTAACATAGAAATCCGAGGTTGTATGGTTAACGAGCATAAATATAGGGATTAAGATACCCGAGGGGGCTAACAACGCGTAGGTTAACGGGTGAAATACGCAATATTTGCGTCGTATCAGCTGCGGTGCACACATACTCTACTATCCATCCCGGTACATCACGTACATAAGGATCACGCATTCCGAATCTCTCAGGAATCGTTCTCAGATAACAACAATCACAAACAATGGAGGCGAACACAGTCACGTCACATGGGTCACGCACATACCTACGCTCCCACGATCAGCAGACTTATTAACTTCCCAATAAGTCCTTCTCTGACCTATGTTTTCGAGGTACCAATCTAAATCCGGGTAACACAAGGATTAGAAGGCCCTAAGCGAACGTAAACCTCCCGTGATAGCAAGTATGGTAGGTATGTCATACACATAAAATCATATACATATACTAAGTATGCACACATCATAGTAATCACCATAGTTTATTTGTGGCACACTTCTCATTCTCGTACCGACTTATAATGTTACTCAATTCATAAGTTCCCGGTTAATTCAATTATTTAAGCCGTCAATACTTCTCGCATCGTAATAGTCACTCACGCCCTATTCCACCATTTCCACTCAATTCAAATCACACTTCTATGTTTTACTCCTCAATATATCCCAAATAACCCAAATATAACCATTTATCATCCAAGGAATGTTATCTCTACAATTAAATAAGGTTACGGGACACGCGAAATCAAAACAGACCAAAAAGGCCAAACTGTCCTCTCGTTAGAAGTCTCGTTCTAACGAGGCTGGTTCGAACGAGAGTTCGTTCGAACGAACTGGGCATCTAACGAGATCTCGTTCGAACGAAAGACATCGAACGAACATCCCTCTCGTTAGAAGGCAAACTGTCAACTCGTTAGAAGCTCGTTCGAACGACCTGGGCAGGTCTTCTAACGAGGTGACAGTTTGAGCCCAGAAAAATTCCTATTACGTTTTTCCGACCTTTCTTCACCTCTAATCACATTCAAACATCAATCCAACAATTTTTCAAGGTTTATAATCATTCCTAAACATACTTAGGTCATATATTAACATGTTTATGGGGTTAATTCGTCCTAATCATCACCCAATTATCAAGTCTCTACATTTTTCCCCAATCTCAAGAACATGAACCCTAGAAATTTTTAAGATCATCAATGGTCATAATTAAATCCGTTTTTGTTTCATACAAGATATATTATCACCAGAATAATCACCTAAATACAATTCTACATGCGATTCCTCATCAAAATGTAAGTTTCTAATTCCAATTTAATGGGTTTTCATCAATCTCCCAAAAACAATGAAATTTTCAGAAATGTCTAAGCATGGAAGAAACATTAAATGCAATTAACGTAATTAAACCACTTGCCTCTGATATATCTCTGTATTTGATGTTGAAGATTGAATTGTTCTCTCTCTCTCTGCAGAATTTCTCCCCTCTCTCTCTCTACAACTTCTTCTCTAAAGATGACAATGGTGGCTAAAGGTTGTCTTAGGAAACCCTAAACCTATTTCCAATAACTCCCGTAGCCCATTAAGTCAATTAGTGTAGTTAGTGGGTTTAGTGGGTAAAGGTTAAGTCAGATTTTACTTCCTAATTTTCGTGGGTTTTAATTCCCAAAATTCCAAAATTACCAAGCTACCCTTATACGTTGCCGGTATGGCCTAAAAATGCCCCGGAACCCAAACTAAACTCCCGGCTAGTGTTTTCTGACTATTTCGACCCTTCCGGACGCGTTGGCGCACTCAAAACGACCATACGATTAATAGAAATAAAATTCACTTTTTAATTCAAATAATCATATTCCTGACGCGATTGTCACACGCGTCCCAACAAAATTTCCAAATTGCCGTATTTCAATCCCACGACAAATTTCATAATTCAATAATCATATATAGCCATATATACTCATTAAAATCAAATACCAACTCGCATCTCGCTAGTATTTTTATCCGGATTAATTTCCAATTAATACACATTTAATTCAATTAATCCCATAAGTAAATATCATAAAAATACGGGGTATTACATCAGGAACCATTTAAATACAAATCACACATATTGGAGGCGAACATAGTTCACATACCCATGGGTCACGCACATGCCTACGCTCCCATGGTCAGCTGACTTATCAACTCACAAATAAGTCATTCACAGTACTATGTCCTTAAGGTACCAGTCTAAATCCCCCCGAAGGCACACAAGGATAAGAGGGTCCTTTTCCATAATAAAACTAACCTCACGTGATAGCAAGTATGGTAGGTATGTCATACACTAGGCATTCACACAACCTAAGTAATCATATAACCATATAGATGTTCACACATTTCATCTAGTAAATCTCATACATAGCAAGTGTACCCCGAACATTACATAATATAATTTTTCCGTTTGTTAACTCTCTCTTCGTATCAATTTGAGTACTTAAACCTATCTCAAAAGGTTACTAGATATATTATTAGTTTCTAATGTCATCTCAGTACTTGAAACCCCTCCGTTGTTGCCCGTAATCTTATATCATCATTAATTCCTGTTATAGTTTCAATTCGAATGATTTCTAATCGTACCCCACTCGGTAGATCCTCGTAAGAAACGTCATTCCATCCCATAAGTTATAGTATTCTCCGATAATAACTAAGGCCCTAGTGACTTAATCTAAGTCCCACAAGATTATATTAGTCACCCTAATAATCAACATTGGCTTCGGAATAATCCTTAAACCTTAAAGAGAAACAATTGCCAAAAATCAGCATGGGTCGATCGATCGAAGAAAAGGGGTCGATCGATCGATGGTTCGATCGATCGATATTCTTGAGTCGATCGATCGATCAAACATGTATCAGCCAAGAAATCCTTAACAGTTACGGTTTATCAACTAGACCTCTAATTCTTCATTCTAACGTCCAAAACTCACAGTTCAATGTACTAATCATCCTACTAACATGTTTACATCATTCCCCACGTTTTAGATTCATCAAATCAACCTATAACATCAATTACTTAAATCAAAATACCCAATTATCATATAAAAACCTAGTTTTCCTATTTGTTCAAGAACGTCACATAATTTAATCAAATTTCATAATTCTCTACCCATAAGTCAAAAATTCGTGGTTATTATCATCTCCAACATTTACTGCATGCAAGTCCTATCCCGCTTATGATTTAAAACCTTTCAAATCCATTCAATTTCCATTTTTCATGATAAATCTTCGAATCTATAAAAACATGTAAACTATATGCTTTGAATCTTTGCAAGATAAACCACTTGCTCGTAAATCTGATGTTCTGATCCGTTGTTGTTGTTCAAGGGCTGGTCCTCTCTTCCTTCCGGTCACAATTCCGTCCAAATTGGTGGTGGTGGATGGTGGTTTTGGTCTGGGGACTTTTTGTAACCTCTCCTCTAACTCACGTAGCCCACCTCTTTGTTTTTGGCTGATAATGGTCCTAATGACCTTTCTAATAATATATAAATAAACTCCAAAATTCGTGGGTCTAAATTCCTTAATTTTTAAAACTACCAAAATACCCTTCCGGGTTGCCGGTTAGGCCTAAAAATGCTCCGGGACCCAAACTAAACCCCTGGCTAGTGTTTTCTGACTATCTCAAACCTTCCGGACACTTTGGCACACTCAAAAGCTCATACGGATGACATAAAAATAAAATACTTTTAAATTCATTATTTTGGGTTCTGACACGACTGACACTCGCGTCCCAACTAAAGTACCGAAACTACCGTATTTTCAACTCCCAATAATTTTTAAAAAATTCAATAATCACATATTTCCATAATCACTCAGTAATATTCAACAACATTTTAATAACCAAATACTAACTCTCGTCTCGCTAGCCTTTAAATCCGAATTAATTTTCCAATTAATTATCCCAAATTAATTTAATAAATCCCATAATTAACCAAATTAATTTAATAAATCCCATAATTAAAAGCAACTCCATTTAATTAACCTCATAATTAAAAGCCATAAAAATACGGGGTATTATATACTTCCCCCCTAATAATGGAATTTCGTCCCGAAATTCGAAAAAGTAAGGCATACCTGGAAAGATTAGGTATCCTCTAGTACTCAAAACAAAATATAAAGAAAGGCTCACTCACTAAAGCCCTCACTTTAAACAAGCTTATTTAACAATCTTGACACTTTATTAGATTACACTACAATAGATGCACTTCACGTTGTGATCTTACTAAACAACATTCGAATAAAATATACCCTATACATCATTGGCCTCATTATCTCAATATTATTGTGAGTCCGCACCTCACTACGCATTAACTCCCACGTTTATCAAAACACGAAACACCCATCCTGGAAGAAATTAATAACACATCTGACTACTCTTGCCCATTCTTTGAATCTCTGTTCTCGGTGTTGTGACTTTTACACAAGGGAAAACCACTTCAGCCGGTTGGTGTTACACAAAACATTTGTAAGCACCTTGTCCACTATAAATAGATACGGGTGCTTTCCCCCAACTTTACCATTGGTAATATCTTCTCCCCATTACTATAATATACCTCACTTACTAGTTATACCCGATTTGGAAATGAAAAGATCGCAATGAATCCAAAATTTCTTTCATACGATCCACCAGTCGTCAATCACCTTACGCCTACACCTCGGGCTATAGGTGATACAACCCTCAGAACATAGCATTATTTCCACTACTTCTTGCTACCCCACGTTGAAGGTGGATTTTGAGGATCTCCTATTGATTCTGAATAATACTGCGTAGGACCACGCACCGGCGTGTTCACTATCTAATAGTGTAAGTCACCCAATATAACCATTTCTCTCCTTCTGGACAACCTGTCCCACATATTAGAAGGAACTCGTTACTTATCTATAAGTTGTCAATCCCTCGAGGAAAGTTACCAACTTGACTCTTCTATCCCTGGAATCGTCGTCTTGATACAAAATTATCTGGTTGATCATCTTATCCCAACCGATCTGCTACTTACTACACCCCTTTCAATTTTGAATTTCACGTATAATTCTTTCCGTTAAGTGATACTTAAAGATCTTCTTCTTCTCTCGGAGTATACCAAAAGTTTCGACCCTTGCACTTTTCACCACGTTGTGCACATCTGGACTCTTTATACCTTATTTACATCCTCATACTATTTACTCTTGGGTCATCCTCCATATTCGATGGGTCGGGACTCTACTCCAAATTGTCCATAATAGTTAAATATTTTCCTTCTCAAGAGATATCCCCTTATTAAATGGCTTTCCACTGCCTTTTCACCAAATTTGGACGTGCTACACTGATTACACATGAGTATACTCATTAACACCTTCTCTTACGATGCTTAATCCCATAAGTAATAATTTCACCAATATATATCCCTTCTTTCGACGATTACTACATTAGTAAACCAAGATGTCTACACCCTTTATAACCCAATCATACGGTTTATAAACATTATATACGCTTTATACGTATTCCAAACTCTTTATTACTGTCGCATTTACAACGTGGCTATACCACTTAGGCGTTCTCAATCATCTCCGAATTTGAAGTCCTAAATCCTCTTTAACCTCAGTGCATATTTCAATCCGTCGTAACAAAACGAACTTATCAGTACTTACATCGCAATTCACTAACAACTGGCTCTACTGACCTTACATCGTAATTTACCTTGTTAACTTCCCGTTATGACTACTTACTTCCATAACGATCGAGGTATCCAATTTATGGATGAATGGTCAAACATCTCCCTACTACCAACCTTATGCTAAGTTTCATGCGTGGGATGTCTCGCAAAGCGAAATCCAAATAAGGAACCCCCCCGATACACTACTACCTAACATTGTCGGTCATTAGGATCAATTACGCCCTTAGTCCATAACATGTACCCCTATATTCCCATCTCTTAACAACAAGGTTACATCTCCTTCCGCAATGACACTTAAACAAAGAACTCCTTCCGAAAGACACTCTCTCTTGACATTGATGGTAATCACATTTTATATGCATCACGCAAATATAATCGGGGCTCTCAAAATTCCATCCCCAGACACACAACTATGAGTTTAAACTCCCAAATCTCTAAAGGGTGATAAAACAATGCACTCTTCTCATTACGACCTCCCTAGTGTTAATTATAATAACCAGCTAAACCTTTGCTGACTAGTAAACTAATTACATACGTATCATATCAATTAAATCCCTACGCATACTGGGATTAAATATTTGAGACCATTATACCTTTTTGCAATCACAACAATATATATAAATATTCATATCTACAAAAGTACAATTGCGAGCCCGACCCTCTCACAGATGGGACCTCACCAGAATCAAAACATTCTACCCCAAGGTAGTAACTCCGATAAACTTGTAATACCAGCACACTATCAATATAAGCATATTATAAAACCATAATTAGGATAATAACATACTCGTATAAAACAACACTAAAACGAGTAATTTCAATAAAGTATATACCGCTATCAATCTACTCATTCATCCTCCGCGGATAACAATAAAGGTAACCCCACACTATCAGGGAAGATATTCACATAAATAATAAAATTGCCGATACTCACTAAACTCGACTCTCCAGCAAAAATAACAATAATAACAATTGTAGCAACTCGTTCATGCCACAAACAACATGCAACATCATCTGTGGATATAACCCATACTTTTATCCTGACATTCGTCCTGGCTGCTCAAATGGTTCCTGGACTTAACACACTTGTCCGTACCAAACCGAATATTTCAATAACTATTGCCCTTGCCGGGCACAATTCCTTTATCCCTACACTTGCATCGGGAAACATTTATAACACACGGATTCACTCCCCACAAAATACCTCTACTCATACTCCACTTATCTTCGGTCACCCTGACCATGTTAAGGTGGTCCTTCTCTCGAACGTTGGTAGGCTCGGCTCTGACGACTATCTTCATTGTTCCCTCAAATTGATGGATCTAAGGAACACGCGACTAGTTCCCACATCACTTACTGTAATCACCATTGCTTGGTAATAATTCATCTATCCGAATCATTTTAACGGGTTCCCCATTGGGTCCCCCCCTTGTGGTGCTTCTTCAACACCATATTCCCCAGTCTTATTTTATATAAATTCCTCAATTATAGCACCTCTCCAACCAAGGAATCGTTTACTCCAAATTAACACTACGCGATATTACCATCTACATTGACCGTCCAAGCAGAATTCCTCAGAAGAGAGAACAATTCTTCTTGTATGTAAATTCCCCCTTTAATATCCTCTTCTCCATTTCACCTACTTCACCCAGTGTAAAGTTCGCTACATAATTAAATTTCTCCTCACAAAGTGACCTCTGTTCGGCCCTCTTGCGTGAGTTTAGAATTACATTCTCCTTTCACCCCGAACATCTGATGAAGGAACTTATGGTCAAACCATACATGTACGCCTTCTCTCGACGTCACATTCCACTTCTAAGTGTGGTGATTGTCTCTCACCATTGAAACTCCGCTCTTACGAGCCAAAAAAAAAATTTACCCCAAATTTTCACTCCCAATGGGCCATACCCCGACATATGTCGAGGCCTTTGGATATATTACGTTCGTTTGGCTAGCACACGCCATCTCCGCATTTCGAGTATTTCCACTGCTAGTTCTCTTTAATGTTTCACCTAACTCTTTCTCTCCCATTCCAACCTTGTTGGGTAAGCCTAATTTGACCCCACTCCTGCTATAGTTGTACCTGGAAGTCGCAAATCGCGCCCTAGCCGTCTATACCGTCCTGGACTTCCGTGCCATAATATGGTTAACTTCAACTACGGTCGTCCTTCTTTAATAAATTAAACAACCTCAACTGATCTTTTGCCTCCTACTGTTCGCCCAACTGTCTTCGCCTGACATACTACATTGTTCGGCACACGAACACATCCGAATGCAAATAAGGCTCACTATCATATATATCAAAGTAGGAGAACTAAATCTCACCAAAGAAATCAACAATCCTAAACATAGGGCTCTATATCAAAGAAAGCTACGCTGGAAGCATAATAAGCCGTACAGATCCTAAAGGGTATTTTCTGACTATCTCGAACCTTCCGGACACTTTGGCGTACTTAAAAAGCTCATATGGATGACATAAAAATAAAATACTTTTAAATCCATTATATTGGGTTCTGACACGACTGACACTCACGTCCCAACTAAATTACCGAAACTACCGTATTTTCAACTTTCAACAATTTTTAACAAATTCAATAATCACATATTACCGTTATCACTCAGTAATATTCAACAACATTTTAATAACCAAATAATAATTCTCGTCTCGCTAGCCTATAAATCCGAATTAATTTTCCAATTAATTATCCCAAATTAATTTAATAAATTCCATAATTAAAAGCAACTCCATTTAATTAACCTCAAAATTAAAAGTCATACAAATATGGGGTATTACACACACGTTGGATTAAAATGGGTGTAATTTACAAATTGGTATCAGAGCTAGTATCACTATTTTACTGTGAGTGATCCCCTGTGTTTTTAAAGTTGAATTTTGGAAATTATAACAGTTTTCGAACTCCGGGCTTTGATGGCACAAATTACACTTATTGGAAGATGAGAATGAAAAGTGCTTAAAAATCAAATGACGAACGTGTATGGTTAGCGGTCGAAAAATGGTGGACACCACCGGTTACACGAAAGAGTGAGGCCACTAGTTTGAAATCCGTTGAGTCATGGACCAAAAATGAACATAGACTTGCACTTTACAACTCTAAGGGTTTGCACGTTATTTCCTCACATGTCACACCGGAAGAGTATAATTATGACTTGTGAAACTTCAAAAGAGGTTTGGGATGTTCTTGCACTTACATATGAGGGCACTATCACGGTTAGGGCGTCTAAACTTCAAAACCTTACTACCCAATTTGAAACGATTAAGATGTCAGAGAGTGAGACTTTTGTTGAGTTTTATGCTTGGTTGTCCAATATTGTCAACTCGTCGTTTAACTTATGAGAGAAAATACCCGACAATCGAGTCATAAAGAAAATCCTTAGGTTGTTGCTTAGTATATTTGGTCCTAAAGTTACCGTGTTGAACTCCTTAGGTACCCTTGCATCAATGAAACTAGAAGAGCTTGTAGGTGGCTTACAAACCTATGAGATGGACATGTTTAAATCCAAGAAAGTGTCTAAGAAAGAAAAGGGCATCGCTTTGAAAGCCCGAAAGGAGGAAACTAATGTTTTGAATGATGATTCTTATTCCAATTTTGAGGATGTAGCCTTGTTGGCAAAAAAATTAAAAAATTTATTAAGTTTCAAAAGCAATCGAAAGATGCCAAGAAATTTGAAAAATTCAAGAACAACAAGGAAGAGCATGTCCCTAAAAATCGTAATGGTAATATCAAAAGGGATGAGTCGGAGAGGTGTTTTGGGTGTGAAGGGTATAGTCACTAGACTTAAGAAAGAGGGTAAGTAACTCGTTTCATATAATCCCACCATAAGTGATAGTGAACCGAACGAGGGATAAATTTTTCCCATTGAGTGCAACTTTGTAGCATTCATGGCATGTCATGTGAGTGACGACGATAAATAATCCCATGAAGATTTGTGACACCTCGCCTAATTAAATACCGGGCGATCACTCCTTTATTAAATTAAATCAAGGTGAACAGTTGGTTCATTCTCAGCATCACTGTCGAAAAATAACTTTTCCAATTTAAACAGCCTAATTAATTAAGCTAAGTGTCAAAATCATTTTTAACACTTCTTTCCAAATTATTTTTAAAGAAAAAATATTTATTTATTTATTATCAACAATTCCAATAAGTAAGAATCATACCACAATTATCCTGGAACATAATCCAATTAATTTAAACATTCAACATCCAAAATCCTAACATTTAAAACTTAAAGTAAAACATCCATACTGAATAAATCCCAAAGTAACAGTACTAGAAATAACTGAAATACAAATGTCCCAATAAAACAGATAAATAGTGGAAAGGGCTACACATGCCACAATAACTGAGAATGATAGAAGTGGAATCAAGTAAATGAAATCGTCTAAGCAAGTGGCCTGCAACTCCCACCTAAGCTGCAGCACGTTCCTTCCAAGGGATCCTAAGCAAGATGCCCCTGTGGCTGGGCACCTGTAATATATACATACATATACAAGAGAAAAAGAGAAATAGAAACGGGTCAGAGCCCGATAGTGTATGATTTAAACATTCGTTTAGCAAGTATTTAAATTGATTACACGCCAATGCAACAACATATTAGTGCGATACTCTCTTGAGAAATTCTCACCTCTCTTCTAATGTGCACGCCTATCGTACTAACCTTCCCAACGGATTATCTATCATATATCGCACTAATCGCCCCAACAATTTATCTTATCTTAGGTTATTCGCAAGATTTAAGACTGAACAATACAATTGTTTATAAAGTAAGATTTCAATTAGTAACCAAGTTCTCATTTTTAACTTTATTAATCAATAAAGTTTTCCAGTGTCATATTATACTTTCTCAAAACGAGTATTTACAATTTGAGTCATCAACCATGTCCTACTTACCTAATCACTGTAGACAGTTCCAAATTTCAGAATTTCATATATATATTAACTACTCGTATAATATATATATTATAACAGCACCCCACATAAAAACTATGGTGCGGGCATACTCTACTATCCAAACCCCGTATCGCTCGTATTAAGGGGAATACAAATTCGGAATCACTCTCGAATTGTATTAACACATACACAAACAATATTGAGGCGAAGCATAGATTCCAAGTCTCTAAGAGGATGGCACATACCTGCGTCTCTTAGGACCGTCTGAACTATCAATTCGATAGCCTGTACCAAGGATATCTATCTCCTAGGGTACGAATCAATATCCCCCCAAAAGGCACACGAGATAAGATCGTCCCAGCTTGGTAACCTCAGGGATAGCAAGTAGCGTGGGTATGTTTTTCACACATAGATAGTATATGCATACACAATCATATAACTATACCAATATTACCATATCAATATTAGGTATATCTCAAATCCCATAATTTCGACATTTATCCTTATTTTCACATTATTAGTATCGCGTATAAGGGTTCGTCTCTAACCTTAATTCGAAGGATCTTTCCAACTCATTACGTAATACTCATGGACTCTATCCTCCCAAGTATAAAATTCAGTAGGTATTCATCTATTCTTTATCGTAACTATTTGACGTAATCGCTCACTTTAAATACGTCGTTTCATCGTTTTCTTATATGCAATCTCCCAAAAATACAACTCTCGTCTTACATTAAAGGTCCCAAAATTTATTCATATACCCTACGGCGTGCTACACATCTGTAGAACTAACTAAACCCAACAAAATATAAGGAGCAGGGCATTCAAATTCCATGTCAACAAAAAGGGAAACAACAAATTTCAACCTTCTTCAGATAGGTTCAACAACTTTCCCTAATAGGTACAACAACCAAAATAAATCACTAACGCTCTATTCATCAAAATAATTACAGGTCATCTCTTTTGTATAATAAAGTACTTTCCAGATAATCCATGCTAAAAATCATTCCAACTCTTTATTCACCTCGTGTTTTGAACACGGTTACGACATTTGGGTACTCTTAATCACCCTAGAAATCAAAATTTTTAAATCCTCCTTACCATCGTTCCACCCCTCAACTCATGGGGGTAACTTTCAATGCTTTCTTACCAAAAAATCCGGTTCCAATAGCTTTAAAACAAAATTTAACTTCCAACTTACATACATATTACTTGATCCCATTTCAACCAGGGTACCGAACTCATGAGATAGTGACCAAACGTCTTCCTATTTCCCACCTTATGCTAAGTTTCATGCGTGGGATGTCTCGCAAAGCGAAATCCAAACAAGGACCCCCCCGATACACTACTACCTAGCATTGTCGGTTATCGAAATTCGTTAGGTCCTCCGTCTATAGCATTTACCCCTTTATTTCGTCCCTTGACGAAAAAGTTACATTTCCTCCCGTAATTACGCTTAACAAAGAACGTTTCACCAATTTCACTATCGTCCCGTATTAGTTGATGGTAATTGCATTCTATAGACCTCGAATACATACGATCGAAATTCCTTTTCTTAATAATATGGGTATAACTCTTAACTCCCACATCTCTAGAGGATAGATATAACACTGCAATCTTCCTATCACTAAGTCTGGAGTGCTAAACATAATACTGAGTCAAATCTTTTCGCTCAACGGTAAATCCCGATACATACTGAATCATATTGGCAAAGTCTATACATACATTGGCATCGAATATCTCGAGCCCACTATCTCCTCCGAAGTCTCTAGGATAGATAATATAAGTGCGAGTCCAACCTTCTTACGGGTAAAGCCTCGCCAAAACAAAACATGCTGCACTAATGCAACTACTCCGATAGCCTTGCAATAAATGCCCACTATCGTACTACCCATTTCTATAACGTTTTAACTAAGATAATATCATACTCGTATATCGCATCACTACGACGAGTAACCTCAATAAAATACGTAACACCGTTAATATCCACATTCATCCTCCGCGGATAACACTAAAGAAAAATACCGCTACACTAGGGAAATATATTCACATAATGGTAACGTCTATAATTATATGCATTAAACTCGTCTCACATGCTAATCTAGCAATGAACAAAATATGGTGACTCGCTCGTGTTACATAAACACGCCGCATCCTCTGAGAATATAACTTATACTTCCATCTTGTCAATCGTCTTGACTGCGCAAATGGTTTTCGGACGTAACACGTCTACTCAAACCAAACAAAAATTACTTTAATCGCTGTCCTTCACTAGGCACCGTACTCTTGTCCTTTTTCTCACTTTGGAACATATTATCGCGAGCGATCTCACTCCCCACAAAAATACTCCGACGTATAATCCACTTACTACCTGTTAGGGTTTTCCTTCTCTCAGACTTTAGTAGACTCGATTCCTGTTAGCTATCTCGGTTATAACCTTAGCCTTTTAGGCCCTAAAGATCATGTCACTGACTATAATAGCCCTTACTGAATTTACCCTCGCTTGGTAAGAATTTAACTATCCGAATCGTTTAAATGGGTCCCCTGATGTATATCCACATCCCTTTGTGGTGTTGTACCACCACCGTTGTATTCAGTCTTATTCTCGACTAAATTCTTCGATTCCTTTTTGCCTCCCCCACAAAGGAGCGTCATCAACTATATTGACATAGTACGACGTTGTCAACCTCTAAATCGACCGTCCATCAAAATTTCCCCTTTGAGTGTTATCGACTATTAACACGAGTCAATCTCCCACTTGGAGTCGTTTCCTCCACTTGTATCTACGTCTCCCGATACGAAATTCGCTAACGGTTAAGATTCATATTCACAAATGGACCCCTGTCATGTCCTCCCGCGTTGAGTTCAGAACTATGTTTGCTTCAAATCCTGAACAGTTGAGGAAGGAATATACGGTCAACATTGTACCTAAGGTTCTCCTATAGGCATAGCATTCCACTTCTAAAATTGGCGGTTGAATCAAACCATTATAACTTCGTCCCGAAAGCCAAGAAAATTTTCTCTAAATTTTCACTTTCGATTTGCCACACTCCATCCTATATCTAAACCTTGGATACTTTACCTCCTTTGGTAACACACACAATTCCCGCATTTCTAGAATTTTCACAGACAGTTCTTTACCCGTTTTGTAACAAGTTGGGTAAATTTACTCTCGCACCTCATTCGATTACAGCAGCACTTGGAAAACATTGCTGCGCCTTAGTCGCCTTTCTAGTCGAGGCTTCTCGTGCCATAATGGAGGTGACCTCGACTACGGTCATCATCCTCGGATATATTTTATAATCTCATTTGAGCCCAACCTCCTGAGGTCCGCTTAACGGTCCTCTCCTGACATCCATCATCGCTCGGCACACGCACACATCCGAATGGAATTAGAATTCACTATCGTATACACATTATAGCAGGAGAACGAAATCTCATCAAAGAAATCGAGAATCCTAAACATTGGGCTCTATATCAAACAAAGCAACGCTGAAAGCATAATAAGCCGCACAGATCCTAAAGGACACTAGAACCTGATGCTCTGATACCACCTATGACACCCCGCCTAATTAAATACTGGGCCATCACTCCTTTATTAAATTAAATCAAGGTGAACAGTTGGTTCATTCTCAGCATCACTGTCGAAAAATAACTTTTCCAATTTAAACACCCTAATTAATTAAGCTAAGTGTCAAAATCATTTTTAACACTTCTTTCCAAATTATTTTTAAAGAAAAAATATTTAT
Organism: Sambucus nigra; assembly: GCA_949130495.1. NCBI lineage: Eukaryota > Viridiplantae > Streptophyta > Magnoliopsida > Dipsacales > Adoxaceae > Sambucus > Sambucus nigra. The sequence goes on along the minus strand of OX422214.1, from coordinate 641,284,369 downwards.
TTATTTATTATCAACAATTCCAATAAGTAAGAATCATACCACAATTATCCTGGAACATAATCCAATTAATTTAAACATTCAACATCCAAAATCCTAACATTTAAAACTTAAAGTAAAACATCCATACTGAATAAATCCCAAAGTAACAGTACTAGAAATAACTGAAATACAAATGTCCCAATAAAACAGATAAATAGTGGAAAGGGCTACACATGCCACAATAACTGAGAATGATAGAAGTGGAATCAAGTAAATGAAATCGTCTAAGCAAGTGGCCTGCAACTCCCACCTAAGCTGCAGCACGTTCCTTCCAAGGGATCCTAAGCAAGATGCCCCTGTGGCTGGGCACCTGTAATATATACATACATATACAAGAGAAAAAGAGAAATAGAAACGGGTCAGAGCCCGATAGTGTATGATTTAAACATTCGTTTAGCAAGTATTTAAATTGATTACACGCCAATGCAACAACATATTAGTGCGATACTCTCTTGAGAAATTCTCACCTCTCTTCTAATGTGCACGCCTATCGTACTAACCTTCCCAACGGATTATCTATCATATATCGCACTAATCGCCCCAACAATTTATCTTATCTTAGGTTATTCGCAAGATTTAAGACTGAACAATACAATTGTTTAAAAAGTAAGATTTCAATTAGTAACCAAGTTCTCATTTTTAACTTTATTAATCAATAAAGTTTTCCAGTGTCATATTATACTTTCTCAAAACGAGTATTTACAATTTGAGTCATCAACCATGTCCTACTTACCAAATCACTGTACACAGTTCCAAATTTCAGAATTTCATATATATATTAACTACTCGTATAATATATATATTATAACAGCACCCCACATAAAAACTATGGTGCGGGCATACTCTACTATCCAAACCCCGTATCGCTCGTATTAAGGGGAATACAAATTCGGAATCACTCTCGAATTGTATTAACACATACATAAACAATATTGAGGCGAAGCATAGATTCCAAGTCTCTAAGAGGATGGCACATACCTGCGTCTCTTAGGACCGTCTGAACTATCGATTCGATAGCCTGTACCAAGGATATCTATCTCCAAGGGTACGAATCAATATCCCCCCAAAAGGCACACGAGATAAGATCGTCCCAGCTCGGTAACCGTAGGGATAGCAAGTAGCGTGGGTATGTTTTTCACACATAGATAGTATATGCATACACAATCATATAACTATACCAATATTACCATATCAATATTAGGTATATCTCAAATCCCATAATTTCAACATTTATCCTTATTTTCACATTATTAGTATCGCGTATAAGGGTACATCTCTAACCTTAATTCGAAGGATCTTTCCAACTCATTACGTAATACTCATGGACTCTATCCTCCCAAGTATAAAATTCAGTAGGTATTCATCTATTCTCTATCGTAACTATTTGACGTAATCTCTCACTTTAAATACGTCGTTTCATCGTTTTCTTATATGCAATCTCCCGAAAATACAACTCTCGTCTTACATTAAAGGTCCCAAAATTCATTCATATACCCTACTGGTCCTCTTTATCTCCCAAAACATATTTATAAGGGTGTCCATGAATTATTCCTCATTAAAGTGAATTTCAACTAATTAAGAAGGGAAAATATGAGTCTTCCAGGAGGGGTCGATCGATCGAGGTCTGGGGCTCGATCGATCGAACCTTCGATCGATAGAAGCTCTTGGCTCGATCGATCGATCAAGCAGGTATGCGAAATCTGCAGTTTTGCAGTTACGGGTTTCATCTTCTAACCTCAACCAATTCCATATTTTTCAATCCCAATCGTCCCAGAATTTGTACTACTAACATCATATCATCATATTATGTATTTCTTACGTAAAGCATGTAGATTTCTATCACTAGACATGGATTATCAGCCCAAAAATTCATATAAATATCAAGAACCCTAGAAATCTCTTAAACATGGTTCTAACAAATATTTTCCAGAAATTCCTTCGTATAAACATCAAAATTCCGTGGTTTAATCCTCTACATGACCAAGGGTTTCCAGAATTTTCATTTAAACCATAACTACATGAATTTCCTATCTCAAATTGGGTTTTTCTTCCATATAACTCATTCTTAATCATTCCTAAACTAATATGAAATATGCATCAACGAAATAAGCAAGATAAACACTTGCTTGGGATTTTCGGTGTTCTGGTTTGGTGCCGAATTTGGTGTGGTTGCGTTCCTCGTCGCGCGATCTACGCGTTGGTGGTGGTAGCGGTGCAAATGGATGGATTTTGAGCCTTGAATTTCCTTGAGAGCTCTCTCCTCTCCTCACCTATGGTCGTTCTAGGGTTTTGAATTGTTTTAACCCTAGAAGATAACCTAGGCATCTGATATAACCCCTTTAATTTTCGTGGGTTTAATTACCCAAAAATACAAAATGACTAAAATGCCCTTCCGGGGTCTAATTAGGCCTAAAAATGCCCCGAGACCCAAACTAGACCCCCGGGTACACTTTTTTTACTATCTCGACCCTTACGGACGTGTTGGCGCACTCAAAATGACCATACAAACAACTTATAAAATATTCACTTTTATTTATCAATATTTAGTCCTGACGCGACACGGGCGCGTCCCGACTCAAATTTCCATAATTGCCATTTTATTCACACGTGACAATTTTATAAAAATAAATCTCATATATTTCTATACTCATTCAGTAATATTCAACTAATAACAAGTTTCCAATAATTACTAACTCTCGTCACGCTAGTAAATACTTAAAACAACATTCTGGATAAAAATTTGAATTAATTTATCTCAATTAAATTTAATAAAGCCCATAAATTTAAAAGCCATAAAAATACGGGGCATTACAAGATTCTCATGTGAATGACACTTCGAAGGCCATTGCGAGTGAATCCCCAGTGAGTGAGGGTGATGTTTGTGAAGAGGAGGTTGGTATGAAAGAGTTGCAACTTGCCTTTAATGACTTATTTGAGGAAGCGGTAAATGTGAAAAAGTCAAACTTGAAGTTGCAAGCTAAGTTAAAAAAGCGTGTCGTAGAAAATAATGATAAATTGATTGTGGATCTTAGGGCAAAGGAGAAAACTCTTTGGGAGAAATTAGAGTATGTTGGGGGTGAGAGAGATAGCCTTAAGGGTTTAATGAAGGCCATGAAAAAGGAGATTTTAGAGTTTGAGGAGCCTAGGCGTTTACTTAAGTCTATGCTTAGTGAATTAGAGGTGAGATTGAGAGACTCGTCTAGAGTTAAGTTTGATTTGGAGGATATATCGAAAAAGTTATATAAGATTTTAGGCACCACCCAAATAAGGAATATAGGGGTGGTATAGGTTTCGATGGGAGTGTTGTTCCCATTCCCCAAACCAACCTCGCACATGTGAGAGATCCCACTAGGAACGTTACCTTGGGGTTAAGTTTGTGACTGCTAAAATTATGGGGTAGAAATAAAATTTAACCCAAAACTTGGGGTTAAATTGGTATCTTTCCCTACATTATATTATTTACAATACTGTGTTTCCAAATATTTATACATTTCTTACTTTCGTATCAAATCTTACTATTCCATTCATAATATGATTCCCCTTTCTAGTTCATTAGGTTTTAAGATTCGCAATGTGATCAGCAGTTTGACAACTATGATTTGAAAATTCTAAACAAACTAAGATACAAGGACGTTATATGAATAATAATATATTTTTATAATTATTTCTATTTTTAGTAGAGACAATACATTATTTGTTTACAGAAAAATCAGTACAGGTCAATTAGAAACAAAATTCAATCTATTAGTCTCCAAAATAGTTGCATTTAATTCAGATGAACTATATAAACAGATATTAGACCCAACCCCAAACTAATAATCACAAGTGCTCCTTAGTATCTGCATCCACCACCCTCTTTCTCATAAATTTCAAACCAACCCCAATATTTCTACTCATCACTTCGTCTTATAGATCCTCTAGAAGATTTTACCAAATTTCATTTCATTTCTCCCATGACATAAATATTTAGCATTTTTTTACTTGACCCCCATGAAATAATGCTTTATCGAGAGAGAACCCCCCAGAAAAACTAAACAAAAACCCCATTTCTGACACAATTACTACTCCATTAAAAACCCATTTCTAACTCAGATTTTAACTTACCCCCAAACTTTTTAAATGGCCAATGTACTTTGTCTTCTCCCCAATTCTTCAAGCTTCACGATTATATGTTATATTGCGAACCAATTCCAGATTGGATCCAAGTTCAACAACTTTGTTCAGGACCAGTCGCATTAATAAGTGAAAATCACAGAGAAAATGCCTTAATTATAAACATGGAGACAATTAGTGCAAAAAAATAGGAACACACGAGAAAGCAAAATAAAATAAATAATTGCGAGAAGAAATCGTAAAGATGAACTTGTAAAACGACTCATCATACACTGAAATCTTAAGAATGAAAAGTGAGAGAACTACTCCCCCATATTTTTTAACTTTTTTTTTTGGCTTGCGTCAAATTTGGAGGGGGTTGTATTCAATAATTTTAGGCAGACTCTCGTTTGGGGTTCAATGGGTGTGACTCACTGATGTGTCGCAACTTGAATTTTTGTACTCGCTGCTTAACTTGGTGAACCCATCTTTGATTTCTTTCTTAGCTTCGCGTTAACCATGTTTTGGATTATTGCTGCTTATGTTTAAGGGCTCAATTCTTTAGTACAATTTTTTTTAACCAAACTTGGTGGATCTATAAAAAAATTCAATCTGAAAGAGAAATTATTTTATGTTTCTTAAAATTTAAGCTTGTATTATAAATAAGAAGACATGCAGCCCAACCCAAATTACAAACTTCTCAAATAGACACATACAATATATTAGTATAAATATATACAAATGGTCAAGCTCACTAGATATCATATAAAAATTGGGGTGTCGTCGAGTCTTATAAAAATTTGGTTCGCACAGGTACTTGACCACATAAATATATACTAAATATAGTTTATCGGATCGAGGTCCTTAACGAATGTATTAGACTATGTTGTCTCGGATCTGTCTAATAAATGGATAATATGGTAAAAGAATTTTATAATTCAGACCTCGATGGGTTCAGACCGAGTACATCGATATTTGTAAGCCTAACTGTTTGTAAGCATTGTTATTCATAATTACGTAATTTTTCATGCTCACAACGTTACTATCACATTAGCTTCATTGAACAACAGTAACTCTTTCTTTCCGCTATCATAACTATCAGCGCGACATTGCAAGCACCATCACCACTACCGCACCACCATCCACTGTCGCGACTACCACCCCCATCATTGTCTGCACCACCACATTGTCACCATAGAGGTGGCCTAGGGCTGACCATGAGGTTTTGGGGGCACGTGGGGATTCTTTAAAATGGGGCCTCTGTATTAAATCAAAATTACAATAACGAAAAGAAAAGAAATAGGGAATAAGTTTTATGATTTTTTAAGAGAAACAAACATAAAAGACTAAAATACAATTCATATAATCTTTTATGTTGATTTTAACATTTCATATGACGTTTTATTTACACTTTTTCATGTCCGTTTTTAGACAATTCTTATGACTTGTGAAAATCCCCATCATAATTACTCTTTTCCCAAAATAAAAAAAATAAAAAATGGGACCCAAGGTGTCCGCTTCATCGGCCTCCCATAGTCAGTGTCCCCACCATCGCCATCGCCACCTATTTTGCTTAATTTTCTTCACTCAGTGAATAATGCAAGAAAATTATGGTTTGCAACTTTGCATACAAAATTCAGTGTATTGAAATTACGTGTCAGTGTAAATACGTATTCAAGGTTAAAGCAAGTTAGGTCACGTGAACAAAGATTTTATTAACACATTATGTTTTTCTGACTTTTTAAGAAAAGATATTTGAGTCTTTGTTCATATTCCCATAGCAAAAATAAAATCAATTCAAATTTTAAAATATGAAATTTTTATTATAACACAAATTTCTATATGTTTCTAAATGAGGATATCAGTTTCTGCAAAACATGTCCATGTTTTTTAATTCCGAAATTCGTAAGTTGATTTACAAGATAAATTTCAGTTTTGAAAAAAAGTAAGATATTTCTTTGCTAGTTTACGTTACCATTGCGAAATAAATTGAAACGCGACTTGTACACAGGGCCGGCTCTATAGTTTTTGGGCCGTTAGGCAAAAAATCAAAATGAGGCCCTTTTGTATACAAAAATCAAATTAAAGAAAATTTGTTTTTCTCACATTTTTCGATGCAAAACCAATTTGTATATAGAAAATCAATTTTAATATACGAATGTCTAATCCCATCACTAGAATTCTCATCAAAATATTTTTTACCTATAAATATATTGCTTTTCACAAAATATGAGTTCAATTTCCATTTCTTTAGCAATGTCTATTGACATATTCACACAACACAACAACAAGTGTAATTTGCTAGTAGACATTCACATAACACAACAACAAGTGTAATTTGCAAAAATAAAAATTAATCACACAATCACAAGATTCTCAATAAAATTGACAAACCATATTAAAGAAAAATGCTAAAGAGGAACAATAAAACCTGATTTGAGTGCCAATTTGAGACCAATCTCAAATTTTAATTTGTAAATGCCCAAATAATAAATTAGAATCTACAAAAAAGAACACAAATATTAGTAGTAACACAAACAAATTTATCTAGTAGGATATAACAAAGTAAATGAATAATATATACTTACATAAACAAGGTCCAACCAATCTCCAATCAAGCCCTAACTTTATGAAATTGAAGAAATTGGAACCCTAAATTTTTAACCGCTATTTTGATGAGGTTAGTTCAAGAAAAAAAAAGTGAAGCCGGGGGGGTTACCGAAAATTATTTTTTTAGGGGTAGGTGGTGGGGGGTGGGGCAGTGACGGCTAAGAGTTTTGGGAGGGGGGGTAAGAGAGTGTTTATTCTTACTTTGGTTAGTAGAGAAAGAGAGTAGTGTGAGTGAGAGAAAGGAAGAGAAGAAGAGTGAGAGAAGAAAGTTGGTGAGATAAATGACAGAGTTAGGGTTAGAAGAATAAAATAAGTAAATGAGTTGGGTTGGATTTGGGTTGGGTTGGATTATGATGGTGGGTTTATTGTGTGGGTTGGTTTTTTTACCGTTTAGTCCCGTTTACTAGGTATGTAGTTCAATAGGTCATAATATCTTTTTTTATTCCATCGGATCCCATGAAATAAGATTTTTGTTCCAATAGGTCCTATTTGTAAACATACAGTGAATATTTAGTGTAAATACAAATAAGGACCTATTGAAGAAAAAATATTGTGATAAGACCTATTAGGAAATAGCCCCTTCAAACAGGACTTAATAGAAAGATCCCCTTTATTTTTTAGTGTGTGGGTTGATTATTATGTTGTTGTTGGGTTTAGTGTATGAGATTATTTTAAATAGAACAAATTTATTTTTGGTTTTTTTTTAAGTGATAACTCTAATTTTTTTCATAACTTATTTTTTTGGGAGGTCTTTTTTTTTACACCTATTTTTTTTTAAACCTAATTTTTTTTATACCTAATTTTTTTCCCCAAAGGGGCCCCAATTAATAGGGGCCCTAGGTGGCGGCCTAACCCGCCTATGCCTAGAGTCGGGCTGCTTGTACAAACAGAGAACCTTCTATGTTACCGTACAAAGAATTTTCACCATTATAACAAATCTAATTTTCTGTTCATTAACAAAAAAATAAAATTTTAATGTATTTTTATTTGTTGATATTTCAATTACAAAAATAAATCGAACACAAATGTTGCAATACACAACACTTAGTAACACTAGACAAATATTTAATTGTTCCCATGTCCTAACATAGAATTTTGTCTTTACATAAAAAGGGATACTAACGATACCGTTTTGAATGCACCGGATTTGTTTACCGGCTGATGTGGCAGCCAACTCACCACACCACTCAATAAGCCACAGCCAACCAAAGACAAAGCCAAACATAAGGATGATATCTGTATTATATTATGTGGAATGCTTTGTTGTCTAGAAAAGAAAAATGTGGAATGCTTTTACAAAAAAAAACAGTATTAACAAAAATAAAAAAAAGTAACAAAAAATATTTTCTTTACAAAATACTTTTTTAAACTAGTTTTAACACACAAAAAAACAGTTTTTAGCAACAAAATAAGTTTGATCGAAAAATAAAAAACATAAAAGAAAACAGTTTTTATCAAAATAAAAAAAAAATAACCAAGAAAAAAATAAGAAAAACAAGTTTTAAACATGCCAAGATCAATTTTAATGGTTATTATCGCTCGCGCGAACCCACATTTGTAAAACAATAACCAATCGCAACAGGTTATGTCAGCGTGTCGCAACCGACACTTATGACATGACACGACAATAATCGATTTGTTAGTGCCGCTGGCACGAATTCAGATCCATTAAATGGTGCGAATTCGCGTCAACGACAATAATCAATAGTTGATTTAAGATATGAATTCTCTTTTTATTATGAGGGATGCTATTGGTACCAGCTCAAACTTAAATCCCAAACTTAATGATGTGGCATTGCCACTTCATTAATCCCACAACACTCATTTATTTCTAAAACATCTCTTTATTTATTTGTTTTATCACTATATAAATTCATTTTTTCTCCAAAATATAACTTTCAAATTAAAAAAAAAAGTCCAGTTAAAAAACATAAATGCACGTTATATATATAAAAAAATACACACATATATATATATATGTTAAAATTATGTGTCAAAATACATTATTACGTTATTTTTTTGTATCATATACCAAATAGTACTTCAAATATTTTTTAATACACGTTTAATCCAAGCCTTTTTATTTTATTCCAAAAAGTATCTCATCACATAAAAATACGCAATGTGTGTCTCTAGTTTGGGTTTTATGTCTCATATCCAAGTCTGTCTAGTTTTATTCAAAAACGAGTTTTACCGAAAAAACATAAACAACAATTATTATCAAAATAAAAAATAAAATAAAATCGCGTTGTTAGTGCCACTGGTGCGAACTCACATCCATGAAATGATGCGGATCCGCATCAGCGACAATAACCGATCGCTGATTTAAGATATTAACGTTTTGATGTTTAAGGGATACCAATAGTAAAAAATAGTAAAAATAGAAGCACTACTCTTTTTGTGTGGCCAATAGCACGACTCTTTTTGTGACAAAATCAGAAGAGTTTTTAATGACAAACATTTTTTAGTAAAAAAAGCATTTTAAAACTAGTTTTAACACAAAAAATAGATTGTCAGCGATCGGTTATTGTCAGCGACGCGGATCCACATCATATAACAAATCTATTCTAAACTTTTTTTTTTTATTTTGACAAAAGTTATTTTTTATTTTTCGCTAAAACTTTATTTTTTGCTAAAATATATTTTTTGTCTTAAAACTGGTTTGAAAATGTTTTTTTCATTAAAAAATGTTTTGTTTCTGTCACAAAAAGAGCAGTGCTATTAGCCACACAAAAAGAGCAATGCTATTGTTCTTACTATTTTTTACAATTTCACAAAAAATATATATTTTTTACTATTTTTAAAATAGAAAAATGGTCCGCGCAAACTTTATGAAAAAAAAACATGACTCAATGTCACGTAGCGTTTTTATTTCGATCGTGATCGTGTTTGTTAAAAATTAAAAGATTCATAATCGCATTGTATTGTTTTTTAATTGGTTTGTGTTAAGTTAAAAAAATGACTTTGTGTCTTATCTTGTTGTATTTTATTACATTATACTTGTAACATATATATTTTTTTTACATATATTTATATATAGCGTGTATTTATATTTTTCATTGGACTAATTTTGTTTAACTTGAAAATTATATTTTGCAAAAGAAATAAATTTATAAGGACAAAGCAAATAAATAGATTTTTTTAATGATGTGGCTTAAGATTTTAACTCTGAAATGAAAATTATTGCTTTGATGAAAGTCGTGGCTATGCCATGCCAGCTGACACATCAGCCGGTGTAGCTATCCGGCTGATTGAAACCAGTTCAAGAAGCTTTTCACTTACATAAAACATAAATGTCTATGTCTTTCAAGTGGACTAATCTTAAAAGATCAATCCACTTGAAAAGCATTAATGGCGCAATTCGTCTTTTATTAATCAATTAATCAATTAGTCAATTTCTACTTTAATAGTAATCCTATTATGTATTGGAAAAAGATGTATGTTTTCTTTAAATTCTGTATAAATTACTACTCATAATATTGGTTTTGTGAATTTTACATAAATGGTTTGCAAAAAATAACAATTTTATGAAAAAAGTGGATATGTAGAAATGATTTGGGACTTTTGAAGTTTAAAACATAAAACAGATTCATAATTTAGTTATTCAAGGAATTTCACTAACTTTTTCAATAGATTAATTGTTTACTTGAGACACATAATTTACATATTTTATTTTGAAGTTACGTAAAGCAAATAATTTTTGAGTTACGAACATTAAAAACTAAATAAAAAAACTATATATTATTTTTTTTAAAAATTGCAAATAATTTGTGTCTGGTTAATTTTAATTTGTTGATATTTTTGAAACAATGAACTATGAATTTTACTATTTCAAATTAACATTAGGGGTAAGCAACATTCGAATCACTTGAACAGTTAATTTATTTGTTTCATTATTTTTATAGAACTAATATTCAATATGGATATTGTTAGGTATATCTTGAAGAGTAGTTTTTAAAAATATAAATTTTACAAAAAATTAAATTTTGCAAAAATTGAATGTGTATATATGAAGTAATGAATTTTTAATGTTTGGAAATACAAAAAAATGATTTAGACACTCCTTAAGAGACAATATCAAATTTAGGGGTTAATTAATCATTTTTATATGCCAAGCTGGAGAAAAATGACTTGACGGGTTCATTATTTTGTAAGACTTGGTGGACTAAATAAGACGTAATTATGATCTCTCATTAACTCTTCCTATAAACAGAAAATTAACCGCAAATGTAACAAGATTAACATGATGTTAAAACTAAAAACCCATATAATGGATCCCATAAAAAAAGTTTTAAAGGTGTGCCAAAATTAAGGGTGTTTGTATTTTTAAGTCGTGTTTTGGCACGAAACGACATGATGAGCACAATTCTGACACGAACGAGACTTACATAGTCAAATATTTTTGTATTTTTAAACTTTAATACATTACTATTTTTTAATTTTAGATTTTAATAAAACTTTATCAGTTTATTAGACTTTAGTATATTTTCGTCGCTAAATGTCAACAAAAATCACTTTTAGTGACAAAGTTTTCACATTTAGAGACGAAAAATGTAATAAAATCTAACAAATTGATAAAGTTGTATTGAAGGTTAAAATCAAGAATTAATAAAGTGTTAAAATAAAAAAATATTTTTACATCAAATTAAATACGATAATACACGAATAATACGACATGACACGAATAATCTTTTTATAATGCTATTTATAGTAGAAAATTATAACACAAATAGTGAGGGTGATTTATAAATAAATTCCAACCCTGCACCGAAATACCCTAAAGATATTGACTTTTAATTATAGCCGTCCGGCAATTTGGTCCTAATAGAATCCCATAAAGAAAGAACAATATAACAAATTATCATATGAAATTCTAAAGTAGTGCCAAATGGGTTCTCTGTCTTTGGTCCAACACATCCCATTAAAATACTTATGTTGCTTCGAAAGATTCATATGAAAATATATAGTAAATATTTACTAAACATGATATATTTATTAAGCTCCCTAGAGTACCATATTATGAGAAAGAGAAAAAAAAAATTATGGTCCCTTTGGTTCGGAGTGAAATATTTTTAATCATGGTGAGAGTAAAATGATGAAATATTTTTTCACGTATTTAAAATTAATTTTTGCTTGGTTTGAAATTGTGAATAAGTGCTCACCCTATAATCATGTAGCTTTAAGCAAAAATGGTGAACAAAATTTACTTTTCACCGCGCTGAAAAATATTTTATCCCGAACCAAACGGACCCTAATAAAGTTGCCCAAATTAAGGGTGACAATATGTTGGCGTACGACGACACCACAAACATCATTTAAATACGAACACGAAAATTTTGCATTTTTCAACCTAAAGCAAATGCGACACGTTTAAAACACGACATGGCATAATTGCTATGATTAATAAGTTTTACACCCAATTAAACACCACAATACATGAAAACACATATAAAACCACGGACAATATAATAACACGACTAACACGAGTTATAATCTACATTCGAACACACCACAACACGTCACATATTCGCATTGAAACATTATAACATAAACACTTGACTTGACAAAATCACACGACACGAAACATGACACAAACCAACATGAAGTTATAAGTTAATGGGTGGACCCTTAATAGTTTCGCGTCATATCAACGTCAACCCGATAAGACATGATAGTTAACGGTTCGTATTAGTGTTGACCTCCTTCACACATTAACACTCGTTAATTAAGACCCACTAACAACCATTCATTTAAATAAATAAGATATATTATTGAAACTTTTATAGAGTTTATGTAGCTAAATATTAATTTAATCATTACAAATTTTACTAAATGAAAGATTTAGTAATGCCAATGAATTAATAGATCTAATTGTAATAATGAGTTAAAATGTTAACCTATATACGATTCAAAATAATTAATTATCTTAATGGCTAATAACGGGTGAATATGACATGACACGACACATTTTCACATGATAACAAAGTCGCTCGTTTAAACACAAATCTGATAAATCCAAATACGATAAAAATTGACATGACTCGATACGACCCATTATCAGTGTTGTATTATTTTGTATCGTGTTATCATGTTGTCTAAAGTATCCTTCCCACCACAACTACATAACTTTGAGAGGCAACAAGGAATCAAAGAATCCCATTAACAACAAACGTTATTAACTGAAATTTTCATACAAACAATTATAACAACTTTATACTAATTGTTTTTTGTAAAGTTGGACCAAAAGGCAAGAAAAGAAAAAAAAACATATTCGATTCCAAACATTTCACTTACTACATGTGCGTCCAATGAAAAAGAAATTTTCCCCAGCATATAAATCTTCTTCAAAAAGGATATAGAAAATTTATTATATCTCTCCCATTTTTCCTCTCTATATTTTAAAACCTCTTTAATCTGTCTCTCTCTATAACGTTTTGTGGAATTGGTTTGGTCTAATATTGAAAGAGAGGTAAGAGCTTTAATTCAATATTGCTATGAATTTACCTGCAAAAAAATTCAAATTTAGTTATTTTAATTTCATTTGAATCTCTCTCTCTCTCTCTCTCTCTCTATCTATCTATATATATATATATATATATATATATATATATATATATATATATATATATATATATATATATATATATATATATATATATATATCGCGCACCCCTTCTTTCGGTCATCTTATGAAGATCGGTGTCTAATTTTTTGTATGAGTAATTTTTTTACTAATACGGCATTTTATACATTTTGTGTGACCACTATTGTGTCTTGTGTCTCTGTATTGATATTGAATCTTAGATACTAATTAATATAAACACGACACGTTAATATTGAAATATTATATCGATATTTGTACGAGTACGTTTAGGATTTCGATTGATTTTGTGTGACATGCAGAGGTCTCGTCAAACAATATACACACGATACGTTAGTATGCCATACAAAATATGTAAATTCTAATTGAGGATCAATCTGAATTACCGTATAATAATTGACGTCCATATTATATACATAATTGAACAAGGGTTGTTTAAGGAACAATTTATATGTTATACGAGCACCTCTTCACGGGCAATACAAGAAGTGATTTTAAAAATGGATAATTCAATGTTAGTCTCATTTATTGAGTCAAAGATGCATTAAGTTTCATTAATTTTTTTTAATATACCAAGTTCTTTTTCATTATAAACTACATATATTTAGACAAATATACCCTCACATATACCCATTTTAAATCCATTTACTCGCTCTCTAAAAACAAACACATAATCCCACACTCTTTCTCTCTCTAGTAGCCCCATCTCCACCCCCACCCCCACCCACCCCATCGAAGACTCGCCGAATATAGTCCACCGAAAAATCTCACCGTAGGTCACCGAAATTCTCGTCGGAGTGTTTCTCTCTCCTCATTTTTTTCTCTCTCTTCGTCTATTTCTTTGTTTTTTTCAGTCCGCTCCAACGGCACCATAGCCGATGCTGGAGAAGAAGAGTTTTTGTCGAAAAAAATGGAGTTTTTGCCAGAAAAAAATGGAGGTTTTACAGAAACAATAACTTTATCTATTTCGATTTTTCGTCAAAAAATACTGAATATTAGTGTTGTTTGATAGATCTTGAAGAGTAGGTTCCAAATATATAAATTTTGTGAATTTTGGATTTGTAGATTTGAAGTTATAGACTTCTAAAGATTTTGTAGTTTTTTTTGAAAAAAATGATGTAACAGTTGTGATGTTGTATTTTGAGGGTGTATTTGTCATTTTAATGTGATGAGTTGACAAAATAAGATATTTGACATCATTATCTCAGTAAAAAAATCTCTTACCTCACTGACTAAACTTGACTCATTGATTAAGTGAATACAACTTGATAAATATTACCCCTTTAATAAAGTGCACGTACTCTTCTTAAAATGTCCATTTATCCTCACCCAATTACTCTATACTCAAAAATTATGTGTGTGCGCTGTTAATGCTATATTATGACATTGTTCTTTGTCATATTAGAATAAATTATAGTATATTATATATTTTGATGTCATATTAGAATATGTTTATGTCATGAACAGTCAAAAGATGACACATAACACTTTTTTTTGTATCATACCACGCGGTGTCCGTGCGAGCTTTAAGCGCATCTCGACTAATCCACGTTCGTGGTTCGTTCCGCTGGGCAAACAATATTTTAACAGAGTTAGGGATCGAACTGGGGACCAAACTCAATCCACCCCCAAGACTGTCCTAGTGATAGTCTTATACCACTAGATCAAGAGGCTTGATTATGACACATAACACTTAAAAAGTGTTTGTTTGCACACAAAAATACCCCTCACCCTAGAGGCTTTAGATATGTCTTTAATTATTTTTTGTATAATTTTTTACTCTTAACCCCTGATATAATTGCATAATTAGAATTAGCAACTATAAGTTCAAAAACTATACTTACTCCCGGTTATGCCAAACACAAGTGGTTTAATGCATAAGGTACAACAGATTTGGTGTGTGGGGGTTAGGTTTGGGGGGAGGGGGTGTTAATATTAATTTTTGAACTTGAAGAGGTTAAGTCTAATTATATAAGTATTGTAGGAGGAAAAATTAAAAAAACAAAACAAAACTAATTTTTAATGTTTTTTTTCTTGGCTTTAGCCCATGAGATAATTGCATACTTAGACTTAGCCCTTTAAGTTCAAAAATTAGACTTACCCTCACGCGTGCAAGGTACATGTAGGTATGCACATGCGGGGTGGGGGATAGTCTAATTTTTTAACTTTTAGGGGAAGTAGAAATTAAAACTAATATTTTAGTTTTATAAATTCATTTCTCCTAAACTCTGCTTTCATTGAAGATGCCAATTGAGGATTGTTGTTTGTTAAATTATATAGTTGAAGGAACTACATATATTAGATAGGTTAATATATAATATCATATTTTATGTTTTTGTGTGTATGTGTGTGTCTCGTTTGTGATGTATTGAAGAAGTATTTTCAAATTGCAAAAATTGGTTTCAGGCATAGTATTAATATTTAGCATACATACATAAGAGTCTAAATTTTAGCCAGTAACGATAAACTTTGTTATATATTTGAGTTGTATTGATTTTAGGATATGTTTATGATCATGTTTGGTATAAATAAGAGACATTGAGATATAAAAATATTTGCTACAAAAAATCGAAAAATAACATTTTATGAAATTGGTATTTTCTCTAATAGAGGTTTGATGAATTCTTAATCACTATGTGTTTGTACAGATCGATATGTTATTTGTAAATGATATTGTCCTAATTGACAATACTAGTACTTAATTTAAAGTGTGGAAGAAGCGTTAAAACAAGGGAGTTTAAAAAGGTAGGACCAAAATTGAATATATGGAAAACAAGATTAACAAAACTAGCAATGCGAATGGAGGGGTAGGTTATTGAAGGTCCATAGATACCACAAGGTTGGGGTGACAATTTGTCTTTTTGGGTAGGGTTTCAGACTTATATAACATGACAAAGGTTTTTTTTAGATACAATATAACTTCTTATTTTTTTACGAGACACGAACACGAACCGTATGGAACATGCCACGATCAACACGATTTATAAAATTTGATTCTTAATTTAATAAAAATAGGCATGGTAACCCGTATAAATACACGATTGACACAAGACACGATTAATACGACTCGTAATTTGAAGTGAACACGACATGGCACGATTTTGTGTCAAAAAGACTCGACACGAACACGACACGAACACGACACGAACACGATATATAGTGTCAATTTTGGGTGGTTCCATGTCCTCTTTTCATATTGTTTCTAAAATTGGCAATCAACATCATTATTTAGGTTTGACTATCCATAAAGAGTGTGAAATTGGTGATGATATTACTTACGTAATTAAAGCAGGTTAAATCAAGTGAACAACTACTATTGACATATTTCGTGATCGACTTATATTTGTGAATTTGAGTGGAAAGTTTATATGATGGTATTAGACTAGCCATACTATTGGGGGACTAGGACTCATAAAATGAGTATGATGAAAATGTGAGAGTTAAGATGGACTATTGGTAAATTTTCGATGAGAAGAAAATTGTAGTAATGGGTTGAACTCGGGTTGTGTCGATTTTGTGTTATGTCAAAATAGGAGTTCGTATTACATATAGCCTTTTTTGTTATGTTATATCAAGCCAAAATCTCTAAATTTCGTGTGTTAAGTTCGTGTCGATTAATGGTTCACTATATGATCTTATTGCCAGTCAAAACTTTGAAGTAGATTTTCTGATTTCAAGTAAATTATAATTTAGTTTTGAAATTACACATGTTGGTGGACATTGTAAGTTGGGATATAGAATAAGATGGCAACATATGCCTGTTGGTGTTGCAGTTGTTTATTAATTTATGTTCCAATTTGATTTAATATTTTATAAGAAGAAATGTAGACTAATGGAGATATAAAATGCATGGGGTTTGATAGAGCTATTAAAACTATTCTTTTTCCCCTTTAGTGCTACATTGGTTCAGCTTTTGTGGTTTATAGGAATCTAAATTGGTATCACATTATGTGATTCCAACTTTTGATATGAAAAAATGAGACTTCATATCAGAATTTATAAATCCCGATTCTCAAAAACCACAAAAACTAAGAATAATGCAAATTGTTAAGTAGTTTGTGCACTCATATAGTTCACTAATCACAATATTCATGATATTTGTAGGTGATCTTCAATTATACATGCAGGAGGGAGAGGAGGGAGATGCGACTGAATTTCTTCAGTAGATCAAGCTATCTCACCATTGAAGACATGGACATATTGGTGATATTTATTAGGAATCAAATGGGATTGTCATATCTTATTTTTAATACTTTTGAGATTCTTTTACGAATAATGGTGCTTGGTGTGTACTCATACCTGGGGGTTATAAGTGAATATTTTCAAATCATGACGTGGTTTATACGAGGTCTAGGATGGATTATTTTTATTGTTACTATTGTTAGATTTTTTTTTTATTTTTTGAAAAGGGTGGATAGTCCTATAAACAAAGGGAACACTCTCCAAATTTTCTAAATTGTTGACTCTATTTGTGTAGGAAACAAAAATTCAACTTAAATATTGTATATTTATTTTGACAATAATTTTGTTGGAATTTTAACGTAAGCGAGTAGTGTTGTCATGGATTATAATTATCTATATTAGTTTTGTTGTGGCGTCATGTAGTCGATATATTGTGCGTTTAGTAAAATTTGAGTTGTTTATATGAGGTTCCGAAAAGATTATTTGTGGTGTTTGGAAAATTTTCACCGTGCCTTCAGGCATGGGCATTCCGCTAGTATATATATATATATACACACACACACACACACTAAAAAATCCCTTTATATGTATGTTAATTTTGTAAAAGATTTATGTGGAAATATGGATTGACAATTGGAGGATTCTCACCTTTTGGAATACGAATCATTGTAGACCTCTAAGACTATAATGTAATGTTTTTAATTGTACTATTTTAAAAATTAATCCAACCCGTAAGAGCTCCGATCCGAGCCGCCCCGTTTGTTAAATGAGATGGGTTAAAAGTTTATTTAAATAAAATAACCTTGCTCATTTGATTAAATGGGACGAGTTAGGATTCTTATATATATAGGACTAAACGCACACACTCCGAGGTAAATTTCCCTTGTTTCTCTCTTCATATATTAAAAACCAATATGCGACCACCAAACCCTGACGACTTACACCGTCATTATCCTCAAACCCACTCCCCAAACGCAAACCCAAACACTAACCCTAGCCCTAACATTAATCCGTACCAAGCCAATTCCGCATACTCATACGCACCCGCAGCCGGAACTGTGGTGTACCATGAGGCTGCCTCCGTGGCGGTGGCACCTACTTATTATCCCGACCCAAATTGGGGTTTGCACTACCCCCCGACTTCATATGTCGCTGTAAGTGTCCTACAATTTTCTACTTTCTTTTTGTTGTCTGTCATCAGTGTCCTTTTCCCTTCCTTTTTATGGGCGCGGAGTCATATAGTAGTGTTATTGGTTTGTACCTGTGGCCTGCTACTACATATAGCACGTAAGCCTAAAAATGCCCCACTTCGCAGCTAATTACCCTCAGCTACATAAAGACATACTAATCATATTTGTATTTATACTGCAAATTGTTTTGTGAAAAGTGACCTGTGTCCTACTAGATGTTTGGTTTTAGTATGAACAACTAATGGTTTGGAATTGCAATGGTTCATTTGTTTAAAGTATTTTCATCCCAAACTCTATATGTGTGTCAGAAGAATTTTGGCATAATTTGGGGTAACAATCTCAAGGAATCAGGGGACTCTGCCAAGAAAAAGGAATTAGCATCTTTAGGCGGGCCCTTTGACTTAATATTAGGAGGGCAGGTAACTAATTTTTTTGTTTCAGGCAAGGGGTCTCGTACCCAAAAAAAATGCAGAAGATACGGAAATTTTGAAAGTGTTGGGAACAGGTGTGAAGGTGGTCGTGGATAAACAATTCGAGGCTGGGTCCTCTAGTCTGACCAACTCCCTTTTGGAGGTGGTGTTAAATAATATGGCTGAGTATAATAGTGTATCTGACTTGGTGAAAGTGGGGAATGTCAATATAGTTTCGTGTGAGAAGTTTAGCGTGACTGAACTCGTGAATGTTGGGAGTATCAGGAGTGTCAGGGTGCCCCTTGCAGTGCCGACGAAGATTAAGTGCGTGTCTACAAGGACAAAAGGGGCTTTGTAGGAAATGATACTTTTGAAGATAGTGCTAGAAGAGGGTCTAAAATTCGGAAGGGCATTGGGACCTCTGCTACTACTGCAAAAAATAGTAAAGGAGTTTATCACGGTAATGCCATGATAGGTCTTAAAAATATTAAGACTTTCAGATGCTTCGGTAATAATAAAAAAGGCAAGGTGGCGGGCAGGCGTGGTGGTAGTACGGTAACGTCTAGTGGAACAATTGAAGCGAGAGGCCGGGGCCTTGTGGAGGAGCCAATTAATAATAACAACACAGTTGTGGTGGCTAGTGAAACAGTAGGCTCGAGTGGTACGGGGTGCGCATCCCTACGAGATAGTGGGGTTTCGAATTTTGAGGTGTTAGATAACTCTAAATTGTGGGTGGACAATGTGATACCGACTCAAGAGGGGAGTGATTGGGGTAGCGAAATAGAAGGTTATGAAGAGGACCCGGTGGGTTGGAGGGAGGGTATGTTTGAAGCAGTGATAATTGACTCGGGGGTGGACTTAGAAGGGAGCGAGAGGGATGCTCGGGAACTATTCGAGAAAATAGAGAGGAGGGGTAGGGATGGGGAAGGGGTGAGGCGTGGTGGGAGTGTGATAAATTTAGTGTAGTAAATCTATGAAGTTAAGAATTATATCGTGGAATGTTAGGGGGTTGAATGATAGAACAAAGAGGGGGGGGGGGAGGGCTGTCTCTAGGTGGAAGCCCGACATTTTGTGTCTACATGAGACTAAAATGAGTACTATGGACGCTGTTGCATTAGGTCCATTTGGGGGGAAGGGGAGTGAATTGGGCTAGTTTGGATGCAGAGGGAGCATCAGGCGGGGTGGTTATTTTGTGGAATTCAGGGGTGGTTGACTTGATTGGGAGTATGAAGGGGGATGGCCCCTTTCTTGTCTATTTAAAATTTAGAGGATGGGTTCACTTGGTGCTTCTCCAGAATTTATGGGCCAGTGGAGGATGCTAGTAGGTGGGAATTGTGGTAAGAGTTGGCAGGAGTAAGTAGGGTCTGGGACGTCCCCTTATGCTTCTGGGGGGACTTCAATGTGGCGTGGTTCGCTTCAGAGAGAAGTAATGGAGGTAGAGTCAATAGATATATGAGTGACTTTTCATATTTTATTGATGATATGGAGTTAGTAGATCTTCCGTTGGAGGGTGGCCTATTTTCGTGGTCAAGTTTTCGTGATAGCCCGTTCATGTCTCGTCTAAACCGATTTCTCATTTCTAAGGGGTGGGAGGAGCACTTTCAGGGGGTGGTCCAGTCCTGCTTGCCTAGAGTCACCTCAGATCATTGTCCAGTTCTTTTAGAGTGTGGTGGTGGTGGTGGTGGAAAGAGGGTTGTACTCCTTTTAGGTTTGAGAATATGTGACTCAAGGAGACAGATTTTGTGGATAGAGTTAGATCTTGGTGGACAGGTTATGAGGTAGAGGGGAACGCCAGCTTCAGGTTGGCCGTAAAACTGGGATTACTTAAGGAGGATATTAAGTAATGGAATATAGGGGTATTTGGGAATGTGCGACTGACTACCAGATACTTTGAGGAGGTCAGGTTTCTCGACGAAAAGGAGGGGAGAGTCAGGCTCTCTGAGGAGGAGAAAAGGGCGATGGAGGTCAAGAAGGGTGAGATCGGTGTCAGGCTCATTCAGAAAGAAATTAGCTGGAGGCAGAAGTCGAGAGCGTTGTGGTAGAGAGAGGGGGACTCGAATACCAAATTTTTTCATGCGGTGGCTAGTTCTCAGAGGCGTAACCATCACATCGGGAAAATCGAAGTGGGGGGAGTGGTGCTTGAAGACGATAGAGATGTGAGGGGGGGCATTTCTCAATTTTATGAGAATCTTTTTAGGGAAGAGGAGGCGTGGCGTCCCACTATCGATGGGGCCCGACTTGGGGAGTATATCCAATTCTGAGGCTGTCGAGTTGGAGGGAAATTTCACCGAAGAGGAGGTTGTGACACCCCGACTAATTTAAATACCGGGTAGCTACTCCTTTATTTAAATTAATACAAAATGCCAAGTTGGTTCAGTTCAAATTACTAGCCACCTAATATTTAAAAAGTGAGTTGTCAATTTTAATTAAATCCGATTAACATGACATCCATTTAAATTATGAAATACTAATATCACAACAACATCACAGTCGCCAATAAATAACAATGTAATAAACTAAATCTGGAGGAATACACCTCACAAAATTCCAAATACTGAAGTAACAAATACATGCTTGAATCATTAATTTAATTACAACCCAAAATATGAAATAAAAACTGAGTAAATGATATGTCTCTAAAAGAAATGGGGCGACATGCCCTACAGATGAATAAATCTGAAATAGAGTCAACATAGAAAGTGGAGGCGTCTACTATCGAGGTCCTGTAACTTTCACAGCAGCTACAACACGTCACGGGAATATAACTCCTATGCTTGGTGTCCTTGTGGCTGGGCACCTAAAAAGGTTTTTACAAAAATAGATTTGAAAGAAAACGGGTCAGAGCCCGATTGTGAAAACAGTTTAATAATAGCAAGTGTTTAATATCATTAAACAGTGAATATAAAGTACATGATAGTGTGTGCACTCACATGAGTTCCTCACCTCTTAACTAATTGTGCACTCCTATCGTACCCGTACCCATTCTAGTTATTCCCATATCTAACTAGTCCAAAATAAAATCTAACATTACTATACGATTCACAATTTAATTCAGGCATCTTCATTTAAACAGAGTCTTACTTTTCTTCACAGTTTCCCATATTAGTAATACTAATTACTAGAGATCTTCCATTTTATCTTTACAAAACGTTGCTATTATTTATACTCACATTTATACATGACAGTTTATTTCAATTAACAGTATATTATTCTCGTCATCAATATACAATACTAGCACCCCGAGACTAAGCTGCGGTGCACACATACTCTGCTATCCAATCCCGGTACATCACGTACATAAGGACCACACATTCCAAATCTCTCAGGAATCGTTCTCAAATAGCAACAATCACACATAATGGAGGCGAACATAATTCACATCACATGGGTCACGCACATGCCTACGCTCCCATGATCAGCAAACTTATTAACTTCTCAATAAGTCTTTCTCTGACCTATGTTCTCGAGGTACCAATCTAAATTCCCCCGTAGGCACACAAAGATTAGATGGCCCTGATCGAACGTCGACCTCCCATGATAGCAAGTATGGTAGGTATGTTATACACAGATAACTACATATACTAAGCATTCGCACAACTTAGATATCTCAAAATATTAATAGAGGTGTACTTATCGTTCTTATACCATCATTTAGTGTTATACGTTTACAAGTCCCCGGTTTATGTACATTAAGGTTGTCAATTTCCTCTCACGTCGTAATTAGATACTCGTTTCCTAATCCACAAATGTCCTCCGGTTTACTACAAGAATCTAAGTTTTACTCCTCAAAGTACTCCAATCTCACAATTATACCCACTAGTCAATAAGGGAAGGTGATTACTGCGTTAAATAAGTTTACGGGACATTTGAAATAAAAATCAGGCCTAAAAGGCCATTCTGTCAACTCGTTAGAAGTCTCGTTCGAACGAGTGTCGTTCGAACGAAAGGTTTCGAACGAACTATCAAGTCGTTAGAAGGGATACTGTCATCTCGTTAGAAGCTCGTTCGAACGACCTGTGCAGGTCTTCTAACGAGATGGCAGAATACGCCCAGAAAATCCCAAACTCGTTTCTTCTTTATTCTCCTCTTCTCTAAATCCACCCTAAGACTATCCAACTACGTTTTAATGCTGGTAAACCATTTTTAGTCACCCTAGATCATTCCTAAACATGCTTTTGGGGTCAAATCTTACAAATTAACATGCCAAAATCATAAATCCCTAATTCTTGTTCCAAACCCTATGAACTTGAACCCGTAATTTAATTTCATAAAAAGTCTCCTTATTAATCCGTTTTCAGATCATCAAAAGTTATGTTTTGTATATTAAATTTGTCCATAATCATCTACATGTAAATTCCTACCTAAAACCACAAGTTTCACAATAATTTCATTGGGTGTTCTTCATCAAAATTTCCAAGACATAAACAGTTTTATACACTACACATGGAGGAAATATTCATTGCAAATAACGACATCAAAACACTTGCCTTAGATTTGTTTCTTCTGAATTGATGTTGGTGAACGAAGGCTGATTTCTCCCCTTTCTCTACAGAATTTTCCCAAGGATAGTGATGGTGGTTGGAGGTTTCTTTTGGAACTCTTCAAACTCCCCCTTTAACTCCCGTAGCCCACTAACTTACCTAATGCTGATAATGGACGTAATGGGTTCATTAGTAATATATTATTTAACCCTAAAATTTGTGGGTTTTAATTCCCATATTTTTAAAATTACCAAAATACCCCTTTAGGTGTAGCCGGTTTGGCCTAAAAGTGCTCCGGGATCCAAACTAAATCCCCGGCTAGTGTTTTCCGACTATTTCGACCCTTCCGAAAACGTTGGCGCACTCAAAATGACCATTCGGTTGATAAAAATATAAATCACTTTTTAATTTAAATAATTTCGTTCCTGACGCGACTGACACGCGCGTCCCAACTAAGTTTCCCAACTTGTCGCACTTCTGCCTCGTGACAATTTTTTATACTTTCAATACTCATGAAATATTCAATTTTAATATCATAATCAAATACTAACTCACATCTCGCTAGTATTTATATCCGGATTAATTCCCAATTAATTCTCATTTAATTTAATTAATCCCTTAAATAAAAATCAATAAAATTACGGGGTATTACAGAGGTTGAGCAGGTCCTAAAATCGATGTGTGGGGATAAGGTCCCTAGTCCGGACGAATGGCCAAGGGGAAGTTATGGGTGTCAACAATGCTTGTGGTGTTCTTCGAATGGAGGAAAAGCACTGGCACTTGTCACACTTCTTGGCATAGGCTATACAATCAGCCCTCATCGTCGGCCAGTAGTATCCCTGCGTCATCACCCTTTGCAAAAGCGTCTGACCTTCTAGATGTGCTCCACAGGACCCTTCATGGATCTCTTTAATTAATTCTTTCACCTCGGAGGGGTGTACACATCTCTGCAAACCTGCCATAATTCCTCGTCTATATAAAACACCATTAGTTAATACATACCGAGCAACTTTAAACTTCAATTTTTTAGTTGTGAGCTTGTCAATTGGCAATTCTCCCTCCTCGATATACGCCCTGATGGGATCCATCCAAGATGGTCCTGAATCAAGGGTGATAAAGTTCATCGTCAGATCTTCATCTATGCTCCGATTAGCTAACACTTCAATTGGGATTATTCGTCGTAGCTCGGTGCGAGTAGCTGATGCTAGTCGAGCTAGGGCGTCTGCTCTCACATTCTCCATTCTTGGTATTCTGACCAGCTGAATAGCGGCAAATTCTGACACCAGCTCCTTTGCCTTTGCATGATATCTGATCATTAATTCTCCTCTAACTACATATACTCCCATAATTTGGTTTACGATCAATTGAGAGTCACTGAAGATCACAACCTGCTGAGCCTCCATAATTTTTGCCAAATTAAGCCCTGCAATCATGGCCTCATATTCAGCCTCATTGTTGGAAGCTTTGAATTGGAAACTCAAGGCGTATTCCATGCCGACCTCATCCGGAGTGCTCAAAACTATCCCCGCGCCACATCCTGCAGTGCAAGATGAGCCATCTACATATAGCCTCCATATAGGTAACCCGTTTTCGAATTTCTGATCAGTCAGAGTTCCTCGGTGAAATATTTGCTGCTTCCTTTCCTCCTCGGATTTTTCTTACTCTTCGTCGATCATTTCTTCTTGCCCTTTTACCAACCGGAGTTGGTCTGAGCTCGAATTCAATGATCCTGTAACATCCACTTGCCCTTTTACCAACCGAAGTTGGTCTGAGCTAGTGTCTGTTGATCCTGTAACATCCACAGGTTGATCAACGAGCAACTTTTATTCCTCGTCCGGAGTGCTCATAACTTTCCCTGCATCACATCCTGTAACATCCACATGCCCTTTTACCAACCGGAGTTGGTCTGAGCTTGTGTTTGTTGATCATGTAACATCCACAGGTTGATCAACGAGCAACTTTTGTACCTCGGCGGTATCAGGATAGGTGAACTCCGCTATAAAATCTGCTACAGCCTGCCCTTTTAATGATGATCTGGGTTCATAAATTATATCATATTCACCGAGCTCTATTGCCCAGTACATCAATCTCCCTAATTTTTTTGGCTTATGAAGGGCTTGTCTTAATGGCGCATCGGTATATACTACTATAGTGTGAGCCTGGAAGTATGGCCTCATTCTCCTACTCGCCTCAATCAGCGCCAGTGCCAATTTCTCCAGCCTTAGATATCTGATCTCTGCTCCTCGGAAGGCCTTACTTTTGTAGTAAATTGGCTTTTGTACTCCATTCTCCACTCTGATCAATGCCGATTTAACTGCATTCACAGACACTGCAAGGTACAAATATAATTTTTCTCCCATCACCGGCCTGGACAACAGTGGAGGTGCTCCCAAGTATTTCTTCAAGTCTTGAAAAGCCTTCTCACATTCATCACTCCACTCAAAAGTCTTTCTGAGTGTCTTGAAGAATGGGAGACATCTATCAGTTGCTCGTGACACAAATCTGTTGAGTGTCGCTACTCGTCCTGTGAGACTCTGTACTTCTTTCTTCGTTGTTGGAGATCGCAACCCTAATAGAGCTTTGATATTTTTAGGATTTGCTTCAATGCCTCGTTGATTGACAATGTACCCGAGAAACATGCCTTCTCGTAATCCAAAGGTACACTTCGTCGGGTTCAGCTTCATTTGATATTTATCTAGTTGATCAAAAGTATGACTTAAGTCAACTAGATGATCGACAGCTTTCTTGCTTTTCGTCAGCATATCGTCAACATAGACTTCCATATTGTCACTGATTTGTTCAGCAAAGACCTTGTTCATCAGCCTCTGATATGTCGCACCTGCATTTTTCAAACCAAAAGGCATAACATTATAACAATAAGTTCCCCTAGGGGTAATGAAAGAAGTACTCTCCCTATCTTCAGGTTTCATTTTGATCTGATTGTAACCAGAATAAGCATCCATGAAGCTCAGCAACTCGTGTCCCGAGGTAGCATCCACCAGTTGATCAATTCGAGGCAATGGAAAGTGATCCTTTGGGCATGCTTTGTTGAGGTCGGTGAAGTCTACACACATCCTCCACTTGTTGTTCTTCTTCTTTACCATCACCACATTAGCTAACCAATCTGAATATTTAACATCTTCAATGAAACAAGCTTTCTGGAGCTTCTCGACTTCCTCCTGTATAGCTTGATTCTTCTCGGGACCGAATACTCTTCTTCTCTTCTTCAAAGGCTTGATCTCTTTATTCACATTGAGCTTATGACATAAGAAGTTTGGGTCTATCCCAGACATAGACTCCACGCAAAAGTTTGTCTTCTGCTTCTAAGGAAAGTTATCAATTCCTATTTTAATGAGGCTTCCAACGATGAACCTATTTGAGTAGTTCGCTCAGGGTGCTCATCGTCCAGAATGATGTTTTCAGTAGCTTCCACCAATTGACCCTTCACAAGTTGCGACTCATCTCGAAGATCCAATGTTTCAATATCTGCACCTTCATCCACTTGATAGGTAGTAGTCTTTTTCTTTGATTCTTCCAGTTATTCTTGCTCGGCGGATGAATAATAGCATTCCCGAGCTACTTTCTGATCACCTTTCACAAGTCCTACTCCAAAGTTTATTGGAAATTTTAGGCACTGATGCACTGTAGATGGCACATCCTCGAACTTCTTCAATCCTACTCTTCCCATGATGATATTGTACGATGATTGGACATTCTTATCCATCACGAATAAACGTATTCTTTCTGTCCGAAAAGCAGTCCACGTACCAATGAATATATCCAACTTGATCGTCCCAAGTGTAAATACTTTCTCGCCAGCAAAACCGATGAGGGGTCTGTGGTAAGGGTCCAGTTGAGATAGCTTTAGATTTAAACTATCGAAACACGAGTAGAACATGATGTCTATCGAGCTACCATTGTCGACCAGCACTCTTGAAATCATTACCTCCTTCATTCTCATCTTGATCACCAGTGGATCATCGTGAGGATATAAAACACCTGCAAGGTCATTTTTGAAAAACCGATGACCAATTTCTCCTTGTTCACCTTTCTCGGGCGATCCTCCTCAGCTAAATTTATTCGCTGAATATACGAGCAAGCTTGAGCCTCACCGAGGTAAGCTTTCCTTTCTGCAGTAAGGTCTCCTCCGCCTGCATCTCCTCCTGTAATGACATTATAATCAAATGACCCAAAGCGTATTGAAAATACCTCTCGTTCTGGCTGCCTCAGTTTCTTGGGAAGATCGGGGTCATCCTCTGGATCAACTTCATGGTTTCTCTTCTTGTTTTCCTCTGCTCGACGAGGAGATCTAGACCTCTCTCTAGTTCGGTCGTTGTTTCTTCTTTCGCCTCCCCTATCAACATACTTTGCTAGCTTTCCTCGTCGGATGAGTGTTTCAATCTCATTCTGAAGAGCTATGCAATTTTTGGTCATATGGCCATGATCCTTGTGAAACTCGCAATATTTTTCCCTATTCCTCGTGTCAGGGTCTTCCTTTATTTTCTTTGGCCAGTTTAACTCCTTGCTGTTCTTAGTTTCTTCCAGGACGTGGTTGATATTTACCTTCAAAGGTGTGTAATTATCAAATTTCCTCAAGACCTCCCATGACGACCTATTTTTGGATTGTTTGTCACCACCATTGTTCTTATGTTCTTTCTTCTTAGCTTTATCACCTTCCACCTTGGTTTCTTTGGCGTCCATATTCTTCTTCGCAGACATAGCCTCCTCAGCATTCATAATCTTGGACGCTTTTCCCATCAGGTCCGACATGGTTCGAGGTGGATCTTTGGCCAAAGTGTAGTACAACTTGTTTGGCAGTAGTCCACTCATCAAAGTAGTAATCGTTGTCTTCTCCTCATAATCAATGACTTCGAGTTTCTCGTTATTAAAACGAGTTATATAGTCTCTGGTACTCTCACCAGCTTTTTGTCTAACATTTAACAAATGTGCTACTCGTTTAACTGGCTTTGCTCCAAAGAAGAAATTCCCAATGAATAACTCGGCCAGTTGAAGAAAAGTTGAAATCTTACCCCGAGGAAGATTATTATACCATATTTGAGCAGATCCGGTAAGTGTTCCTGAGAATGCTCTGCATCTCATCTCATTTAGGACAGCATAGATGTCGGCTGCAGCTTGGTATTGTTCTATATGAAGGACAGGGTCAGTCTTCCCATCATACTTGGGAGTCACAACAGGTGCTTTGGACTTTGATGGTGTTGGAAAATCAACAATGTCCTGAACAAAAGGTGTTCCTCGAACAAAGGTTCGTTGTAGAGGGTTCTTGGCCCTAGCCATTTCCCCTAATCTATCCTCCAGCCTCTGAATAGATCCTTCCCATGCATCATTTCCTTCCTCGGGCCTATTAGTTAGAGCAACTGATCGCGTTGACGTGGCTTCTTGGGATTTATCTTGACGAGCAACTGGTCGGTCATAGGATCTATCTTGACGAGCAGCTGGTCGCGACTGGGCAGATCCTTCCCTTAAATATGATGGTCGTCGAAAGCTCCTCGACGCTACATTAAGAGGACTTTTGTTCCTCCCATGGCCTAATCGGTCGAAAGGAGAAACCCTACTTAATCTTTCCAATGCACTGGTCCTTTCTGGGGAGAGGGTGACACGTTGTTCAGTATCTGTGGCCCGCACTGACTAAGTTCATCCAGGTTGATAAGAAAAATCTTCAGATTCCTCATTGCGATTAGTACGCCTAGTACGCAAAGAAGGCGTACGGGTATTTCTTTGAATGCTTCGTGGTCCGGAATGGGCTGATGCACCGCCGTGGAGAGTTTGGATGAGATGTCGCATTGTTTCTTGCATGACGGTCTGGCCCTGAGCCAGATTTGCCATTATTCCAGTCAGATCTGGAATAATTGGTGGAGCAGATGGATTTGGAGGGGTTTCAGCATTTCGATTGCTGGATTCAGGAATATCAGCATTGGTAATGGATTGTTTTTTATGAAAAACGATATTATCAATCGTTTCCCACAGACGGCGCCAATCTGTTGATGTAAAAAATTAGATCACTCTAATAATTCAATCACAGATAAATAAATGAGACAAAAGATTTTAAAGTGGTTCAGCCTTATAAGAATGGCCTACATCCATTGTTGTTTTATTGCTGAGTGTTTGGGAATTCTCGATTTATGTTCTATCAAGAGATTCCGGTTTGGCCTCTTACAATGAGGATTGTACAATGTATTTATAGCCCTGAGGCTGTAATGTGAAAGGGTAATACATTAAATGGTATACATATGAAAGGGTAATACATTTAATGCCCTTTTTGTGTGTGCGTCTGATTGATAAGCATTTAATGAGCAGTTAAACTGTTGATATCCTGCTTCGAGGTGCAGCTCGGACCGCTTGAGCTTCTCGGTGCTAAAGAATTCCTCAGAGAGGTGTCTTCTCGGTGCTAAAGAGTTCCTTGGAGAGGTATGTTCCTCGGAGCGTATGAGTTCCTCGGAGTAACATGGTTCCTCGAAGCGTGTGATCATCTCGGAAGTGCTTGTTGTTTCCATGTAGATAGCCACGTGTCTTCATATGATTGGTCCATGTCAGCAGATTAAATTTGGTATCAACAGTGATATTTAAACATTTTGGAAGACCCATATAAAAAATCAACTGAAAATAACTTTTTTTTATTATTTTTAAAAAATCGGTACGTAAAATTTGATATATATAAGAGTCTGGTTCTATATCTATATAATAAAGGAGGAGGGATTTTTTGTCTCCCCCAACTAACGGCTGAGATTACATTTTATAGGGGTTGGTCTTTATCAACTAACAGTTTAAATCGATTGAGATTGGATGTGAGGATATGAATCTAAAGGTGAAATTGAGTGCCACGTGGTCTCGAGTTTGGGAACACTTGGTCTACCTCGAGAGTTTCTCAGTGTACTTTATCTCGAGCCTCTCAATCTCACCTGCTCCACTAGCTGAAAACATCCTTCTCTCTTTGCTTCCTCAAGAGTCTCTCTCTTTCACAAACGCCCTCATTTATTTCTTTACCTTTGGTAGGAATATATTGAGAGAACCTGTCTACCATTTTGGAACTTGGAATCTGCCTTGAGAGCCTCTCTCTCTCAAATGCTCTCATCACGACAAAGAAGCTCCATGAAAAGCTTCATCACGACGAAGAAGGTTTATGCCTCCAACCGCCTCTCCGGTGTCATCAACGATATATATATATATATACATACACAAATAATATATATACATACACAAATAACCTTTTTTTGATGATAATCTCATTTATTCTTTTACCTTTGGCAGAAATATATTGAGAGTTCTTTGTCTACTGTTTTGGCAGAATTATATTTGAGATCTCATTTTTTTGCCCTTTTCAACTTTTGGGGGCTTTGTTCCTCAATTTGGGTCTAATTATTTTTTCGCCGTAAGCTGAGTATTGAGCAAGATGAAATTTATGAAGATTGGATCTAAGGCTGGTACGTTTCAAACTGATGGGAACCATATCATGTAAGATTTAAATTTGTTTAAGTAATTTGGTTGTATTTTTTTCAAAGGCTGGATCTAAGGCTGGATCTAAGGAGGGTTCGTTTCAGACTGGGTTTAAAAACGGTTTGAATTTTTTTACTATTGAAAAATGTTTTATGGGTTTTCAAACGTTTTTAATTTTTTGGGCTTTTTCATGTCTCTTTTTTGTTTTTTTGTTCTTGGTGTTTGTTTAGTTTTTATGTTTTTTTTTATTTTTAACATCTACTGCAATACAGTTGTGAAGCACTGATGTCTGTTGTCATAGCAGGTCTCATTAGAGAACATATGGAAAGATTCATAATGACTCACGTACTTTTTGGTTTAAAATCATTTGGGTATGGAAATCTAAGGATCTCGAGGCAAGTGTTGGCCATTCCGACTCTCAACCTTCAAAGCGTGTGAAATTGAATGAATAAACCTATCTCTTAGAACTGACAAGATAATATTAATGTGTGTAGTATCTCAATCTTTATGTAGAGCAGATAGAGCTTAACGATTAGGGACAATTGTGACTCTCATGACATGTCATCTTCTTAGTTAAATTCTCGTGGGCAAGGGCTTCTACTGCCATCTCTTCAACTTAGTTAATAAGCAAACTTTTGAATTTTGATTTATGGTATCTGTAGACTCCCCTGATAAGGATGAACACATGAATTTTAATGGAAACATGAAACAACATTTTTTTAAAAAAAAAGTATAGAAATCAAGGTTTGAAACCTATAGTTTTGTAAGGCCATGTGTTGGTGTCTATTTTGTTTCTTCTCTTCTTTCATTCTACAAGTATTTTTTGGGGGATGTTATTTAGTTTATTTACTAATTTTTTCTTCTAATTAGGTTTGTATTGATGTTGGTCTTGATTGATTTTATTTGGATGTAATCTACAATGGAGGCAACTCTTCTATTGTAGGTGATCAAGCTGTGATGTGAGATGTTAGTTTTTTTACTGATGTAGCTTTTTTTGAAGTCTTATTTTTATTTGATCAGCAAGGTTCGTCGCAAGGTAACAGGCGCAAATATGTATTTTTACAAAGAATTAAGATTGATATCACGCAAGTGGCAAAAAGGATTAAATTTTTTAGTTTAGCTATCTAATAATTTTTTTTTTCAAGTTGTAGCTTAATTGTTAAGTAACTTCCAAAGATTTATTTGTATTCGAAAGCACTGTGTCATATTCTAAAGAGTTTTTTTTCAAGTGGAATCTTTAATTTAAATTAATGTAAATATGTGTTGCAAGCTAAAATTTGTGTGAATGAGACTGTGTCGTATTCAAAATACGTGTTGATCTCATTATTTATTTCAACCCACAAAGCTTTCATTTATGTCTTATAAAATGTGGGCTTTTGTAGATTAGCAAAGAGACCTTTGTATTCATGTCTTTTTATTTTTATTTTTTTTATCTAAGGTGGGATAAAATTTGGACACCTCATGTGTCATATTAATGTTATTTTATGCCATTAATAAGTACGATAACAAATGCATGATAACAAATGTCATTTTATGTTATCGGGTCGTATCAGTTCGCATAATATTATTCAGAACGTTTATCTTATAAGTTTGTCATCACAACAAACGCGGGACCCAAGGACTTTCCAAAATAACCCAATGTTCGAGACATGTTGATGGAATCAAAACTCATGCATACACATTTTTAATTAATTTTTCAGAATATTACATTTAAAAAAATTACGTTTTTGAATTTTTCTAACTGTAAATATTTTATATTACTAATATTACTCAGTGTTTTTATTTATTCCCAATATTACTGTTGATGTAAAAAATTAGATTATATCTAATTATTTAATCACAGATAAATAAAATGAGACAAAGAACTTTTAAAGTGGTTCAGCCTTATGAGAATGGCCTACGTCCACTGTTTCTGTTATTGCTGACTGTTTAGGAATTCTCGATTACAAGTTTTCTCAAGAAATTCTGGTCCCCTTACAATGAGGATAATACAATTTATTTATAGCCCTAAGGCTGTAATGTGAAAGGGTAATACGTTCAATGCCCCTTAAGCGTATACATATATATGATAATAATAATAAACATTTAATGCGCAGTCAATCTGTTGGTTATCCTGCTATTAATTCTTTGTCTGAGGTGCAGCTCGGACCGCCTAAGCTGCTCGGACCGCCTAAGGTCCTCGGTACTCAAAAGTTCCTCGGTACTCAAAAGTTCCTCGGAGAGATCTTGTAGGTCGGAGCGTCTGAGTTGATCGGGGAAGCAGAGTTCCTCATTGCAGTATGGTTCCTCGGAGTCAAGGTGTTGTTCGTAAGTGTTTGTCGTTGCCACGTAGATTGCCACGTGTCTTCACCCAATTGAGCCATGTCAACAAACTAAATTTGGTATCAACAGAAGCCCCCAATGTTTCATAGTTCGAAATTTGAGGAGTGTGGAACATTCTTTCTCGATATATGGTGGTTTTAAATGGTTATCCTGAAATTTAGGAGTATTTTCTTTTGTATTTATTTCTTCTTCCAAATTCGTAGAATCGCTCTTTTTTGAATTTTTTTAACCGCTTCGATTCCCGCGCCCCTTTTGTCTTTTTAGCCGCCGGTAACTTAACCGTCTCTTTTTGTAATCATTACTTTTACCCTTTCCCAAGGCAAAGTATTTAAACGTTGCAGAAAATCCCATCGTCTTGTACTTTTTCAAATTTATCTCTTTGAGTTTTTCATCGTCTCTCTCTCCTGTGCGTTCATCTCTTCCATCATTTGTTGTCAACAAACTCATCCCTTTCCTGTAAGATTTTCTTCTTTCTCTTTGATTTCCTTCTTTCATCATGGTTTATCCTGTAGAATCGATTGATAAGTTTCGCCCTGATTTCTCTATTCCCTCATGAGTTATTTTGGAAGAGCTTTCTGAGCCTTCAGACTATTTTCGTTTGGCTGAGGGACATTGGTTTCCCAGTCTCTTTATTGCTGAGTGTGGCTTTTCTTTTCCCCCAAACCCTCTATGTCTGGAATTCTGTCAATACTTTGACGTAGTTCCTGCAAGAATAGCTCCCAATACGTGGAGAATAGTTAACGGTTTTTATAGATTAAATCAAATTCATGGAACTCGTATAGGAATTCCTAAAATCATGTTTTGTTATAAATGGGCTGTGGGCGATAATACTTTTTATTTAAAAACTAGGTTTTTAAATAGAGCTTTAGTTGTCAATCTCCCAGATGCCAATTGGGACTACTTTGAGCACGGGGTTGTTATGAAAATTTGGCAACACCCTCCATTAACTGGAGATGATGTTTACCTGGGTCCCAGATGTCCTCCCTATGGCAATGGGATAGGTTGTTTTTATTTTATTTTCAAAATTATGCTTCCTTTGTGTTTGATAAAATGTGCCACTGATATTTTAATTTTGATTTATTTGCAGTTGATAGCAAAAGAAAATCTCCAAAAGAGGCAGACGTTAATATAAGGCATTTAAAACTTATCTGGAGTTTGCATTAGACTGTTGCCGACGAGCATATTAGGTCAGCTTCATATTTGCTTCAGTACAAGAGTTACACCTCCTCTTTTACTGCTCATCCGGTGATAAGCGACGCAAAACCAATACCAGCCTCTACAAGTTCTTCACCTGAGTCACATATTCCTTTGAGTGAAAGGATGAACAAAAGAATACCTCCTACCCTTTTTCAGAAACCTGCCTCTGGTGCTGGAGAGGCAAAAAGAAGTAAGCTTGATGTCCCAGGAGAAGGGACAAAGAAAATTGATGCACCTCCCTCGGCTTCTCCTGTGAAGGTGGTCGAGAAGCCCCCAATGGCCCCGAGCAAGGCTGCTGCTCCAGGCGAGGTGATTGTCATTTCTCCGACTAAGACTACAACGTTGGTCGAGAAAGTTGATGCTCCTCTGAGGAGGCTGAAGAAAAGCTCCTCTGTCAATTTGGCTGAATCCATCTCTCTGCCCCCGACTAGTGGTGTTCCCACTTTTGTTCCCCCGAGCTCTGCTATGAGCTCGGTGAAGACTTGGATCATTCTCGAGATCCAAGGTATTGAAGAAAACCTTTCTCGGGACACGGTTACCACATTAGCAGCTCGTCACATTGCTTCTGTAAGTCTTACAGTCTTAAATTTTCATTCTTTCCTTTTTGTATTTGTGCACTAACTTGCTTTCGTTTTCTTTTCACAGTTGGTGAGCTGTTTTAATACAATTTTGAAGATAGATGAAGCTATTAAAGCTCCAAGCTCCTCGTCTGGTGTAGAGGAAGCTTTGGTAGGCCTGGCGCAATCTCTGAAAGATTCTCATCAGAAATATGATGATGATAAGGCAATTTGGGAGAAAAAGCTTACTTCGACTGAGCAGGAGAAGGCTCAGGTTATTGAGGTCTCCAAGGGGTTGGAGAAAAAAATGAATGATTTAGAGAAGAAGAATAAAGAGCTCAAAAGGAAGCTCAAAAATGCTGGGGAGCTTGAAAATAAGCTCAAGGCTGCTGAGGAGGAGTTGGGTCAACTTCGGGAAGTAAGTCTTCAGAAAGAGGAAGTTGAGAATAAACTGAAGGCTGCTGACAATCTTCTTTCCGAGAAGCTTTCCTCGGAGAAGACAAAGAGGAAATTGGTTGTGAAAAAATCTTTCAGTGCCAGCTGGGATAAAGGGTGGAATACAGGTTTTGCTTCCATGATGTCGCAAGTGGAATATGGAAGCCTCAAATACTTTAGTTATGGATGGGTCGTTGCTCTGCAGGAGATGAAAGTTGATGAAAATTCTGAACTCTTTCAGCGACACATCCCTCGTCCCCCTCCAACTCCTGAAGAAGAAGAAGAGGATGAAGCTGCCTCTGAGGAATCTTCCATGGTGATGGGAGATCAAATTTCTCATCCCCCAACTATCCATCCCATTGGCGAGGAACTTCAACTACCTGTTACTTCCTCCGAGCAACCTCCAGCACTTCCCGAGCAACCCTCTGCTCCATCCGAACAACCTACCTCCTTGTCCTAGCCTCCCAAGAAAGTTTTGGGAGACAAGGAAAAGGTGTAGAGTTGTTCGGATTTCTCTCTATTTTATTTTTCTTTGTCAAATGTAACTTCTGAACATGTAACTCTGAACTTTGTACTTCTGAACTTTGTGATGTAATAAAATTTGAACTTTTGCTTATGCATACTGTTGATTCTCTTCTTCATGCTCTGTTTGTACTCTTATTGATTATTGCTTTTTCTTCCTCTACTAGTTTCTTGCCAGGATGTAATTATTGTCTGCTCTTGATACAAAGCTGTTACGGTAATGCAACGAATATTTTAAAGTCGTTCATACAGACATGAGTGCAGCTCAAATCACTGACATCCTCGATCATGGTGCTTCAGAGCAAGAAATTGAAGCCTATCAGTATTTGAAGTGCCTACTCGACCGTGTAGTGGCTAACAACTTAGCATACTATGATATGATTGAGGATCTTCAAGGCACTCTTGAAGAACTTCAGCAACAATATAAGGAATCCACTGCTCTTTTGCACGAGGGGTACGAGAAGAAGTATCATCAAATCTGTGCCGATAAGGGATATGATAAATGGTTTGCTGCTTACGATGTGAGGGAGAGAACTTTGAAGGCTGAGGTCGAAGAGCACAGACAGATAGCTGAGTTATTAGAGCAAGAAAATAATAATCTGTAACGAGAGGGGTCTCAGTTGAAGTCTGCAGCTTCCACCTCAAATGCTTTGATCCCAGTGACCGACGAGGGATTCTCTTTCTTGGAGGTCGAAAACGCCAACCTGAGGGATGAGTTAGAAACCTTTAAGAGGTCTGGCCCTTCTACATCTACTTGGGGACGAGCAAGAGCTGCTCGGATTCCTGTCGAGGAACAGAGGACTCAATCTGCTCTAGAGAACCAGGCCTTCCAACTGATGGCAAAGAACCAGGCATTGGCTGAGATGTCTAAGAAGATCAGGGGTCTGGAAGAGCAGCTTTCTTGCGCAGAAATCTATCTTGGAAAATAAAGAACTCTTTATAAAAAATCTCCACGAGCAACTGGAAAGATTGACATATCAATTCCACAAGCAGCCCAGAGAATTCTAGATGGCTGGATACAACGAGGCTCTCTACCATTTGGATGATCGTATCCAAAATGCAAATAATGAGGGTTACAAACAGGGATGGTTGAATGCCTTAGGTGTGCTGCAACTGGAACAGGGTCATTACCTATGGGATTACCATAATCCTGGGTTGATCGACCTACCAGTGCCACCATTCAAGCTTGATATGAGTTGGATCCCTGCTCGGGCCATCCCTCGGTGTCTGATTTCCAAATACCTTGGCAATTACAATCTCCATTCCAATGTCGAGATATCTCATCCCGAGCACCTACTACATCGACCATCTGTGATGAATATCAGGATGCTTGAAGATCTTAACTTCATAAATTCCCCTCATGCTTTAAATGATCCACCTGCTGGCGAGGAACCTGTTTTAAAAGCAGCGGGGAAGAAACCAATAGAATAGGAATCTTAATGTAATAAATTTGTATTTCATTCTTGATGTATTTTGTTCTACATTTAATGAAATAATTTTATTTACAAATCTTGATTGCCATTGTCTTGTAATTATAAAACACTTTACATCTGTGCATGTATAACAACATTGTGTTATTTGTTGATCAACTGGAGTTTGTTAAAACTTATTATCGACTATCTTGAATTTGTGGTAATCATTTGATGACTAACCAAAATTGATGATACTTTGTTTCTCGACCAACTTGGTAGTAATTAAAAAGTCACGAGTATCAAAAATTTTGCTCGATCACTTTTTCGTACTAATAAAATGTAATGTTTCCGACCAATCAAGGTCGGTAAATTTTTCTTCTCGACCAACTACAGTTAGTGTGTTTTTATACCCGATCAACCATAGTTAGTGTATTTTTCTTACCGACCAATCTTCGGCACTTTTTGGAATAGTTTCTCTTCCTAACCAACCTTAGTTGGCATTTTTTGGAATAGATTTACTTCCTAACCAACCAAGTTGGCATTTTTAGGAATAGATTTACTTCCCGACCAACCTTAGTTGGCATTTTCGGGAATAGATTTACTTCCTAACCAACCAAGTTGGCATTTTTTGGAATAGATTTACTTCCCGACCAACCTTAGTTGGCGTTTTCGGGAATAGATTTACTTCCTAACCAACCAAGTTGGCATTTTTAGGAATAGATTTACTTCCTAACCAACCAAGTTGGCATTTTTAGGAATAAATTTACTTCCTAACCAACCAAGTTGGCATTTTTAGGGATAGATTTACTTCCCGACCAACCTTAGTTGGCATTTTTGGGAATAGATAGATTTACTTCCTAACCAACCAAGTTGGCATTTTTAGGAATAGATTTACTTCCCGACCAACCTTAGTTGGCGTTTTCGAGAATAGATTTACTTCCTAACCAACCAAGTTGGCATTTTAAGGAATAGATTTACTTCCCGACCAACCTTAGTTGGCGTTTTCAGGAATAGATTTGAGTAGTCCGAGTTTTGCTGAGTAGTGTGTAGCACTAGTATTCCGTAAAAAATTTCCAACAAAAGGAAAGAACTGGGCAGAACATTGTCACTTTATTCATACTGATGAAACTGCATTACATGAGAGTTTACATTACTGATAATATTTGCGCAGGTGTTCTGCATTCCATGCATTCTTAAACTACTACCCCTCTAAAGTTTCTATTTTATATGTCCCTGGTCGAACAACTTTCTTAACTAGGTAGGGTCCATGCCAGTTTGCTTCCAGTTTGTTGTGCTTTTGAATCACCTTCTTTAGCACATAGTCTCCTTCTTTAAAGTCGCACTTCTTCACTCTCTTGTTGTAGAACAAAGTTTTTCGTTGCTGGTAAGCATCATTTCAAATGGATGCTTCTTCCCTAACCTCCTCGAGCTTGTCCAAGTCTAACCTTCTCATTAAATCGCTGACAGAGGAATTGAAATTCAATATTCTGTGTGTTGGAAGACCCAATTCGGCGGGTATAACATCTTCACTTCCAAATACTAGCATATATGGAGATTCCCCTGTTGTTGCTCGGGGAGTAGTTCGGTAAGCCCATACCACTGATTGTAGCTCGTTGATATAGTTTGCTTTCGAATCGTTCAGTCTTTTTTTTAAACCATTCAGCAGTGTTCTGTTTGTCCATTGCTTTGAGGATGGCCTGGTGCCGAGTGGATCTTCAAGATATTTGACTGATGACAATAGGCAGCGAACTCCTCGTTGTCAAATTGTGTTCCATGGTCTGTGATGAAGGCATGAGGAAGACCATATCGATAAATGATGTTCTTCCAAATAAATTGGTACACCTTGTCGTACGTCATATCAATGAGAGGCTCAGCCTCAACCCATTTAGTAAAATAATCCATAGCGACCACGAGATACTTAAATCTTCCCCTGGTCGTTGGTAGTGGCCCGACCAAATCTATTCCCCATATGGAAAATGGCCAAGGGGAAGTAATGGGCGTCAATAACGCTTGGGGAGTTCTTCGGATGGAGGAGAAGCGCTGACACTTGTCACATTTCTTAGCATAGGCTATGCAATCAGCCCTCATCGTCGGCCAGTAGTATCCTTGAGTCATCATTCTTGACAAAAGCGTCCGACCTGCTACATAGGCTCCACAGGACCCTTCATGGACCTCTTCAATCAAATCTTTTACCTCGGTTTGATGCACACATCTTTGCAAACCTTTTATAATTCCTCGTCTGTATAGAATACCATTAGTCAGTACATAACGAGCAGCCTTAAACTTCAGTTTTTTGGCTGCAAGTTTGTCAGTTGGTAATTCCCCTTTCTCAATATATTCCCTGATGGGATCCATCCATGATGACCCTAAATCGAGGGTATTAAAGTTTATCGTCAGATCTTCATCTATACTCCGACCAGCTAAAACTTCAATTGGGATTATTCTTCGCATCTCGGTACGAGTAGCTGATGCTAATCGAGCTAAGGCGTCTGCTCTTGCATTCTCCATTCTTGGTATTCTGACCAGCTGAATAGCAGCAAATTTCGACACCAATTCATTTTCCTTTGCATGATATCTGATCATTAATTCTCCTTTAGCTGCATATACTCCCATTATTTGGTTTATGACCAATTGCGAGTCACTGAAAACAATAACTTGTTCCGCCCTCATGGTTTTTGCTAAACTAAGACCTGCAATCATGGCTTCATATTCAGCTTCATTATTGGAAGATTTAAATTGGAAGCGTAATGCGTATTCCATGTCGACCTCGTCCGGACTGTTCAAAACTATCCCTGCGCCACATCCTGTAGTGAAGGATGAACCATCCACATACAGACTCCATATAGGTAACTCGTCTTCAAATTTTTGATCTGACAGAGTTCCTCGGTGGAAAATTTGTTGCTTCCTATCACCATCTCCTGATATTTCTTGTTGTTCATCGATTATCTTTTCTTGCCCTTTTACCAACCTAAGTTGGTCTGGGCTTGAATTTGATGATCCTGTAAGATCTACTTGCCCTTTTACCAAGCTAAGTTGGTTTGGGCTTGCATTTGATGATCCTGTAATATCCACAGGTTGATCAACAAGCAACTTTTGCTCCTCGTGGGTATCAGGATAGGTGAACTCTGCTATAAAATCTGCTACCGCTTGCCCTTTTAGCGAAGATCTGGGTTCATAAACTATATCATATTCACCAAGTTCTATTGCCCAGCACATCAATCTTCCTGATTTTTCTGGTTTATGAAGGGCTTGCCTCAATGGCATATCAGTACATACTACTATGGTATGAGCCTAAAAGTATGGCTTCATTCTTCTACTTGCCTCGATCAATGCTAGCGCCAATTTTTCCAGCCTTGGATATCTGATCTCTGCTCCTCAGAAGGCCTTACTTGTGTAGTAGATTGGTTTTGTTACTCCATTCTCCATTCTTATCAATGCCGAACTAACGGCATTCTCGGACACTGCCAGATACAAGTATAATTTTTCTCCCATCACTGGCCTGGATAACAGTGGAGGTGCTCCCAAATATTTCTTCAAGTCTTGGAAAGCCTTCTCACATTCATCATTCCACTCAAAAGTTTTTCGAAGCGTCTTGAAAAATGGGAGACATCGATCAGTTGCTCGCGATACAAATCTGTTGAGTGCTGCTACTCGTCCTGTAAGACTTTTCACCTCTTTCTTCGTTATTGGGGATCGCAGCCCTAACAGAGCTTTTATCTTTTGAGGGTTAGCTTCAATGCCTCGCTGATTGACAATGTATCCGAGAAACATGCCTTCTCGTACTCCAAATGTGCACTTCGTCGGGTTCAACTTCATTTGATATTTATCTAGTTGATCAAAGGTCTGGCCTAAGTCAACTAGATGATCAGCAACTTTCTTGCTCTTTGTCAGCATATCGTCAACATAGACTTCCATATTGCAACTGATTTGTTCTGCAAACACTTTGTTCATCAGCTGCTGATATGTTGCACCTGTATTTTTTAAACCAAAAGGCATAACGTTATAACAATAAGTTCCCCTAAGGGTAATGAAAGAAGTACTCTCCCTGTCTTCAGGTTTCATTTTAATCTGATTGTAACCAGAATAAGCATCCATGAAGCTCAGCAGCTCGTGTCCTGAGGTAGCATCCACTAGTTGATCAATTCGAGGCAACGAAAAGTGATCCTTTGGGCATGCTTTGTTGAGGTCGGTGAAGTCTACACACATCCTCCATTTGTTGTTCTTCTTTTTCACCATCACCACATTTTCTAACCAGTCTGGATATTTAACATCTTCAATAAAACAAGCTTTCTGGAGCTTCTCGACTTCCTCCTGTATAGCTTGATTCTTCTTGGGACTGAATACTCTTTTTCTCTGCTTCACAGGCTTGATCTCCTTATTCACATTGAGTTCGTGACATAAGAAATTTGGGTCTATCCCAGGCATATCCTCATGACTCCACGCAAAAGTTCGCTTTATGCTTCTTAGGAAAGTTATCAATTCATGTTTTAATGAGGCTTCCAACGACGAACCTACTTGAGTAGTTCGTTCAGGGTGCTCGTCG
This sequence comes from Sambucus nigra, assembly GCA_949130495.1. NCBI lineage: Eukaryota > Viridiplantae > Streptophyta > Magnoliopsida > Dipsacales > Adoxaceae > Sambucus > Sambucus nigra. Next base: position 641,242,324 of record OX422214.1, on the reverse strand, counting down.
TCCAGGATGATGTTTTCAGTAGCTTCCATCACTTGACCCTTCACTAGTTGCGACTCATATCTAGGATCCAATGTTTCAATTTCTGCACCTTCATCCACTTGATAGGTGGTGGTCTTTTTCCTTGATTCCTCCATTTCCTCTTGCTCGATGGATGAATAATAGCATTCCCGAGCTACTTTCTGATCACCTTTCACAACTCCTACTCCAAAATTTATTGGAAATTTTAAGCATTGATGTACCGTGGATGGTACAGCTTCGAACTTCTTCAATCCTACTCTTCCCAGGATGATATTGTATGATGATTGAACATTATTATCCATCACAAAGAAGCGTATTCTCTCTGTTCGACAAGCAGTCTATGTACCAATGAATATATCCAACTTGATCGTCCCAAGTGGAAATACTTTCTCGCCAGCAAAACCGAGGAGGGGTCTATGATAAGGCTCTAGTTGAGATAGCTTTAGATTTAAACTGTCGAAGCACGAGTAGAACATGATGTCTACCGAGCTACCATTGTCTACCAGTACTCTTGAAATCATTACCTCCTTCATCCTCATTTTGATCACCAATGGGTCATCATGAGGATACAGAACACCTGCGAGGTCGTTCTTTGAGAAACCAATGACCAATTTCTCTTTGTTTACCTTTCTCGGGCGATCCTCCTCATCTAGATTTATTCGTTGAATGTATGAGCAAGCTTGAGACTCTCAGAGGTAAGCTTTTCTCTCTGCAGTAAGGTCTCCTCCTCCTGCACCTCCACTTGTAATAACATTACAGTCAAATGACACAAAGCGTATTGAAAATACTTCACGTTCTGGCTACCTTGGTCTCTTGGGAAGATACAGGTCATCTTTTGGATCAACTTCATGGTATCTTTTCTTGTTCTCCTCTACTCGACGAGGAGATCTAGACCTCTCCCTTGTTCGGTCGTTGTTTCTTCTATCATTCCTCCGATCAACATATTTTGCCAGTTTTCCTCGTCTGATGAGTGTTTCAATCTCATTCTGAAGAGCTATGCAATTTTTGATCATATAGCCATGATCTTTGTGAAACTCGCAATATTTTACCTTATTTCTCCTATCAGGGCCTGCCTTTATTTTCTCTGGCCAGTTTAATTCCTCGTTGTTCTTGATTTCTTCTAGAACATGGTTGATATCTTTCTTCAAAGGAGTATAATTATCAAATTTCCTCAATACTTCCCATGACGACCTTGTTTTTGAGTGTTTGTCATTACCATTGTTCTTATGCTCTTTCTTCTTAGCTTTATCACCTTCCACCTTGGTTTCTTTAGCATCCATATTCTTCTTCGCAGCCATAGCCTCCTCGGCATTCATAATCTTGGCTGCTTTTCCCATCAGATCTAACATGGTTCTAGGTGGATCTTTGGCCAAAGTGTAGTAAAACTTGTTGGGCAGTAGTCCACTCATCAAGACGGTAATCGCTGTATTTTCCTCATAATCAATGACTTCGAGTTTCTCGTTATTAAAACGAGTTATATAATCTCTGGTACTTTCACCATCTTTTTGTCTAACACTTAACAAATGCGCTACTCATTTAACTGGCTTTGCCCCAAAACAGAAATTCCCAATGAATAACTCGGCCAGTTGGAAAAAAGTTGAGATCTTACCCCGAGGAAGATTATTATACCATATTTGAGCAGATCCGGTAAGAGTTCCCAAGAATGCTCTGCATTTCATCTCATATGGAACAGCATAGATGTCGGCTGCAGCTTGGTATTGTTCTATATGAAGGAAAGGGTCGGTCTTTCCATCATATTTGGGGGTCACAACAGGTGCTTTGAACTTTGATGGTGTTGGAAAATCTACAATGACCGGGACAAAAGGTGTTCCTTGAACAAAAGTTCATTGTAGAGGGTTCTTGGCCTTAGCCATTTCCCCTAATCTATCCTCCAGCCTCTGAATAGAGCCTTTCCACGCATCGTTTCCTTCCTCGGGCCTGTTGGTTCGAGTAACTGATCGCGTTGATGTGGCTTCCTGGGATCTATCTTGACGAGCAGCTGGTCGCGACTGGGCAGATCCTTCCCTTAAGTCTGATGGTCGTCGAAAACTCCTCGATGCGGCTCTAGGAGGACTTTTGCTCCTCCTAGGACCTAATCGATCAAAAGGAGATACTCTGCTTAATCTTTCTAGTGCACTGGTCCTTTTTGGAAAGAGAGTGATACGTTGTTCAGTATCTGTGGCTCGTACCGACGAAGTTCATCCAGGTTGATAAGAAAAATCTTTAGACTCCTCAGTACGATATGAATCGGTACGCCTAGTACGCGAAGAAGGTAAACGGGTATTTCTTTGATACTTCGCGATTCTGAATGGGTTGGTGCACCGCCATGGAGGGTTCATATGAGTTGTCGCATAGTTTCTTGCATGACTGTCTGGCCCTGGGCCAGATTTGTCATTATTCCAGCCAGATCTGGAATATTGGGCGGAGCAGATGGATTTGGGGGGCTTCCAGCGTTTCGATTACTGGGTTCTGGAATATCAGCCATTTTTGATGAATTGGTTTTGATGAAAAACGATATTACCAGTCGCTTCCCACAGATGGCGTCAATCTGTTGATGTAAAAAATTAGATTATATCTAATTATTTAATCACAGATAAATAAAATGAGACAAAGAACTTTTAAAGTGGTTCAGCCTTATGAGAATGGCCTACGTCCACTGTTTCTGTTATTGCTGACTGTTTGCGAATTCTCGATTACAAGTTTCCTCAAGAAATTCCGGTCCCCTTACAATGAGGATAATACAATGTATTTATAGCCCTAAGGATGTAATGTGAAAGGGTAATACATTCAATTCCCCTTAAGCGTATACATCTGTATGATAATAATAAGCATTTAATGCGCAGTCAATCTGTTGGTTATCCTGCTATTAATGCTTTGTCCGAGGTGCAGCTCGGACCGCCTAAGCTGCTCGGACCGCCTAAGGTCCTCGGTACTCAAAAGTTCCTCGGTACTCAAAAGTTCCTCGGAGAGCTCTTGTAGGTCGGAGCGTCTGAGTTGATCGGGGAAGCAGAGTTCCTCATTGCAGTATGGTTCCTCGGAGTCAAGGTGTTGTTCGTAAGTGTTTTTCGTTGCCACGTAGATTGCCACGTGTCTTCACCCAATTGAGCCATGTCAGTAGAGTAAATTTGGTATCAACAATTACATTTTTAAAAAATAAATTTATATTCTCAATATTACTATTTCATATTCCTAATATTAGTATTTCAAAATCGCTAAATATTTTTCTTTTCATATTTTTAATGATATTTTTAGAGTTTGAATATAATAATGTACAAATATTTGTAATTTCTCAATTTAGAAGTAGTTTTAAGTATTATTCATATCAGATGTATGCGTGTAAGGTTACAAAGAAGCAATATGGGAAAAGTCTCAAAAATAAATAAAAGACTACACATTTGAGACCTATAGCTAACAAGTACTAGCCTACAACTATTATCTAATAGGTCTAGCTATTTAAAAAGTCTTGCTTATGAGGACAGAAAAAAGAAAATGTGATAGTGCATCAATGGAGGACAACCACTGTGTGGTGAAAGAAAATCAAAGATATGAGGTACATGATTCCTGGACAAAATCGTTGGCTTCCAATCCCATTTGTGAGATACAAATCAATCTTATGGCTAATTACATTCCCATAGAAAGTAACCCACATGATTCTGAAGAAAACGACAACTCTTTTGTCCTTTCGGCAGATGATGCAACTACCTGTTGCAGGCCTATCCTCAACGCACATTTTAGGGGATTTGAACAGGTCTGCAAATTCGGCTTGATGGGTTTTCTCATCACGAATTTGACGAGACATTCTTCAGTTCTACATTAAAATGGCACTGATTATTGGCACTCCTCATAATCTTCTAACACTCTATTTTTATTTTAAATATCAATCATGCCCTTACATTTATTCTCTCACTTCATTTTTATTTTAAATATCAATCATACCCTTATGTTTATAAAATTTAATTTTTCACCTTTTTACCTTCAATTAAAATAAGTATATTTGAAAAATAACTAAAAAAATTATATTTTTAGTAAAAAAAACATTTTTTTTTATGAAAAACTACTTTTAATAAGAATCATTTTTAATTTTTTTTACTTTTAATAACTATTTTATAAAAAAAATTCAGTTGTTTAAAAAAATTGTTATCTATATTTTTTTTATTGAAAACTGTTCATAAAAAATTATTTTATATAAAATATAAAAACTACTTTTTAAAAAATAAATCGTTTTTATGAATCATTTATTGTTTAAGTAACATGATCACGACACAAATAAAATGCGACGTGATCAATTGTGGATTGCGTTATTACCTATTGTATTCAATTGTTATAATTTAGACTTTTTTTTTTGTTATAAGTGGTTTTTATATATGATTGTGTCATTTCAATTGTTTAAACTTTTAATCAATCTCCCTTAGACTCATGTGTATTTGAAATATCATATTAGCATCCCTTAAATTTTAATGACAATAAAATTATATGGTTCTAATGTGGTGGACTCTGGACGGAATTAAGATAGTGCCATTGATGCGGAATATGAATTGTTGGCGACACGAGAACAAATTTAGCATAACCAATTTATCACGGGAGCAAATTTATCGCCGTGCCATCGGCACGGGTACACCCTAGTATATATACATTTTAAATGAATTTTGTGGATGGTTTAAAGTTTAAGCAATTGGAAATTGATCCACATTACATAAATTATGATGATATATAATAAAATAAGGATTAAATACCAAAAAGTCCCTCAAATATTTTTTAATACACATTTAGTTCAAGTCATTTATTTTGTACCAAAAAGTCCCTTATCTCTTATCTTTAAAGGTCCACATCAGCGGCATGGTAAAACTTTTTTTGCACGGTGAAGGACTTTTTGGTGCAAAATAAAAAGACTTGGACTAAACGTGTATTAAAAAAAGTTCGAGTGACTATTTTATATATATCCCATAAAATAATTCAATTTTAAATTCGATAGAAATTGTAAAAATAAAATAATATGACCTTGTGTTCTCCCCGGATGATGAATCGTAGAAATAATTGATCTCGGAGATGTGTTGAACTCTTGGGTGGTCTTCACTCTCATCTCCACGAATTCTATCAACCAACTCATTCGAAACTGAAACCAATTCCAATTTTTTGAGGGCAGCGAGATATTGTATACCATCGGGCACCCTCTTCAATTGTAGACATCTCTGTATCCTCAGATCCTCGAGTCCCGGCATCCCTCCCTTTTCTATTATTATCGCATTTAATTGCGGGAAATTGTGTATGACCACTATCTGAAGCTTTTGGAAGCCACCACAAAAGTGTAACTGATCACTTACATATGCATTCGTAAGCCAAAGATGTTTCAAATTAGGGAGTGATTGGATGCGAGGAAGTGGGTCCTCCGTCAATCGGCACCAATGCAATTGCAACCGAGTGAGATGTTGAAGCAATTGAAACCACCGTGGTACTGTTTTTAATTTCCCGAATAAACCAAGAAGCTTCAGGTTGGGGGGAGGTGAGGAGATTGCATCAATTGGTAGGTACTCCTCACCATCAGCTACCTGCATCCATAACTTGCGAAGCAAAACCATACTCTGTATTGAGGTACACAACTCCTCATTCTCATTTCTTTCTCTCACTTCACAAATTGACAACACCTTAAGTTGGGTCATGTTTATGAGATTCTTCAACAACTTCGGTTCTTCTTCAACACCAATTAAAATTTGCGTGTTCTTTAGATTACATACAGTTGATGGTGCTCCTACTCCTTCAAAGAGAAAAAACTCATCTTTACTTGTATTAGATTTCTGGGTTACCAAATGCCGCAAATTTTGTAATTTTGTGATTCCGGTTGGAAGAAACTTAATATGCGTGAAAGATATATCTAAGGTTTGTAAGTTCTGGAGTCTTCCAATGGATTTTGGAAGCTCCTCCACCTCCGTGTTGTTCAAGTTTAAGTATGTTAAATTGAAAAACTCAACTAATTCATCCAAAAATTTCACAATCGGAACATCTTCTAGACTCAAGACTCTTAAAAGCCATAAGCCTATTGGTAATATTTTCACAGAAGGAGAGATCTTACCGACGGGAAATATAAGGAGGGAGCGAAGTTGCGATATCCCCTTCCACGGTTCAAATTTTCTGTCATGTGCTTGAATTGATAGAAATCGCGTTCTATTCTCTACACGGCTCTCTGCGAATCATACATTGAACAAAATCTCTCAATTGCTGCTGTCGAGAGGGCAACCTCACGCATAAGATCATGCATCTTACAACGAAATTTGGTCAATCCCTTTAATGTAGTCTTCTCACCTTGAAGCATACTCCGACCGAGGATTTCCATCAAGTATCTCTTTCCCTCCTCTTCTGGAGTTATGCCTGTAACTGTTTCCACAAACCCCTCAGTCATCCATAGTCTAACAATGTGCGATCTTCTGAACAAATTATCTTCCGGGAGAAGACAACAATACAAGAAGCAACGCTTAAGTCGGAAAGGGAGTTCACTTAATCTAAGTAATAAAATGGTTTTCACTTGGTCTATCATTGGCTCATTGCTCAACTCCCAACTCAAGCTATCATGAATTCTCCTCCGTTCGGATACCGATTCTTTGGAGAACATGACACCACCTAAAGTTATAATTGCTAGAGGTAGTCCGTTACATTTTGAAACAAGACGATGAACTACTTCTTCAAGCTCTTGAGGACGACTATTATTGGTATAGATTGAGAACGCTTTTTTACAAAAGATGGACAATGCATCAGTCTCTCCCAGTTGCTTAAGATAGTGAACATAGCATTTTACTCCAAAACAAGATTTAGCTACGTTTTCAATTCGAGTCGGGAGCACCACCTTACTTCCACGACCTTCATCTGGAAGTAATTCACAAAACTCCCTCCATGTGTTAACAACCCATACACCATCTAAGACGATAATATATCTCTTTGGTTTCAAAAAGCTTTAAAGCGTTCAGATCAACTCTTTAAAGCACATGGTGCTCAAGTTGGCCGAAACTGATTCTTTAACACTGAAGAAGAATTCTTTGATGATGCTTCTGATCAAGTATTTTAAATCATACATCTGGGAGACAGTGATCAATGCATGACACTCAAATTATTGTTTTATAGTATCGCAAACCTTGGCAACTAGAGTGGTCTTGCCTGAACCACCCATCCCCACCACCGAGATTGCTGTCAATTCTGGTTCCTTAGATGTTAGCCATTCAACCAGTAAATGTTTATCATCTCGGAACCCGACTAAATCATCATTTTTAATAAAGAGAGATATCTCTCTACGAATACGTATCTGTTCGTGATTATCTAAGGAGTTTCTTCCTTCAACACGATCAAAACCGTAGCATTGCCTTATTTCTGAAATGGATTCGGCCTTTTCATGGATATCTTGTAACTCGGTGGCTAGCCGACGCTTCACCCATAGGTTCTTAGGGAAATGGATGGTTCGATAGAAATTCCTGGTGTATTTACCCCCTTCGAACTTTGACCTATTTTTGTGATATGCGTGCTCTTCAATGATATCTTCAATCGGGTGGGCCAAGTTCCTCACGTTTGCCACCCAGGTTTTCTCTCCTTCATCGAGGGCTCTCCTCCTTTCACTGTCAATGAGAAAGGATTTCATACTCAACAACTCTAGTTTGATTTTATCAAGTTCATGACTCACTCCTAGTAAAGTTTATGCTTCATTCTCAATGAGCGTGACGATTTTGCCAATCAAGAATCCCAAGTCAAATTGAAAAGCTTCCATGTTTGCCTTAGCTCTTTAGTTGAAAAAGGCAACTGACACCAGAGAGAGAGAACCTGAGAAAAGAAAAGAAATTATTTTTGGATTTAACAAATTGATTCTTAGAGATCCATGTTTTCCTTAGCTCTTACAAATTGATTTTTTTTTCCGAAAACAAATTGGTATGTAGTATATGAGGGCTATTACTTGTAAAATTCCAGTCATTTAGAAACTCAGAATTGAAACCTGCCCAAATTTCTTTTCTTGCCTATAATAGTGGATTGTGCACCAAATTATTTTAGTAATATACTTTTGGCAAAACAAAAATTTTAAATTGAACTATATGCTAGAACAACTTCATATAAGGAGCTATGACTAAGTATTCCTGCAATTTAATCGGACTTACCAGTTTCAGATTTGCTGTCCAAACATAACTTGTTGGTTGACCAACATCCCAGGGGACTGCTCTATAAGTCAACTCAGACAAGAAAGGAATTGGGGGCAGAAAAAAAAGCATAAATTTTCTTATAATGGAGATGAAGGAAACTTCTGTGTATACTTCAAAAGAGGTGTGCAAGAGCAGAAACGAGTGAGTTGAAGGTTGACTTTACTATAGGACAGTTGTAATATGTCTATTATTTAACTTGGGCCCAGAAACAATATTTTAAAGAAAACACCATTTTTTATGTGTGCATAGATAGAGTCCTTGTGTAGGATTGTAAATATTGAATTATGTGAAGTAGAATCCATAATTTAATAAGCATATGAATTGTATCCAATTTTTTTCTCAGTACTAAATGAATAGTTTTTTAGAGTACATGAATTTTAGGTATATTAATTTTCATTATATTTAGTCTTTTAAATTGTCTGTAGCAATCAGATCATCTCATTCTACGTGACTGATAATAAAGAAAGGTAACATGTTTATTGATCTTGTGGATTATGAATAGAATATAGTGTATGACCCGGAAGGAAAATGCATTGTGATCTCCTTTAAACTTCATACAGTTTTCTAGTATACTTTAGGAAATTTGTTGATAGGAATTCAAGTATCAATTTACTTGAGTCCTTCCCGGAACAGGATTTCTCATTACCAAAATAGGTTTTACTCATAATATTTGAGTTAAGTATTATATGCATTGCACATACCAATCCAGTTGATTTTTGGATGAAAATCTAATGCAACTGAGTAAAGTGTAAACAGAATAAAGTGGGGTTTATTGTGTTTGTCTTCGAGGGGATGATTCGTAATCCTCAATAGTCAGGGGGTTTGGTGTAATTGATACAAATGTGCATTATAATGACTGGCAAGTTGTGTAAGGATCATTTTAACTTAAATGAATTGCAAAACCAGTGCGAATCATAAATCATATTGTGAATTGAATTAAGATTGAGTACAAAACAATAGAAAGTAATATTTAAACCTGTAGGCAATTGCCTTTCTGACAAAAAATGTGGGTTCAAATCCAAACGTAATCTCAATTTCCTAAGAATAAGATTGCAATTCACAAAATAAAAATGTTATCTATCAATCATCATAACTAGCTGCCGATGCACACGCACATGTTGTATTTCAACTTTAGCTGCTTCGCAGTAAAAAAGAGTTTAATTTTTGGTAGAAAAATAAAGAAATTAAATCATTGACTATTATCGTTGTTTTATTTGTTATCTTAAAAAATATTAGAAGATTCATTATCTACTATAGTGTAAATCTGGGTATCATTTTATTTTCTTGGAAGCTTTGAAAAGTAAAAGTTAAGGAAACAATATGCAGATAAAAAAACCTTACCACTTCAGATTCAAATTGACAACCAAAACAAAATAATGCTACTAATAAAAGTTCATTTCAATTTGGGAACAAAATAATTAAATAATTTCTGACTAACCACGAAGTAAAGAAAAGTTCACTAACTTTTTATTTCAATCAGGCCCCCAACAAATAACAAATCCATGGATCAACAGTTCAAGGATAGAATATAAAATCGTTTGGTTTTCTCTCTATCTAAAGCAATGTTGTACATCACTATTTGAACCCTTTCTTCAAGACCCCTGTTATCCTATCGTTTTACTCCCTCTCATCGAGACCACTACTATCGTTTTCTTAGTACATGAAATGAACCATTGATGTCATCCAAATCCAATTAAATGATTTTAATTATTTAAATAAAATCAGATATAAATGAAAATAATTTATTTTTAGTATTGAAACAATTAAATAAGACCTTGAGTTGTGGCTCTAACGTCATACGAATGGCATGAAGTCACTCGGTAAAACAAAGCCCTTCACTATTGAGTGATTTTGTGGAACCAAATAAACCAAATTGAGGTATGGGATGGACCGACAAAAGGATTAAGGATTGAACCAAGGAATTTATTCCAAGGTTGGATTAGAAATTTGGTATGGAAGCAAATTAAATCCGTTTTGGAGTTTAATATTGAATCATTACGATTCAATTTGAGTGACTATCCATTGTGGTGATTGAAATGAAGTTTCGAATCCAGATGCACCGTAAAATGTTTGATCAAAGTGCTATAATTTAAATTAAATTTTAATTGAATCTCGATTCCCTTGGATTGTCTATTTGATTTGGACAACCATGTGAAATTCTACACACATTCCAATTCTATGAGGCTGCAATTGTAGTCACATTCTGGAATTGAATCATGATGCAGGATGCTTATAGCACATTGTATTATTCTGACATCTATGACATATCGTTAAGGGAAAACTGCAAAGAATCCCTGAACTGTTCAGTTTCTGTAAGATCCCTTAAACTATTTTTAATGCAAAATATTTGCCTGAACTGTGGGTTACTTTGCATATATCCCCTTTTATAAATTGTTTAGTGACATTTTTAGCGACGTATGGGAAGTCTTTGGAATATAATGAAGAGTTCGGGGGGATTTCTTGCCAAAACTAGAAGCGACTTTTATCTTGTGAGTTGTGACCTTACTCATGGATACAAGTTTGCCTTCTGAATGTAATTATTTGATTCAACGCCCTTGTGTTTTTTAAATAAAAATATAGTGAAACAACTACACGTTGCCAGGCTAGATTCATTGTCCAATTGTTGTTTTGAATAAATTTAATGTCAATTATACAAAAACAATGAGTTATGCACTTTACATTCTTTGAACAGATTAAAGTACTCCCATTGTCAATCGATAAATAATGATAGACTGGACAGTAGTCAAAAAACCATATCGAAATCCCTTTCGGTTTGCTTTCTCCCTTTATGGTCTCTTTAAATTACTACTTTAACTTACAAAATAGACATAAGCAACACCTCACACCTTTCATATTGGAACTATTTGATATTCTACTGTCTTAATTTTTTGTAGATCTAGTATTATATATATATTTTCATATTTCATATTGGAACTATTATATATATATTTTCTCAACACTTGATAATAAAAGCATCAACACTTGAAAAGAAACAAACACACGACTTTTTATTTGATCATCACTTAAAAATAAAATTATAACTGACATGCTGTGAAATCGAAAAAAAAACAGACTTTGGTTTGAAGCAGACAGACCCTCGAACCATGGAAATGAAAAAACCAACTGAAAACAGCAACAAAAACTATGTTGAATCAAAAAGGAAATGGAAACACGCACATAGGTTTTTTTTGGCAGCAGCACAACACACACAAACATAGAGAACAATAATAACCATAGATTTATTGCAACAATTCACTCGATCATTCCAAATCTAGGTTATTCATTCAATACGGGTCAGCTATTTTTCATCAAAAGTCACATCAGCTCCTCCAGTACATTTTACCCAACTCCTCACGGCTTCTTATTCTCCTACCCAACTACTCAGCCTTCTCTTCTTCTTCTTCTTCTTCTTCTTCTTCTTCTTCTTCTTCTTCTTCTTCTTCTTCTTCTTCTTCTTCTTCTTCTTCTTCTTCTACTGGTATGTTCTTCTTCTCCCATTTTTTAAAACTTTCTATGTATACATTTAATCTCTCTTAATTATTAAAAAAAATTACATCACTAAATCAGGTTTCTGGTGAATCAGATTACTTCCCTTGCATTCTAATGGTTGTCTCCTGATCGCAGAATCCTGTCATCTTTCTTCACTTCCTTTGAGTCAACATATGTTTGGATTTGCCTATACTTTCATATTGAAATGCTGCTTTTAGAATCCCAAATAATCATTATATCTTGTGAGCCATCTCTCTTTTAGAAGGAAAAAAAGGTAATATTCTAGTGTCTATGGACATTAAATACTTCTTAATAGTGTTGTGAACACAGAGTTTCATATACACTATTAAATTTTGCGAGGTATTAATAATGTTGTAGACACAAGTAATTTGCTAATATACAAATGTCTAAATTTGGGATTATACATATAATCTTGATTTGTTGAGTTGAAGACTGGTGTATTTCCCTTGTATATATAATGTATGTTGTGGAGTTGTAGACTGTATATACACACTCATTGCGTTTTGCAAATTTGTTTGGGGTTGACATATCCAGTGAATTTTATACTCTGCATTGCCCAACCACTAATAAAATTAAGAGGTAATTTCATATACACATACATAACATGTCACTCAACATATGCAAGTTGATTGATGACAATTAATTAATAACTATAAAATGCTGTTACAATATGATTGTTTGTAAAATTGTAATTATCTTGAAGATGACGTGTAAATCTACAAATGAGGAATCATTATTGTTACACTAGACAACTATTAACTACACAACAACAAAAAAATAACAACAACAACAAATAAACTAAACTAATGAAATGGGTTTCTTTCTCTCTCAATTCTCAATATTCAAGGTTGATTACAAATGAGGGCCAATGGCCTATTTATAGGAGAGGTTAGCTTGCTAATCAAGCTAATACCCAAAAAGGATAACTAATAATTAAAAATGATTCATTAACCCCAAATATGCTTGGAAACTAATTAAAGACTAAAAATAAAAGAAAATGACAATAAATCCTAAACTAAAAATAGAAAATAAAATATAGTCTTCTCTCGCATGCACCACGTGTCGCTTTATATCCCATACACATCATTATCCCCGTCTTCCAAAAAAGCTCGCCTTCGAGCTTGGAGGGTGAATCATCAATGCCACATGATATGAACCAAGAAAAGCTTTGGACCTCAATCAAAATCAATTAAAAGGGGACTACCCAACTAGAGTCCCATGTGTGTGAACCTCATAAAAAATGGGTCTAGTAAACCCAAATTCCAAGGATGTCCCTCTATGAAATCCTAGCAAATAAAAACTGACGACCATACACACCATCTCAATACTACGAGTACATGGTTACAACTTGGAGTGGTGGACCCTTGAATCTGACCGGACGGAAACTTCGGCGACCGCACCTTTGCAAGTACGATAGTGACACAAGTGGACTGAAGGTGGCGACATTCCGAAAAGTCGGACCCAAAAATGGCAAATAGTCGGAAGCGGATCCCAAGTGGGTCGCATTTTCATGGAAGTCATATTTTATGTCACAAAGAGGTCCGATGACTGAATTTGAGGTCAAATAGAAGGTAGGGGATTGGATCGTAGTAGAGAAGCACATTTTTTTCTTGAATTTGAATGTAGTTGGGCATTAATGAGTGGGGAAAGGGTAAAAAATAGGGTTAAGAGGGGGTGGGACAGATTGGGGGTTGAGAACTAGGGTTTCTGGGGGATTTGGGCCAACAGGGGTTGGGTTTAGGGTTTGGACCAGGTATTTGGGTCAGAACAGGGCAGCAAGGTAAGGAGGGGGTCGGGTGGAGGTCGGTTGGGTGGCAATGGCGGCCGGCAGCCATGGCTGGTCAACCTCATGTGGAGGAGTTCCAATCAGACCGGGGTAGGGGGGACTAAATCTGAGGCTAGGGGGAACTTTTTGACCTCCGTCGACAGGGAATGGGGCGGCCGGAGTTAGGGTTTGGTCGTGGTGTGGCCGAAAGCAGGGGAAAGGGGTGGGGGGTCAAAAAAGGGTGGGGGATGTCTGGGTGGAGGGAAAGAGGGCTGGCCGGCCTTTGTTTCTGCAGGCGGCTGCATCGGCAGGTTTTTTGGCCCTTTCTAAGGCATTTTCGGCCAGTGGGGTTGGTCGGAATAGGGTGGGGTAGGGTTTAAGTGGGTCGACGGTGGCTAGGGGCTGCTGGGGTGTCAGTGGCTGTAGGTAGGGGCTAATTAAGGTAGGGTTCTTTGATCTAGTGTTAGGGTTTCAATTTGGGGTTGTTGGTTTCTTGGGTTAGGGTTTGGGTAAGATAGGACACGGAGATTCATGTAAACGGGGTGGTGGTTGTGTGGTGGTAGGAGGTGAGTGTGGAGGTGGAGGAGGCTAAAAAGGTTGGTATCCCCCCTTTTAGCGGTGATGGAATTTAGGGTTTCCATCCACCCGATTCCCATTTGGACATTTATCAATTTGATATCAATTTGATGTAAATCAACAAATGCGGAAGCGTTATTGTTACACTACGCAACTATTAACTACACAACAACAACAACAAATAAACTAAAATAATGAAATGGGTTTCTTTCTCTCTTTATTCTTAATTCTAAATATTAAAGGTTGATTATAAATGAGGGCCAAGGGCCTATTTATAGGGGAGGTTAGCTTTCTAATTAAGCTAATACCCAAAAAGACTAAAAATGACAACTAATAACTAAAAATGACTCATTACCCCCAAACATGCTTGGAGACTAATTAAAGACTAAAAATAAAAGAAAATGACAATAAACCCTAAACTAAAAATAGAAAATAAAAGACAGCCTTCTCCCGGGGGCACAACCACGCGCCACTTTATATCCCATACACATCAGGACAATCTCGAACACTATATTACTGGGACCTCAAATGGTAACTATTTGAATTTTGTTTTTGTAGTTAATTAAAGTCGTGGATATCAAAACTTCGGTAGCACGTTGTCTAAACTTTAACCAACAAAGATGTCAAAAGAAGAATGATGAAGATTGGATTCCAAAAATTGGCATAGAATTTGAATCTGAACAAGCATATGATTTGTGTAACACTTATGTAACACCTATTGTGGAAAGGTGGGGTTTAGTATTCGAAGGCGCTGGAAGAATGAAAAGCATGGTATATTATGAGATAGCAGGTTTGTTTTCATGTTCTGCTCAAGAGGAGACTTCATTCATTGAAAGAGTAAAAATTGTATCTTACAAGTTGCAATACAAATTAAAAACTAACAGTTACTTCGGAGTTCCAAATGTCAAACACGCGACAAAAGAATGAATTCGGCCTCCTTATATTGTGCTACGTACTATTCTAAGAGTACCTAATATGGAGTAATTTTTTCCATAGTTCTAGAACAGCACAATACCAGTGTAATTAATAATTACAAAGGTGTAAGTCAAAACTTATTTAACTAATCTCAAATTTAGTACATTATTTTTAGAGCAATAGTAAGGTTGTCCCATTGTGACTTGGAGGTCACAGGTTCGAGTCACGGAAAGAGCCTCTCTGAGCAGGATTTTCGAAGTTTGACCTATTAGTGCCCCCATTGTGACCTGGTGTATTTACACACAGGTTCTTTGAAATTTGATCAATTTTTATGATATGCATACTCTTCAATGATATTTTCAATCTCGTGGGCCAATCTCCTCACATCTATAACCCAGGTTTTCTCTCGTGCATCGAGATCTCTTCTCCATACTCTTGTTTGATTTTATCAAGTTCATCACTCATGATTCGTTCTCAATGAGTTTGACGATTTTGCCAATTAAGAATCCCAAGTCAAATTTAAAAAGTTCCATGTTGGCCATAATGCTTTAGTTGTATAAGGCAACTCACACAAGAGAGAGAAAGTGAGAGAAGAAAAGAAATTAAGTTGTTTGGATTTAACACTTTAACTAATGTTAATAAACTAATGTTACCCCCAAGAGACTAAAATAGAGAAACTTACACTCATCTCAACTACTATGAAGGAAATTGATGAGCTGTAATAAACTTCGTTGTAGACATTCAAAGAAAAATGCATACATATTCTTTAAAAATATGCTCGTCTCAACTTTAATAAAGTAACTTGGTGAGTTGTATCCATTATTAAATTTGGACCATAAAGATTATAAGCATATTTTAAATGAATGTCTAGGAAAGATGAGTTCAAATGAAAGATAGAATATGATGGAGCTAAGTAGATACTAGGGGGAGATTGATGGTTATGGCAATAAAGGAGAAATGAGTGAAATGTGTAATGTAATCAAAATATCACCCCATCATAGAGCAGGACAAGAGAGCTATAATATTATAACATATTTCTTAGAGCAGAGAAATGACCAACTATTAATGTGTAATGTAATCTGTTAAAATAGTGTAAATTGGGTCCTAGTGGGAGGCCGACTTTCTTGACTTTTTCCACCAATTCACCATAGAACTCGACAAGAGTAGGTAATGCATCGACTATGAAGCATGGACACGTAATACATGTTTCGACACGTGATACGCGACACGTGATTGATCCAAAAACTAGGATACGACACGTTATGATACGTATAATATATAATATATATTTAAATATATAATAATGAAATAAAACGGAATTCTTAACATGAAATTAAGAAAATGGACCATACAAATCAAAATTCAAACAGACTTTGACCTTAAGAATCATAAATAAAGCACAATCGCCATCACTTGAGTCAAAACTGACTCGTGGCGTTCGGGAGAGTGTTCTTGCTTCATAGGTGTCCGACACGTTATCGAACACGACACATTAACTTCCGAGATAATGTCCGTGCTTCATAGCCATCTCATATTATAAAAGGCTCATTTCCAATCTGGGGCTTGTGTTTCTTTATGTTTTGGCCTGCCAAAATATAAGTTGAATAATTACTAGTTGTTCTAGTGTTATTTAAAAAAACATGTATTCAATAACTGTGACCAGCTATTAATGTGTAATATAATCTGTTAATATAGTGTAAATTGGGTCCTAGTGGTGGCCGGCTTTCTTGACTTCTCCCACCAATTCACCATAGAACAAGACAAGAGTAAGTAATGCTTCTTTTTCAATATGGGATTTGTGTTTCTTTATGTTTTGGCCAACCAAAATATAATCTGAACAATTACTATTAGTTTAGTGGTATATAAAATAAAAATAAAAAACGATTTATTCAATAACTGTAACGTTAATTGCAAATTATTTTTTCTTGCTCTATATTTCAGCGTGTTTGAGAAACACGGGTTGGATAGGAGGAGTTAAAATCAAATTTAACACAAACACAAACAGACATCTCAGAAAAATTAAGCACAGAGTGTAAGGGTAATAATTACCATTCTTAATCAAACTTATAGTAGTAAATGATATGAAATTAAGTGGCATGTGGGAAGGACCCTTAACGATTTCACACATTGATCAATTGTATGTCACTGGCAAAAGTTATAAATTCAGACGGTGGTTTCCGAACTAACTGATTATGCTTTACCGATTTCGAGTTTAGTATTTAAGTTCACAACTACTAGAAATCTTCAATATGAATTAAAAGAACCAATAATTCAATAGCTTGACTGTTCACCCACCACAGAAAGTCGATTCTTATATGAATAATGGATGCGAAATTAAAAATTACGAACAGTTGACATATCAACCAAATGAGGTATACAACAAAGCCTAAAAAATTACTAACATGATTGGGGGCAGTGGTGGTGGTTGTGTAAAATGATTTGTTATTTTTGAGAAACATTTATTTATTCAGTATAAAATTTAAGGCAGACAGACTAGCATTCCTTTACTGCGAGTTAAGCTACTGATCTTTGTATGTCTCATGTTAATTACAGGGAGGACAAATCACATAGTAACTGCATGCGCAACTGATTGTCAAAACCCGGGATTTTCACATCAAAGTTATTTTCCCACTCACGCTGGTCGAGATTGTTTTCACTCCTTCTAAACGTGGTACTTGAATGTCACATCTTGTAACAACCCCGATTCCCGTCATACGACCTTTGGAGATCTAACAAAGTGTCAAAACCCTATGCCAGATTCTGCTTTCCCGAGAGGTTTCATAAACAATTTAATCAATTCCATAGCCAGTCAACCCTTTAATAGGGTTAACTAACAGATTGGATGGAAAATTTACATTATGGGAGGCTATTGCCCCATTATGTTAGGTATCCTGAGGCTAGGTCTAAGTTTTGTAAATTGGTTAATTGCTTTGTTTGATGGTTTGGGCCGTGTTATGTGCCCTTTTTTATATCTTCATTTTTTTCCTTTTCTTTGACCTCATCATCTTCTTCCATATTTTAATAAATTTGCCCTTCGAAGGACTCCCCCCCAGAATAAAAACTCTAAATCCTAGAACCAATCCACAGATTTAAGTAATAATGGTATGTAGGTCCACTGCAGTAACTATTCTTGAGAGCATTTTCACTACTATAGACATAAAATCATGTAATTAAAGTTGCTAAAAGTAAGCGAAAGACTGTATCTGACTCGTTACACACGATATCTAATCTTTAATCTTGATTTGAGCTCTACTTATTTTAAACTGAGTAAATATTCATCCTGTGAATTTACATTGAAGAAGAAAGATGAGAGTCGAGAATAATACACAAAAATTATTGATGCATATGGATTGAAGCAAAGGTTTTAAGAATGTCCTTTTCTCGTGAATCACATGATGAGATTCAATTTAACTAATGCCAGTTGATTGTGACTCTTGATACATCTCTGTGGAAATCTTCTAATTATATAAAATTTGTGGAAATATATAATAAATACATCTGCATTGCATCTAAATCAATATATATGTACTTCAGACAATAGATTACAACACTGAGTATTGTTACAATACTTGTTTCATACATCACACATGTAATGCTTAGCCCTCTGGTTTTCGTACAGGAAACATACAGTTGTACAAACATTTCAATACAAATGAAGAGGACTTGAACATTGTGAGTTTCTCCATACGCCGGTTACAAAAGCACCCGAGCAATCGCCTACTTTGGAGTAAATAAAATACAAGTTATAAACAAAGGGAAAAGAAAATTGGATGTCTTAAAAACATTACTTTTAAGAAAGATAGTGATTAAAACTGTATGACTGTATGTCCTCACTAAGTCTCAAATCATTGAAAATCAAGCTATACATATATTATGGTACATGACAAAGGAAATTAGAGATAAATCTTCACATCCATCATTTAGGAATCGATTAAGAGGTGGGAATCAAAACAGCATGAGATTTTATCTCAATACTAGCACCAAGCATGAGGTTTGCAAGACAACAGTAGCCACAACTCAAGCAGCATTGGTCTATAGAAGCTTAACCAAAACAGAAAAAGGACACACTGGAAAAGGAATATCTAATTTTTTTAGTAACCACAAAAGCTATCTAAGAACCTCCTATTCAGTTGAGGCTTCAAGAGGTTAAAAATTTACAGGGGACATGACATAATTCCACACTTCTATCAACAAACACATTTTTAAGTGATATTTACCACAGCATCATGACACTGGACACCAAGACAAAAGATACGTATATATCCTCTATGGATGGAATAGTTTCCCTACATTTCTATTTCTACTAATTTAAGTGTATCGTTGTAAAGAAAATGCAGGATGCCAAGAAAAGGAGTATATGTTTCAGAATTATATCTAGAAACTATCAGAATTAGTTATTTTAAGTTTTATCATAATGATTTTAACTTGTTCTAACATTGGCTCATTTCTCAACTCCCAACTTAAGCTATCATAAATTATTTTCCACTCATGTACCAATCTTTGGAGAACATGAAACCACCAAAAGTCACAATTGCTAGATGTAGTCCATTACATTTTAAAACAAGCTGACGAGCTATGTCTTCAAGCTCTTGAGGTCAGCTCCTACCGCGATTGCTTGAGAACTCTCTTTTACAAAAGAGGGACATTGCATCAGTCTCTCCTAGTTGCTTAAGATAGTGAACATAGCCTCAAGTGCACGGGGATAATGTTAGGAGACTTTCTAGGCAACCCAGGCACTTTCAAAGCTTGCAATATAAGAAGATCTTCATTAGTGTTTTTCATACTCCCAGTAATCATTTTGCCAACATTTATATACCAACCCTGGATATAAGTGATGCTGTGATATACTCCCATGACAGCAGGAAGTACAAGGAATTTGATTTGAGGGAAAGTAAAAACACATCATGAACCCAACTGAGCAGCCTCTTTACAAACATGCAGCCATTAAATAAATGATGAGTATATTAATTGGCCTTCTTACACAAAACACATCTAGATGCAACAAATATAACTTTGGACTGCAGAGCATCAACCATTGGCATCTTCTCATGTAAAATTCTCCCCATAAAGGTGGATGCCTTTGGAGGTATAAAATTTTGGCAAATATGATTGAACCATGGAAGTTTAGGATTTTTTTCATTATTCTGACATTATGATTGTTGAAGATTGAGAGAAAACCCTAATTCATTGTCTTGTTTGTGTAAATTTCCGCTGCATGTAGTTGAGGGAATGTTCTCATGAACTGATAAATCCGCATTCATGTTTCAACATTTTACTTCAACACAAAATGGACTCCTTATTGTACATTCAGTTGCTCGTCCAATTTTCTCGATTGCCTTATGGGTGTGGCATAAACTGACATGTTGCCCCTTTTTGCTAAAGAAGACAAGTACTTTGGGTTTAATAGAATTGAGTTGAGTTTAGTACAAGGAGGTCTGAACATTTTTGTATTGGGTATGAATTCATTAGTAAGTAGGTTTAAATAACTTACGTAGATATAAATGCCTTTTGGTTTGTAAATGTTATACACACAAAAATAAGTAAAAGATACTGTTGATACCAAAATTAGTATGCTGATGTGGACGAATAATAAGAAGACACGTGTCAATCTATGTGGCACAATAGCAACGAGGAAGTTCATTCCCCCGACCAAGTCAGACTCACTCCGAGCAACAAGTATACTCCGAGGAACTCCAGCTCTCCGAGGAACTCCAACGCTCCGAGGAACACCAGTCCTCCGAGGAACTCCAGCGCTCCGAAGAACTCTTGGACGACGAGCAACTAAGGCGGTTCGAGCTGCATCTCGACCACAGCATTAATTGCCAGATAATCAATAGTTCAACTATTCATTGAATGCTTATCATCCTGACGCACACGTTTGAAGAGCATTAAATGAATTACCCTTTCATATGTGTATCATTTAATGTAACACCCTTTCATATATAGCCTAAGGGCTATAATTACATTGTATCACCCTCATTCAAGGGGACCAGAATTTCTTAATAGAACTTGTAATCGAGAATTCCCAAATACTCAGCAATAACATAACAGTGGACGTAGGCCATTCATACAAGGCTGAACCACTTTAAAATTCTTTGTATCATTTATTTATCTGTGATTGAATAATTAGAGTAATCTAATTTTTTACATGAACAGATTGGCGTCGTCTGTGGGAACGATTGTTATTATCGTTTTTCACCAAAAATCATTCATCATCAATGGCAGATAATCCGGAATCCAGCAATTGAAACGCAGGAAATGCTGGAAATCCTCCAAATCCCTCTGCACCTCCAGATCTGGCTGGATTATGACGAATCTGGCTCAAGGACAAACCGCCATGCAAGAAATAATGCGACAACTCATACAGACCCTTCATGGCGGTGCACCTACGCGTTCAGGACAGCGAAGTGGTCAGAGGCAAACCTACTTACTTTCTTCACGATCCAGGCATACTGAGTCATATCGTAATGAGGAATCTGATGATTTATCTTATCAACCTGGGCGAACTTCGTCAATAAGGGCTACAGATACTGATCAATGTATCACTCTCTCTCCAGAAAGACCCAGTGCCTTGGAAAGACTGAGTAGGGTGTCTCCTTTCAGTCGATTAGGCCCTAGGAGGAATAGGAGTCCACCTAAGACCATGTCGAGGAGTTTTTGACGACCATCAGATCTAAGAGAAGGATCATCACAATCACGACCAGTTGTTCATCAAGATAGATCTCAGGAGGCCACATCAGAACAATCAATTGCTCGAACTAATAAGCCCGAGGAAGGAAACGATGCGTGGAAGGGTTCCATTCAGCGCTTGGAGGATAGATTGGGAGAAATGGCTAAGGCGAAGAATCCCTTACGACGAACTTTTGTTCAAGGGGCACCTTTTGTCCAGGCCATTGTGGGTTTTCCTACCCCGTCATAGTTTAAAGCACCTATGGTGACCCCAAATATGATGGAAAGACAGATCCTGTTCTTCATATAGAACAATATCAAGCTGCCGCCGATATCTATACTGTCCCCGATGAGATGAGATGTAGAGCATTCTCAGGAACTCTTACTGGACCTGCCCAGATATGGTACACCAATCTTCCTCGGGGTAAGATTTCAACTTTCTTTCAATTGGCCGAGTTGTTCATCGGCAATTTTTGTTTTGGAGCAAAACCAGTAAAAAGAGTAGCACACTTATTAAGTGTTAGACAAAAATTTGGTGAGAGTACTAGAGATTACATAACTCGTTTCAATAACGAGAAGCTGGAAGTCATAGATTATGAAGAAAAGACAGCAATCACCGCCTTGATGAGTGGTTTGTTGCCTAATAAGTTGTATTACACTTTGGCCAAAGATCCACCTACAACTATGTCAGAGTTGATGGCAAAAGCAGCCAAAATCATGAATGCCGAGGAGGCTATGGCTGCGAAGAAGAATATGGATAAAGAAACCAAGGTGGAAGACGACAAATCCAAGAAGAAAGAGCATAAGGGCAATGGCGGTGACAAGCATTCCAAGAATAATAAATCGTCATGGGAAGTCCTGAAGAAATTCGATAATTATACTCCTTTGAAAATGGGTATTAATCATGTCTTGGAAGAAATCAAGAATAACGAGGAAGTAAAGTGGCCAAAGAAACTGAGGTCAGATCCTGAACTGAGGAACAGGGATAAATATTGCGAGTTTTATAAGGATCACGACCATATGACCAAAAATTGCATAGCTCTTCAGAACGAGATTGAATAACTCATCCGAAGAGGGAAACTAGCAAAGTATGTTGATCGGGGAGGCGAAAGAAGAAATAATGACCGAACTAGAGAAAGGTCTAGATCTCCTCGTCGAGCAGAGGAGAAAAAGAAAAGGGATCATGAAGATGATACAGAGGATGACCCCGATCTTCCCAAGAAACCAAGGCAGCCAGAACGAGAGGTATTTTCAATACGCTTTGGATCATTTGATTGTAATGTCATTACATGAGGAGATGCAGGAGGAGGATACCTTACTGCAGAAAGAAAAGCTTACCTCGGTGAGGCTCAGGCTTGCTCATACATTCAACGGATAAATTTGGCTGAAGAGGATCTCCCGAGGAAGGTAAACAAAGAGAAGCTGGTCATCGGTTTTTCAAAAAATGACCTGGCAGGTGTTCTTTACCCTCACGACGACCCTTTGGTGATCAAAATGAGGATGAAAGAAGTAGTGATTTCAAGGGTGCTGGTAGATAACGGTAGTTCGGCAGACATCATATACTATTCATGCTTTGATAGTTTAAATTTGAAATTATCTCAATTAGAACCTTATCACAGACCTCTATTGGGTTTTGCTGGCGAGAAAGTCTTTCCACTTGGGACGATCAAGTTGGATATATTCATTGGAACTTGGCCTGCTTGTCGAACAGAAAGAATACGCTTCTTTGTGATGGATAAGAATGTACAGTCAGCTTACAACATCATCATGGGAAGAGTTGGTTTGAAAAAGTTCGAAGAAGTTCCATCTACAGTACATCAGTGTTTAAAATTCCCTACAAATTTCGGAGTGGGAGTTGTGAAAGGTGATCAGAAAGTAGCTCGGGAATGTTATTATTCATCTGCCGAGCAAGAGGAGCTTGAAGAGTCAAGGAAAAAGACTACCACCTACCAGGTGGAGGAAGGTACAGAAATTGAAACACTTGATCCCAGAGATGAATCCAAACTTGTAAAAGGACAGGTGGTGGAATCTACGGAAAATGTTATTCTGGACGAGGAGCACCCTGAACGAGTAACCCAGATAGGTTCATCGTTGGATGTTTCAATAAAACATGAGTTGATAACTTTCTTGAGAGACAAAAAAAAAACTTTTGCATGGAGTCATGAGGACATGCCAGGAATAGATCCAAACTTCTTATGTCATGAGCTCAATGCGAATAAGGAGATCAAGCCTGTAAAGCAGAGAAGAAGAGTGTTTAGTCCTGAGAAGAATCAGGCTATACAAGAGGAGGTCGAGAATCTCCAGAAAGCCCAATTCATTGAAGATGTGAAATATCCAGACTGGTTAGCAAATGTGGTGATGGTAAAGAAGAAAAATAATAAATGGAGAATGTGTGTTGATTTCACTGATCTCAACAAGGCCTACCCAAAGGATCACTTTTCGTTGCCCAGAATTGATCAATTAGTGGATGCTACCTTGGGACACGAGCTGCTCAGCTTCATGGACGCTTACTCTGGTTACAACCAGATCAAAATGAAACCTGAAGACAGGGAAATCACTTCTTTTACTACCCCTAGGGGAACTTATTGTTATAATGTTATGCCTTTTGGTTTGAAAAATGCAGGAGCGACATACCAGCGGCTGATGAACTAGGTTTTTGCCGAACAAATCAGTTGCAATATGGAGGTCTATATCGACGACATGCTGACAAAGAGCAAGAAAGATGCTGATCATCTAGTTGACTTAGGTCAGACCTTTGATCAACTGGATAAATACCAGATGAAGCTCAACCCGACGAAGTGCACCTTTGGAGTACGAGAAGGAATGTTCCTCGGGTACATCGTCAACCAACGAGGCATTGAAGCAAATTCAGCAAAGATCAAAGCTCTTTTAGGGTTGCGATCGCCAACGACGAAGAAAGAGGTGCAGAGTCTTACAGGACGAGTTGCAGCGCTCAACAGATTTATATCCCGAGCAACTGATAGATGCCTCCCATTCTTCAAAACACTTCGAAAAACTTTCGAGTGGAACGATGAATGTGAAAAATCCTTTTAAGACTTGAAGAAATATTTGGGAGCACCTCCATTGTTATCCAGGCCAGTAATGGGAGAGAAATTGTACTTGTACCTAGCAGTATCAGAGAATGCAGTCAGCTCGGCATTGATCAGATTGGAGAATGGAATTCAGAAGCCAATTTATTACACAAGTAAGGCTTTCCGAGGTACAGAGATCAGGTACCCAAAACTGGAAAAATTGGCATTGGCATTAATTGAAGCAAGTAGAAGAATGAGGCCTTATTTCCAGGCCTATACCATCGTCGTGTACACCGACATGCCATTGAGGCAAGCCCTTCATAAGCCAGAAAAATCAGGGAGACTGATGTATTGGGCAATAGAGCTCGGTGAATATGATATTGTGTATGAACCCAGATCATCATTAAAAGGGCAGGCTATAGCAGACTTTATAGTAGAATTTACATATCCTGATACCCCCGAGGAATAAAAGTTGCTCGCTGACCAACCTGTGGATGTTACAGGATCAACAGACATAAGTCCAGATCAACTCTGGTTGGTAAAAGGACTTGTGGATGTAGAAAGATCATCAAATTCAAACCCAGACCAACTCCGGTTGGTAAAAGGGCGAGAAGAGATGGTCGACGAGGAGAGAAAAATACCAGGGGAGGATGAAAGGAAACAACAGATATTTCACCGAGGAACTCTGTCAGATAAGAAATTTGAAGACGAGTTACCTACATGGAGATTATATGTAGATGGGTCATCTTGCACAACAGGTTGTGGGGCAGGTATTGTTTTGAAAACCCCAGACGAGATTGACATGGAATATGCCTTGCGATTCTAATTCAAAGCTTCCAATAATGAGGCTGAGTATGAAGCCTTGATAGCAGGTCTTAATTTAGCAAAGATTATGGAAGCGCAACAAGTGATAGTATTAAGTGATTCTCAATTAATTGTGAATCAGATGATGGGAACATATGCAGTTAAAGGAGAATTAATGGTCAAGTATCATGCAAAGGCGATGGAGTTGTTGGCAGAATTTGATGCCATTCAGTTGATCAGAATACCAAGAATGGAGAATGCACAAGCAGACGTACTGGCCCGATTAGCATCAGCTACTCGTACCGAGCTGCGAAGAACGATACCAATTGAAGTATTGGAAGCTCGGAGCATAGATGAAGACCTGACGATGAATGTTATTACCCTTAATTTAGGACCATCTTGGATGGATCCCATCAAGGCATATATTGAGGAGGGAGAATTGTCGGAAGATAAGCTCGCTGCAAAGAAATTGAAGTTTAAAGCTGCTCGATATGTACTAACTAATGGTGTTTTGTATAGACGAGGAATTATGGTAGGTTTGCAGAGATGTGTGCATCCCTCCGAGGTGAAGGAATTGATTGAAGAGATCCATGAAGGGTCCTGTGGAGCCCATGTAGCAGGTCGGACACTTTTGCAAAAGGTGATGACACAAGGATACTACTGGCCAACGATGAGGGCTGATGGTATAGCCTATGCTAAGAGATGTGATAAATGCCAACATTTTTCCTCCATCCGACGAACTCCACAAGCATTGTTGACACCCATAACTTCCCCTTGGCCATTCGTCATGTGGGGAATGGATTTGGTTGGACCACTGCCAACGACCCGAGGAAGATTCAGGTACCTCGTCGTCGCAGTGGATTATTTTACTAAGTGGGTAGAAGCTGAGCCTTTGATTGATATGACATACGAGAAGGTGTACCAATTCGTTTGGAAGAACATCATATGCCGATATGGTCTCCCTCATGCCTTTATCACAGACCATGGAACACAATTCGATAACGAGGAGTTTGGTGCCTATTGTCGAAAATCAAATATTTTGAAGACTCATTCAGCACCAGGTCATCCTCAAAGCAATGGACAGACTGAAGTGACGAACAAAACATTACTAAATGGTTTAAAGAAGAGGCTAAGTGAGGCTAAAGCCAATTGGATTAATGGGCTACAGTCAGTATTGTGGGCTTACCGAACAACTCCCCGAGCAACAACTGGAGAATCACCATATATGCTGGCATTTGGAAGTGAGGCTGTAATACCTGCCGAGTTGGTTCTTCCAACACACACAGTGCTGAATTTCAATTCCCCAGTCAGCGACTTGATGAGGAGATTAGATTTGGACATGCTCGAGGAAGTTAGAGAAGAGGCAGCCATTAGGAATGCTGCTTATCAACAACGAACAACCCTGTTCTACAATAAGAGGGTGAAAAAATGCGATTTAAAAGAAGGAGATTACGTGCTAAAGAAGGTCATTCAGAAGCACAATAAGTTGGAAGCAAACTGGCATGGACCTTCCCGAGTTACTGCAGTTGTCCGACCAGGAACTTACCGAATAGCAACTCTAGAAGGAGAGGAATTTAAGAATGCATGGAATGCTGAACACCTACGCAAGTATTATCAGTGATGTAAAATGTAAAACAGTTCCATCAATATGAATAAAACGATGATATTTCACAATCTTCTCTCCTTTTATTGAAAGTTTTTCGGGGAATACTAGTGTGTTTAACACTACGCTGCTCGGCAGTAAAAAGAAGACGATAGTTCAAACCCACGACCAACTCCGGTTGGTAAAAAGGTGAGAACAAACTATACTCCTTTGGTTAGGAGGCGTACACTAGTGTGACCAACTAAGGTTGGTAAAAGAGCTAGTGGACATGATAGTTCAGACCCACGACCAACTAAGGTTGGTAAAAGGGCGAGAACAAACTATACTCCTTTGGTTAGGAGGCGTACACTAGTGTGACCAACTAAGGTTGGTAAAAGAGCTAGTGGACATGATAGTTCAGAC
Source organism: Sambucus nigra (assembly GCA_949130495.1). Taxonomy (NCBI): domain Eukaryota; kingdom Viridiplantae; phylum Streptophyta; class Magnoliopsida; order Dipsacales; family Adoxaceae; genus Sambucus; species Sambucus nigra. The sequence continues at coordinate 641,214,862 of OX422214.1, read as the reverse complement.
CCACGACCAACTCCAGTTGGTAAAAGGGCGAGAACAAACTATACTCCTTTGGTTAGGAGGCATACACTAGTGTGACCAACTAAGGTTGGTAAAAGAGCTAGTGGACATGATAGTTCAGACCCACGACCAACTCCGGTTGGTAAAAGGGCGAGAACAAGAGATGATCGACGAAAAGCCAATCTCGGTTGGATAGGAAACAAGACATGCTCTCAAATGCCAACTTATGTTGGTCGGGAAGTAAGATTATCTCAAAATGCTAAATTATGTTGGTCGGAAAGTAAGTTTATTACATAAAAGTTCATCGGAGAATAAATATTCCAAAATTTACCAAGTATAGTTGGTCGGGGATAAAAACCCACTAACTGTAGTTGGTCGACGAGGAAAAATCTTTGACCTTGGTTGGTCGGGCACATTTTATGAAAAAGACAAAGTTTACCAAGTATAGCTGGTCGGGGATAAAAACCCATTAACTATAATTGGTCGACGAGCTCAACTTAACAACCTTGGTTGGTTGGAAGAAATTTTAACATTTTTATACTCATTACTTTATTGTTAAGTGATCGAGCAACATTACTGGTACTTGTAATTTTTTACTAAGTTGGTCGATGAACCACACAATATTGTTATGCAAGCACAAATATAAAGTGTTTGACAAGCACAAAATAATAGCAATACAGATTTGCAAACAGAAAATGAAAGTCTTTCATTAAAATTCAAAACGAATTACAATTTACATATGTGTACTAACTATTACATTGAGATCCCTACTCTATTGGTTTCTTTCCCTCAGCTTTTGAAATAGGTTCCTCGCCAGCAAGCGGATCATTTAAAGTCTGAGGAGAGTTAATGAAGTTCAAATCCTTCAGCATCCTAACGTTCATCACAGAAGGTGTGTCCAGTAGATGCTCGGGACGAGATACCTCGATCTGAGAATGAAGATTGTAGTCACCGAGGTATTTTGCAATTAAGCTCCGAGGAATGGCACGAGCTGGGATCCATTCCATGTCCAATTTATAAGGTGGCACAGGCAAGTCTAGTAGCCCAGGAGCATGATAATCCCATAAATAATGGCCCTGCTCTAATTTTAATACACCCAGGGCTTTCAACCATCCCTATTTATAACCTTCATTATTGTCATTTTCAATGCGAGCATCCAATTGATAAAGGGCCTCATTATAGCCTGCATTCCAGAACTCACGAGGTTGTTTGTGGAATTGGAAAGTTATTTTCTCTAACTGCTCATGAAGGTTCCTGGTAAAAACATCCTTATTCTTCAGAGCAGACTTGGTCGAAGCAAGTTGATCCTCCAGAGTTTGGATTTTCTTAGACATTTTAGATAAAGCCCGATCTTTTGCATTCAATTGGAACGCTTTAGTTTCCAACATTGATAGAGTACGAGCTTCTTCAATATTACGACCAAGAGCTCTTGATCCTCCCTGAGCAAGTCGAGAACTTGGTTCTTCGACAACATTCTGAGCTGCTCTTCCTCGTCCACGAGAACCTCTTCCTCGTCCCTGAGTAGCAGCAGAAGTACCAGATCTTCTCAAGGTATCCAACTCTTGCCTTAATTTGGCATTCTGAACCTCTAGAAAGGAAAATCCCTCGTCAGTCACTGGGATTACAGTTGTTGAAGAAAATGCTGCAGACTTATACTGTGCCAGCTCTTTCTGTAAATTGTTATTTTCTTGCTCTAGCAGCTCGGCAATCTGTCTACAAGCTTCAACTTCACCCTTTAGGGTTCTCTCCCTGACATCGTACCCAGCAAGGATCTTTTTGTGGCCTGTCTCGGCAGAAAGCTGTTGATACCTCTTTTCATACCCCTCGTGCAGAAGGTCAGTTGATTCTTTGTACTGAGTCTGAAGATCTTCTAGAGTATATTGAAGCTCCTCGATCATGTCATAGTAAGCCACGTTATTGGCCACAGCCCGATCAAGTAAGCCCTTCAGATATGGATAAGCTTCTACTGCCTGCTCTGAAGCATCATGACCGAGGATGTCAACAACTTCTGATACACTCAATTCTGTGTGACCAGCCTTATAATATTCATGGTATTATTGCATCAACTTTGTATCATTGGCAGATAATAATTCCATTCTAGCCACAAACTAGTAAAGAAGAGAAGGCAAGAGTTAATAAAAAGCAGACAGAGCATCAACAATATAGAGGAGCAAAAATAGGTGATTTTATTACATCATCAAAAATAGTACATCGTTCAGAATACAAAGTACAAGTAAAAGAAAAACAGAAAGAGAATACCGACCAACTTCACACCTTTTCCTTGTCTCCCAAGACTTTCTCGGGAGGCTGGGACGAGGAGCTTGGTTGCTCGGCAGGAACAATGATTTGATTGCCAGAAGCTGGGACTTGTTTAGGAGGATCAGGCAAGGACGAAATCTCCTAGGTGATTGTCTGGTTGGGTTGTGGAGCAAGGACTTGATCACCCACTGTCATTGAAGACTCTTTAGATACAGCTTCGTCTTCATCCTCATCTTCAATTACAGGAGGAGGGCCAGGAAGATGTTGTTGAAATAATTCAGAGTCCTCACTCACTTTCAATTCTTGCAAGGCAGCAACCCAACCATCATGGAAGTATTTCAAACTCCCATACTTGACCTGAGTCATCATTGCTTCTACCCCCTGTCCCATCCTTTATCCCATCCGGTACGAAAAGATTTCTTTAAAGCCATTTTCCTTTTCATTTTCTCTGAGGAGAGCTTCTCGGATAGAAGATCCTCGGTGGCTTTCAACTTAGCCTCCACCTCCTCCGTCTGGAGATTTACTTCTCGTAGAAGGGTCAGCTCTTCCTCAGCTGATTTCAATTTATTCTCAAGCTCCCCAAAACTTGTGAGCTTCTCAGCATATTTTTTATTCTCTCTCTCCAAGTCTTTCGCCTTATTTCCCAACTGTATCTTCTCTGCCTCAGACGCAGCCATTTTCTTCTCCCATTCACCCCTATCCTCGTCATATTTTTGACGAGAATCCTTCAAAGATTGGGCCAAGCCCTGGAAAGCATCCTCTACTCCAGATGAGGAGCTGGAAGCCTTGATTGCTTGATCTTTCTTCACTATGGTGTTAAAACAACTCACCAGCTGAAAAAGAAAATAATGATAAGTCAGTGCCGAGATACATATATTGACTGAAAGAAAGAAAAATTCAAGATAAGAGAAACTTACTGAAGCAATGTGACGAGTAGCTAGGGATGTCAGCATATCCCTAGACATGTTTTCTTCTATCCCTTGGACTTCAGGAATAGTCCAAGTCTTTACCGAGCTCATCGCAGAACTCGGGGGAATAATGGTTGGAACACCAGCTCCACTAGCTTGGAGCTGGGGAATGGTCTCAGTCAAAATGATCGAGGAGCATTTCTTCAATCTCCTCAGTGGCACTTCAGCAGTTTCAACCAAAGAACTTTTGGTTGGGACCACTTCCACAGGTGCATTCTTCTTGCTCGGAGCCACTGGGGGCTTCTCGGCAGCCTTCTAAGGAGCGAAAGAAGGGGCACCATCTACTTTCTTTGTCCCCTTTGGGACTTCAGCCTTGTTTCTCTTTCCATCTCTAGCAGAGGAAGACTCCTCGAAGATAGCAGGAACTCTTCTCTTGCCCATCTTCTGACTTAAAGGAATGTGAGATTCTGGTGAAGATTCCTCAGAAGCTGGCAATGGGTCACTAATGCTGACCACAGGACAAGCAGTAAAGGATGATGTGTAGCTCCTGTACTGCAGCAAATATGAAGCAGACCTGATGTGCTCGTCTGCAACTCTTCGATGAAAATTCCAGATATGTTTCAAATGTTTAATGTTTACTTCTGATTCTTTTGGAGTTTTTCTCTTACTGTCAACTGCAAACAAATACATAGTGAAATATCAGTCATACATTTTGTCAAACATAATGAAATCATAATTTCAAAAACAAAATAAGATGAAAATAACCTATCCCATTGCCATATGGGGGGCATCTAGGACCTTCATATACTTCATCTCCAACCAAAGGGGTATGTTGCCAATTTTTTATGACTACCCCGTGTTCAAAATAATCCCTGTTTGCGTCAGGGAGGTTAACTACTAAAGCCCTATTCAAAAACCTAGTTTTTAAATAAAAAACATTGTCTAAAATAGCCCATCTATAGCAGTACATAATCTCAGGAATTCCTATACGAGTTCCATGAGTCTGATTTAACCTATACACCCCATTAACTATTCTCCATGTGTTGGGGCTATTTTTGCAGGGACAACATCGAAATACTGACAGAACTCTAAACATAAAGGGTTTGGTGGAAAAGAAAATCCACATTCAGCAATAAAGAGTCTAGGGAACCAATGTCCCTCAGCCAAATCAAAATAACTTGAAGGCTCAGAAAGACTCTCCAAAGTTACCCAAGAAGGAATAGAGAAGTCAGAACGGAACTTCTCAAGAGATTCGATAATATAAACCATGGTGAATAAAAAGAAATGAAGAAGAAGGAAGAAATTCTTACAGGAAAGAGGAGATCTGTTGACAAACAAACGAAGGAAGGGATGAACGCACAAGAGAGAGAAAAGCTATAGAAAACTCGAAAGTAGAAATCGAAAAGGTAGAAGACGATGGGATTGCCTCTGAAGCTTAAATACTTTGCCTTGGGAAACGGCGAAAGAAATGATTACAAAAAGGAAACTATTACGCTACCGGCGGCTAAAAGGACAAAAAGTGCACGAAGATCGAAGCGCTTATAAAAATGCAAAAAGGCGGATTCTGCGAATTTGGAAGGAAATTCAAATACGAAGAAAAGGCTCCTAAAACCCAGGAAGGTCATTTAATATTGCCATATACCGAGAAAGAATGTTCCATACTCCTCAAAGTTTGAAATATGAAACATTGGGGGCTTCTGTTGATACCAAAATTAATATGCTGATGTGGACGAATAATAAGAAGACACGTGTCAATCTACGTGGCAAAATAGCAACGAGGAAGTTCATTCCCCCGACCAAGTCAGACTCACTCCGAGCAACAAGTATACTCCGAGGAACTCCAGCTCTCCGAGGAACTCCAACGCTCCGAGGAACACCAGTCCTCCGAGGAACTCCAGCGCTCCGAAGAACTCTTGGACAACGAGCAACTAAGGCGGTTCGAGCTGCATCTCGACCGCAGCATTGATTTCCAGATAATCAACAGTTCAACTATTCATTGAATGATTATCATCCTGACGCACACGTTTGAAGAGCATTAAATGAATTACCCTTTCATATGTGTATCATTTAATGTAACACCCTTTTATATACAGCCTAAGGGCTATAAATACCTTGTATCACCCTCATTCAAGGGGACCGGAATTTCTTGATAGAACTTGTAATCGAGAATTCCCAAATACTCAGCAATAACATAACAGTGGACGTAGGCCATTCATACAAGGCTGAACCACTTTAAAATTCTTTGTCTCATTTATTTATCTGTGATTGAATAATTAGAGTAATCTAATTTTTTACATCAACAGATACTATCAATTAAATGAAACTATTCTGTATATATTTCATCAACACTTGATAATAAAATTATCAACACTTGAAAATAAACAAACACGCAACTTTTTATTTGATCATCACTTTGAAAATAAGATTGTAATACATGCAGTAAAGAAAAAAAACACAAACTTCAGATTGAAGCAGACTGAACCTCGAAACACGGAAATGAAAAAACAAACTGACAAAAGCAACAACAACAACTATGTTATAGCAAAAAGGAAAGTGAAACACAAACATAGGTATTTTTGTTGACAGCAGCACCACACACGAACACATATAATAGTAATAATCATAGCATTAATTGCAGCAGTTTACTCGATCATTCCAAAGCTAGGTTGTTCATTCAACACGGGTCAGCTGTTGTTCTTCACAGGTTACATCAGTTCCTACGGTACGTTCTACCCATCTCCTCCTGGATTCTTTTTCTCCTACCCAACCACTCAGCCCGCTCTTCTTCCATTGGTACATTCTTCTTCTCCCATTATTTTTACTTTGCTTGTATACATTTAATCTCTCTTAATTATTAAATACAGTCATTACACTTAATCAGGTTGTCTTCTGATGGCAAAATCCTGCCTTCTTTCTTCACTTCCTTTGAGTCAACATATGTTTGGATTTGCCTATTCTTTTATCTAGAAATGTTACTTTTACAAGCCCAAAAAGTCATTATATCTTGTGAGCCATCTCTCTTTTAGAAGAAAAAAAAGGTGATATGCTAATGTCTATGGACACTAAATACTTCTTAATAGTGTCATGAACAGAGAGTATTATATACACTATTAAATTTTGCGAAGTATCAATAATGTTGTAGACACAATTAATTTGCTAATATACTCATGTACAAATTTGGGTTATGCATATGATCTTGATTTGTTGAGTTATAGACTGGTGTGGCATTTGATTTTGTTTGATTATATATATATATATATATATATATATATATATATATATATATATATATATATATATATATATATATATACGTGTGTGTGTGTCTCATTTGTTTCGCTTGTATATATAATGTATGTTGTGGAGTTGCAGGCCATATATACACTCATTGCGTTTTGCAAATTTGTCTGGGCTGACGTATCCGGTGAATTTTATACTCTGCATTATCCGGCCACTAATTAAATCGGTATAGAATAGGTAATTTCATGTAGACATACATTACATGTCACTCACCGTATCTAAGTGGATTGGCAACAAGTAAATAATTATTATAAAATGCTGTTACAATATGATTGTTTATAAAATTGTTGTCCGGTTGAGAAGCTTCATTTGACGGGAGGGAGGAATCGGATGAAGGCTCATGTGCTGTTTTGTCGACTTGGGTTTCTTCCTTTTGGACTTCCTCATGGCTACCCGCTTGCATTCATCCTTCATATGGACCTACTTCCCACAAACGTGTCACCTTCGTTCTTGTGTCGGGACAAAATTTGGGGCATAGTGGTGGGCTTCATGACTTTTAGAAGACCCAATCACCTCTGGGCCTGTTTGTGGCTCACATTGTTAGACTCGCGGATGGACACGTCCTCCATGTGACATGGATCAATGGGTCCTGTCTTGATTGATTTTGGATTCCCTTGGGAGAGGATATTAGTTCGAGTGGGATACCGTTCTGCGATCCCCGACTCACGATTGCATCATCACTGTCTTTGAGGGTCTCAATCTCCACAAAGAGTTCATCTCGTGACAGGAATCGTTGGGCTTTGCCGGCGACTTTTTCTGTGACGGCACGATCTTTGGAAACTTTTTCCCCAATAGTCTCGGCTCTATATAACTTGGGATCAGTCTTGAATGGATCAACAATGGGTTACACTACATGTTGGCTATGGGCAGCGTCAGTGGTAGCTGCCGAGAGGCTTAGCCGATACTGGTCTGTGATAGGTGGAAGGGGTGAGGGTTGCGCCACCTCAGTGCTGCCTTGGTTCATGGGAGACATCCCCCATAGGGATGAGGCCAGTGCCTGGATAGCTTGGGCATTAGCGACAGGTTCTTCGACGATGGCTCGGGATGTTTAGGCATGCAAATCATCCAACATCTTGGCAAGACTTCCCTCGAATTTTGACATTATTCTTATATTCAATGCATGGCGAGTGAATTCAGTGAGTACGAATACAAATACGATGGCGATGACGACGGATGCCAAGAGTGAATGGCTCTTACACCACTTTGATGTAAAACGCAACAAAAATTTAACATGCACACAATATCTCAACAAGAGCAATCACAATTCTCAAATTATTAATAAATTAAAACCCTAGCCTAATGACTTTGTTTATAGGCTTACAATCTTGAAGAGAAAGAAACCTATTCAAATAAGGAAACTAAAGAGATAAAAGAAAACTAAATAAATTCCCAATCTAAATCTACTACCTTTATTTAAACAATACCTATTAATACTAGATAATTAAAATATCAAATATCTCCCTTTATCCTTCTCTCTAAAATTTTGTCCAGCTGTCTCTTCCCTCTATCTAGACCACATCAATAAAAGTAATTGAAGAAGCAACCGAGCATAACCTTGGAATCCACTTCAATCCAACGACAATGCCATCATTTGTCAAAGGTAATAGTAATAGCAATAAGAACATCCTGAAGTTTAGCAAAAAAACGAAGTGGCAAAACCCACTTTTTGAACAAAAATGCCTTTCCCAAATCCTCTATAGTTTCTGAAAATTTCCCCACGGGAAGACTGCCATGGGTTTCCCTTGGACAACCCAGCCTGCAACATGAATCTGAGACTTTACAATTAACTAAGAAATGTGTATCCAAGGGAACACTAATTGACTTTTGACTTTACTTTACTACTAACTTCGGGAATCTCTCATTAACTGCCGGAGTCTCTCTTCATGCAAGATCCCAACTTGGTCCAGCATCATATAGGCTATGCTAAATGAGAGCTTAGGCCTTAGAGCCCACTCTCCTTTGGTAGACTTTTAAAGGCTTCTATAATTTATCTCCGTTCATTTGTATTTCTTTATTTCATGGTTTCTTGTTCCTCATCACACACACGCGCACACGTCCCCCTATATATATATGTGTGTGTGTGTGTGCGCGTGGATGGGGTGGAACCCATATACAGGAAATATACAATAAAGAAAAAGAGACAAAAAAAGGAGGATGGAGAGAATCCACAAAACACACTCCCTGCAAAAACTCTTGGCATTGAAAAAAATAACTACACTACACTATCTGCCCGAGAGTTGAATGAGAAAAGGGTTTGGGTTTTTAATAGAATATGATATTCCTCTTTTATGTCCTGTGTTGAAAATTGCTAGAAAAAATTGAACACTTGTGACCAGTTCCAACGAAAAACCCCATTCTTGTTGGTCACCTTCTTGGTGCATTTGGTGCAAAGATAGTAATGAGACTATTTGAACATATTTACTCCATTCTTCCTTCTCAAGATTCTTATGGATAAAGTTGTTTCAAGAATTTGATTCTTCGGGGGATTTCTTCAAAATTGGCCAATATCATTTTTTTTAAATAAAGAATGCTTAATGATAGGGGATCAATATACAGTCAATTTTGTGGAGACGTATTGTTTTGGCCCAAATATAGTATATGTGATTGGAAAGGAATCTGAGATTCTTTCAAGAACAAATTTGGGAAAATAGTAGTTTGGGAAAGAACTAGAACTTTTAAGCATTCTTATGAGTCTCCTCTTCAAAATGCTTCATCCATTAGAAGTTGTAGTAATCAAGGACAACTGGGTTGTTGCCTTATTATAATGGATAAGATGTAGATAAACCATTTGCTGCAATCATGAATCTTGTAATTGAGCTTTTTTAGAGCTTTTAAAGCCTATAGAGGGAGTATTAGGTCATAGGATCACACAGAGATTGCAAAAGATACTGTTATAGTCAGGGGCGGAATCAGGAATTATCGGTAGTGGGGGCTAATTTAACGACCATTTTCGGGGGTTCGGGGGCGGGAGCCCCCGAGCCGATTTTTTTTAGGTTATTTTTTAGTATTTACCAAAAAATAACAAAATTTATGTGGTGTGGATGTCAACTCCAATTTTTTTTTTAAACGACCTCTCCATAAGTTGACTGATTTGACAAAAAAAAAATTAGGTTCATTAACGTACCAAAAAGAATTGATAGCATAAAATTAGGTGGATTAACAACTCTTGAATAAACTATTACTTGATCTAGACTAAAATAATTCATATACAACAACAAATCTGAAAAATTGGAACAACAGAAAATCTAAATAAAAAAGATGGAACAACAACTAATCTAAAGAAAAAAAGATGGAACAAAGGCTGGAAGCTATTGATCAAGGGAATCCTATTGCTTATTAACTTATAGTTCTTTGCTTGTAAAACGAGGTCCTGGAAGCTATTGTTCAAGGGGTTCCTGTTGCTTGAATATTCATCTACTTCCTTTTTTTCTCTCTTATTAGTCTCTAGCTTTTGTAGATAGTTGGGTTTTATGATGCTTATTTATGTTTTTAATTTGTGAACTTCTGGTCCACTCCCCTTTGTAATTTTGTTGTTATCGCAACAGATTGTTTGTTTATGATCAAAGTTGAGTTACATAACCTTTACATTTATTCCTCTTGCAAAAAATTCTTCGTTGCAACTTTTCCAATGACTTTATTTAGTACTTCAAATCATTTTTTTGAAAGGATTTCTACACAAATCACAAAATCCCAAAAGCAGGGGAAGCCTTTTATTAAGTTAACGTAAGCCGAAGAGTAATGCAAGGCTCCAATTACCACATTGGCAAAATATGCAAAAAGACTTCTGAACTTGGAGGTGATCCTTATGACAAAATAGTTGAGGAATGAGGACAAAAGTTTCCTTATAGAATTAGGTATGCTTTCCAACTCTTGAATGATAATTGCAAGAAAAATCTTTTGAACATGGACGTACACCATTACATTAAGATCTTTTATTCTTTTGACATTTCAGCCGTGAACTTCAGAATGTATTAGTCAGTTACAAATTGACCTCTCCAGAAGCAACACATTCACAAAATTAGTACTTATTAGTGATGGTTTATTGGTTATGTCTCAGTTTAAATTGGTTACATATGAAGGGAACCGTGCGTATTTTTGTTCATTTTTCATCCAGAAGCTTTGTTGACGTCTTTACTTTGGGCACACGATATATTTCATTCTACCAGGATTTTATTCGCCTTGTAAGCAAATCTAATTAAGGAGAAAGCTAGGGTAGTAACCATGGATCTGCGAGGACATGGAAAGTCATCTGCATAAAATGATGTAGATCTGTCTATTAAGGTATGTATTTTTTACAGTGTCTGGTGTTATTATTATTATAATGATAATTTTATTATTATTTTTATACAATACATATGTAGTTAGGATTTTAAGAAGAATTTATCCAAGTACATTGTTGTACTCTCTCTTTGTATATGTTGATGTGTTTTTTAATGTATTGTTGACTTTATGTTGTGATGTTCTGGCTATTTTGAACACTAGGTATGGAGATTCTCCTCCTACAATTGTTCTTATTGGCCATAGTTTGTGCACCGCTAGATAAGCTAGTGTTTTTCCAAGTTTATGTATTGTTTAATAACCATGGTGAGACTTACTTTATAATTAAAGAAAAGTCGTTCTAACAATTCCAAATGTACATCCACGTGCCAAGATGTATAATGACTCCACCTCTCTCTCTCTCTCTCTCTCTCTCACACACACACACACACACACACATTTATATATCCTTGTTTATTTTGCAGGGCATACAAAGCCACAATTATGAAGGCCCGCTTAGTTTACTTCATTTTATTAAATTTGGCGGCGTGGGTAAAGTGGCTAAATTTATCAAAAAATTTATGTCATTGTTTATGGGAGGGGAGAGGGGAGGGGAAAAAGATCATTTAATTAAATGGAGTCTTGTGTCAAGACCTAAAAAACAGGTGGGTGGGTATTGGTAATTTGTTAGAGCAAGTGGTTGTGGTGTTTTCCTTTAGAGAAAGATTTCTTATGGTGATCAATTAGTAGAAGCACATACGGGACGAAGGCCAATGGGCTGATTTGTCAAGTGATAGAGAAGAGTTATTTTTGCAAGTTTGGAAATTCAATTCTGGGATACTTGAATCGTTTGCTTGGTTCATTTCTTTTGATGAGAGGGATAATTCTCAAGTTTTCTTTTGAGAGAATGTGCAATTGGGGATTCGTTGTTTCCGATTTCAGTTCTTCATTTGTATCGTGTCTCTTTTAATAAAATGCATCTACAGCTTCTTTTTTGGGTGGTATACTTTCTCATGAGAATTAGGTTCATAAAGTTGAATGGAGTGAATAAGTGAGAATTGTGATCAAGGCAGTGCATTATTGGTCCGGAGACATCACTAAGCCCTTCTAAGGGTGAAGAACGCATCTTCTCCCCTTTCACGTTATGCTTGCAATTAGACACCAACCTTCCTTCATATCAACTTCCCTTTACTACCCAGAGAAGCGGGAGCATTCTTCTACCTTGCCAATAAGAAGGTTCAGTATAACTGGTACATCAACAATGGTCTCACATATTGTCATAATGTTAACAGTACAACCACCACCACTATTGACACATCTAATGGTGGATCGAGGATTTGGATATTTGGCGGAGGGAGGTTCATATCATATATAATGTTTTAGGGGGCATAACTGTAAAAGTACAATTTTCTTTATTTTTCTTTTTACAAATGCCAACTTTTAATACTAGAATTTTTGGGTTTTATAATTATATTGGGGCCAAGGCCACCCCTTGTCTTTCTTATATCTTCCCATGTCCACGACCATCACGAGAACCACCATAGAATACATGGAGACCCCTATTGCTAGAGACTGAGTTAAAAGACATAGTAAATGTTGCGCTAAAGCAAGACTATCTCTAGCGACCAAGACGATAAAACTCACTCGGGAATTTTATCAAACAATTGGTATGCGAAAAACGCCCAAGACCTTGTTCCGAAAATGAACTAGTGTGCAAACTCCCAATCAATTCAACCACGCATCAATAAAGAGACAATAAGAACATACAAGCAATCCTCAAAGCAAAACAACAACGATATACTGTGGGGCTACATCCACCAAGGAGGATTTCTTCTTTCTATAGATAAATGGAGGAACCCAAAGGTTATACACACACACAATTTATCTCTCTCAGAAAGTCACTCACAACCTCACAAGAACTCACCCCTCAAATGGGAGCTCTATCTCTCTTTAGCTTTGATAAATCTCAAAATGGCTCTCAAACTTGTTCTCTCCCAAAACCTAGAAATAACACTTGTATTTATAGATTTGAGCCAAAATGGTAAATTTGTAAATAAACCAAAACTGAAAAAAATAGGAGAGACAAAACCAACAAACTCCACCTTGGCGATCCTGACGATCCAACCAATCTCTAGAATGCTGAAAGTGAACCTGCTTAAAGACCGTCCCACCATCAACCAAGCTAATGCGATTCCCCCAGGAGATCCTCACGATCCAACCAAACTCGGAATACAAACATCGAATCCACTCGAAGATCATCCCGACGTTTAACAAGACAATACGCTCCACCTGACACTAAGCCACCTCAAACTTCAACCATGAAGTGAGATACCGCAAGCCTTCACTCCAAGACTCCACCCGTTGAGGAACCAAGTTCTAAACTAAGAACTCCCCTGAATGTTTCCCATGTAACCATACGGTGACGCTCGCTCCTCATGTAACCCAGTGAGTACACCCCCACACAATACATATAGCATACACCTTCTTTACACGAAACATTCAAACACATCAACACCATCTTCCACCTTGAGAAATAACCACGGATGAGAGGTAAAATTCCTCACCTCCCACACCCTCCAAATCTCACACTCGAAAGATCTACCAAGTCTTTGTCACGAAGAACTCCCGTTTGCCAATGCTCGCAAACAATAACTCATCGACCTTCCTTGAACTAGCTACACACACCTGGAATCCATCACAGTCCTACACCTCCTCGATTCCAATCGGCCAATGCATGTGTGCAACTAAACCGAGTCAACATCACCCATTGGCCCTGTAAGGGAACTTCAATCCATCCCCTCCACTAGTAGGTATTATCTCATCACTACTGTCTAGTCTCGAAAAGCTAGCACCCAATGTCTCCGCTTTGTTCACAAACGAGACATGCCTCGAACGTTCGATCACTTATGCACACCGCTTCCCCGTCTTCCTCGAAGTCTGATTTAGACGATACAACCCCCTCTCTCCTCTCCCCTCGCTACGACCATACAATCGCGTGTGATTTTCAAGACTCCACCCGCTACCGACACCCGACAACCCTTGGAATCCAAACGGCTAATGGATATCAAATTCTTTTGCAACTTTGGGACATAGGCCACACCACCCAAAGTGCGTTCCACCCCATCGAACATCTTGAGTTTCACCATCCCGACACCCTCAACGACATCCTTCTCTCCGTTAGCCAAAGACATGGAACCTTTTCCATTTTCCTTAAAAGTCTCAAAATATTCCCCCTTGGAGCAAACGTGATCCGACGATCCCGAATCTAATATCCAATCATCTTGGGAAAGAGAGTTAACCTTGGAGATTGTGAGAAGTTCTTCAAGTTCATCTTCATAATTCGCACTCGCTATCGTTGCCCTCTCGGAATCAACCTTGCCCTTAACCTTGTCATTCCACAAAGGACATTCTCGAATCATATGAACCCATTCCCGGCACTTGTAGCATTTCGACCCTTTACCACCAACACCCCTCGATCTAGACCTACTACCGTCATTAAATCCCCAGTCGGAATTTCTCCCGCCATTTTTCCCACCTCCGTCTCTCGCCATATAAGGCCTTCATTATGGGAATACCCATCACCTCCACCTTCCTTCTTTCTCATCGTGACATGAGATTGAATATCTTGCACAACCTCGTTGCACCAGAGCGTAGACTTTCCAAACATGAGAGTGGTCACAAAATGCTTGTATGAATCGGGTAACGATGTAAGCAACAACAATGCTCGATCCTCATCAATGAATTGAACGTCTATCTGGTTCAAGTCATTTATCAAGGCATTAAAAACGTTGATATGCTTCATCATATCCTCACCCTCCTTCATCTCAAGCTTGAAGAGTTTCTTTTTGAAAAATAATTAATTTGACAACGACTTTCCCAAATAAATTTCTTCTAGCTTATCCCACATGCCTTTAGCCATGGTCTCCACTATCACGTTATTCAACACATCATCCATGATAAGCATCTCAATAGACGAAGCCGCTCTTTGATCAATGTCAATCCACTCGGCATCGGTCATGCCTACCGGTCGTCCCTCTACCCCCAACAATGCTAATTGCAACCTCTGTTGGACAAGAACTCCTCACATTTGTCTTTACCATAACCCGAAATTGATCTTCTCATCAAAAGCCTTCATGTTCGTCTTCACTGAGCCACTTGATCCATAACTTGGATCCCATCTCTTAGAGCCTCCGCTCGTAGAGTTTGATTCTCGAGTACTCTCCACATTTTCCGTCATTTGGAACAAAAACAAAAGCTATGCCAAAATTGATTCAACCTCGAACCAAAAAACTGGGCAAACAATGCAACCTAAGCTCTAATACCACTTGTTGCGCTAAAGCAAGACTATCTCTAGCGACCAAGACGATAAAACTCACTCGGGAATTTTATCAAACACTTGGTGTGCGGAAAACACCCAAGACCTTGTTCCGAAAATGAACTAGTGTGCAAACTTCCAGTCAATTCAACCACACATCAATAAAGAGACAATAAGAACATACAAGCAATCATCAAAGAAAAACAACAACGATATACCGTGGTTCACCCAAATTTGGGCTACATCCACCAAGGAGGATTTCTTCTTTCTATAGATAAATGGAGGAACCAAAGGTTATACACACACGCAATTTATCTCTCTTAGAAAGTCACTCACAACCTCACAAGAACTCACCCCTCAAATGGGAGCTTTATCTCTCTTTAGCTTTGATAACTCTCAAAATAGCTCTCAAACTTGTTCTCTCCCAAAACCTAGAAATAACACTTGTATTTATAGATTTGAGCCAAAATGGCAAATTTGTAAATAAACCAAAACTGAAAAAAATAGGCGAGCCAAAACCAACAGTAAGAGCCATAATAGAATCTTGTTCCATATGTGATCCAGTAACCAAGATTAATCGTTAGTAAAAGTGAGAACGTTCTTACTCACGTGAATATGATCCTTTGACCCCCGAAGATCAGAGTCGAAATCAGATAACAATTAGTTTTATTTCCTCATCAGAAACAAAAACATACGTTCATGGTACAAAAAAGGATTTGCCAGAGATTATGTATGGCCTATTCCCATGAGCAGTACAAAGTTGTCCATGAAAAAATACCTATGCAAGTTGTACTAGAAATGATTACAATCATTCCAGATGAAGAATATAGAGAAAAAAGAAAGCCCCCCAAAGGAGACCAAAAAAATCCCAAGATGTGGCTGAAAATTTGATCTTCTCCCAAATAACTTCCTTTTATGCCTTCTTGCCTAAAAAGGGTTCTTGTATTTCTCTCATTCCAAATTATCCGAAAGGCCTCAATAATGAATCTCAACAATTGTCTCAAACTTTTTCTTTTTATGGGAAATTTTCTCCAAATCTAAAAGGTCTTATGCTTGTCCTGAAAGAGGGCCTTCAATACCAAATCCCCTCACAACTTGGTCCACATAAATGATGAAATATTCCAATTAATATATAAATGATCTTACTCTTCACGTGCATTGTAGCATAGTACATTCCAATGTGGTGAGAGATACCAAATTGGTTTTATCACTTGTATCATTGCCTCAATATTGAGTTTCTTGTGAGCCACAAACAAGCATATATGTGTACTTTTGAAGGAATTTCACTAGTTCATATAAATTTGAACGGTGTAAACATTCCATTAGTGGATGATGAAAGAATATGTGTGAAATATATTTTTCAAGGTAATCGCTCCCTGCTGAAAGTCCACCTCCTATCATACCTCACTCCCTCGTCGTGCAATACAACTCTCTCCAGCATATTGACCAAGGAACAAATTGTTCAATTTTATTATCTTTAAAATTTCTTGTAATAGTTCCAAATAACGGAGTCATTGTTTTTTGAAGCCACAATCGAAATAGTTTTGTTTTTATTTGAATAGAGACGGTATAATTGTGCAAACTGACTTTTGAGAAATCTATCCCCTCCCGAGATATCCTCCCAAAATCTAATGGAGCTCCCATCTCTCACCTCCAATTATACAAGAAAGGAGACCCCTCGGAATGTATATCCTTGGGTTTCTATTGGTTCTACTTTTAGCCATGTTAGAGTGTTTGTCACTGTCATGCATATTAAAGATGCTCTTGATAGATGAATACCGTAGTTATCCTCTTTCTTTAGGAAATCTGCGCAACCCATTACCCAAAAGAGCATTGTTTTTAATTATTAATTACCAATGCTTATCTTCCAATGGTGCCTTTGTTTTATGAATCAGCATTGGCGTGAGGAAGACTCTGGAAGAGACTCCCAACTCTTCTTTAAGGAATCACAAAACTCAAGGGTAGTGAGAATAGGGATCCACACTATACCATAATTATCCTATGACAACAGAATCCTTGTACATCCAATCTTTGTATCCTAGTTATTGTAGCACGAGGAGTTTCGGTCAAGTATTTTAATTTCACTTGTTGTGCAGGAGCGTTGTATGGGCCTTAGTTAGGTAATTGTCCTAGTTAATTTTTTCAAGGTAAATGACTATATATTTCACCATGGTTGAGCTGTTTCGGTATAGAATCAACCATGGTCAAGGTCCAACTCAGTCAACAACATCTAAGAAAAAGAAAAAATAGTTAAATGAGTCAAAATCAAGCCACAAATCAAATCCAAACAAGTCCAATGCAAGTCAAACCTTCAAGACCATTTCTAAGAACAACCGTTGAACATCTAACCAAGTTGATTAGTGTAGGTTTGTGCACTCCTATATATATGGGAGAACTGTTTTGATCGGTGTTGTTTTGTATGTTTTTAACACCAACTATAACTTAGTTAGTTGTTCAGCCTTGAAAACAGGTTTCAGACTTTCAACACTAATATTGAGCCTGTTAAAAATCAAAATAGCCTGAAAGTTGTTATGCTTTTCATGGTATTATTAATCCTAAATCATAGGTTGTTTTCTTTAGGAGGTTATGTCATTTTTTAACTGCAATTTTGACATCATAGTTACTACAAACCATAAATATTGGTGTATGTGTGATCAATTCTAAATGCCATCAATTTTCATCCTGATAATGTAAAATATATCTAGTAAGATATCGTACTTTTAGTTTTCAAAATGGCCAGAACTTCAATTCATTTATTGATTTTTAATTTTTGAATTAATGGTAAAATATGTTATTTGTCCGTGATTCCAAACAATGAAGAGAACCACCAAGGAAAAAACTTCACCACCCATCCATGGCGCAACTTCAGGGCCCACCCGCATCCTGAATTTATGGCTCCCTATTGGCCCAGGGCTCCACCACCACCTGCACCCGACTTTGGGGTTTCATGGATCACTAAAGTACGGACTCAAGTTTCTTTCAATTTAAATGTTCAGGAAGGTCATGAAAATTGGAATTTATAAATCCCCATCAAACTTCTAATCGGACAGTCATCACTATTTAATTTAAATATGCCGACCAAAAATTTAGTGCGGGCCTATTTCATATATGAGAATCGACAGTGGGACAAGTATCAAATTGACAAGTGAGAGCATCACAGAGATATTGTTAACTGTAATTACCAGTACATAACAAAAGATTTGGTGTGCCCAAGATTAGCATTTGTTATTGATCATCAGGTTCCTATAAAGAAGTGGCCTGAAACTTGGAATGATATTTGGAAAGACATAGTTTTCTTAGGAAAAGAGAATTTAGGTCACGGCGTGAAGTGTTGCAGAATGGGACAGGATTTTACGTCTACATTTAGGTGCGTATAAATAATTATGTTGATGTTTAATGTTTTAATTGTTTCTTGTACTTGTTTATCTTACTAACCGTTTAAAATTTACGTGGACGTATTGTCACACTTTTAAGTAAGATTCATGGTCGACATCAGTATTTTGAGAATCTGGAAAATGGAGTCTTTCCGTAATGCTAAAAAAATAATTTTTCTGCAGATTTTTGACACCATCATGTTATGTTTTTTCCCCTGGAATGTTTTACATAATTAGTATTACTTCGATATTAATTTAAAACTATTTCTTAGATTTCTTTGAACGTGCAAGAAGTGATTTATGGCAAAGTAGCACCTAACCTTTACGAGTGTAATAATTTTTATGCCATAGTTGATAACTTGCCTTCTGTTCATGATAATGATTTGAGGTATGAATATTTTGGGCTTGAGGTATGAAATAATTTTTTTTTCTATATTAATTGTAAATTTTAAATTTAACCATTTGAAAATATGTATTTGTTTTAGACACTCTACATGGTTGATCTATAATAGTTCATTATTTTGGGATCCGAATGTTTGCTCAAGAGTAATTGAACGACTTTGGTATATGATGGACCTCAATTCGAAATGTTTTCAGAAGATTTTCAACCTTAATGATAAAAGAAAAATAGAGCGCTGGGTCCCTGGTGGGTAATACCAGGCAAGTACTCCAAGTGCACGTGGGAAGAAAGTCACAACTTCAAAAAACAGTGTAAAAGCTACCTTATTGAAACTAAGTTTGTTAGGTTTATGAGAAACATAAAAGCCCATCCCAAGGCAATAACGGATCCCAAGATACAGTTTTCTCAGATGCATGCCCTATGGCCGACTGCATGGATGAATATTTGTTATCAGTTGGGTATTTTTATTAAACATGGGCGGATTACAATAGGAGGGTAAGAAAGCGATTCTTTGTTATTTTCCCGGATATGGACAACTTATGGTTAGGTTTGATATTTTGTTTCTTCTTGTTATCTTTTCAACGAAAATGTGATTGAAATTGTCATTTCTATTTTTATATATTTTATCTTTATCTGGAACATATAGTTTTGGTGTAGTAGTTTTTCCCATGTATTTCTTTAGATGTAATCATGGGAAAAACAAGTTTCTGTTTGGGGGGTGGGGGGGGGGGGGGGGGGGGGGTGGGGGGGGATGGTTGCTTTCAACAATCTCATCTTGTTGGCTCATTCTGTTTCTTTAGTAAGTTCATTACATAATGACTGATGTTGGTGTGCAACTCTTCAGAATTTTCTCCTTTGATAGGCTTCTTACCTAAGTTTACAAGTCCTATGTCATTAATCTTAGTCTTTTGTAAGGTCATGGATGCAATGATTGAATCAGATCTATAATTCAAGTAACCCAAATTCTTCGTGATAGCCATATTGATATCTTGTTCCTAGCATTCAACCCAATCAAGTAGGCAATTATTTTGCAGATTGGAACGAGTATTTTGACCAATTGATGAGAAAAAGATAAAAAAATTCAATTTTAATACCAAACTAACACAGGATAACTTTAGTTAGGGTTTGTTACGTGGCATAAATAGTGCGACTTTTGGAGCAAGCGGTTGAAATCAACCTGGCTTTGGTGAAATAAGATGTAAGATTTTCTGAGAATATACGGCTGGGAAATTCTAACGAGTAATGAAATGGAGTGCTTGGATGACACTTTAGATATCTAAAGGCAAGATTAATGAGGTTGAGGTTGGATTGGGCTAGTTAAGGCAAATGTTTTGGCGCTTGAAGCTGAGGGTTTAAAGGCTATTAAGGAGGTTGTCCTACGCTATGAACTGTAACTCGTGAAGGGTTTCTTTGTTTATTTATTGTATTATTTAGGGCACTTAGGTTGATGAATCCCTGGGTTATCGATCCCCCCCCCCCCCCAAACCAAGATTGAGACCTGGTAAACAGACAATTGTCTATGTGAGTTGCGCTAAGGGAGTTCCACATCTTGAAAGTCAGAATGTCCAAGACATAAACACCACACACTGGAAGAAATAAAGAATTAAGGAAAATTTCTCTATCAATTAACAGTTTTGTCAGTATTATCCAATGCTAAAAATAGTTTACAGCAACCTTATGATAGATATTACTAGACTCCTCTTATGGTGATAACTCTAATTAGGGAAGTGATACTCAATCATTTATCCTAATTGATATTCTGATCTAAAAAGAAAAAAATTTGTAATATCTCAATTAATAATAATATTCTAAATACTCCACTACCTAATTAAATAATTTACAATTGAGAATAACTTTCCTAAAGCTCACTCTTTGTGCTCAAGGATTCATTCTACAACTGTTTGCGTCATTCTCCCGTGCTTAGGAAAAGCTCGACCTTGACCTTTCAAAGAAAATTGGAAAAGACCTTGCCATACAAATAAATATTTAAAATTCTTGGCCCTTTTGATGTGGACCTAAAATCAGTTTAAGCACCATGGAAACTTCCATCGTTCCTAGAGCCACGAAACACTGGATTCAATCCATTAGAGATTCTGCTTGATGTGCACCTATCCAAATAGAGATTGTTCATCTTGTTGCGTAGGTTCCCGTTGACCTTGCTGGTAGCTCGCGTCACACCAATGGCTGCCACATTGTCGCCATTGTTGGCGACTTTTTTCTCCTCTTTGTCAATCTCACTGGTTGCTTCTGGGGGCCAGTTCTCTTCTCTACCCATCTACTTGAAGAAGGTTTGGACATATTTGTGGTCCTGCTTGGCAATTGCTTGGGCACATAGTGCAGTAGACTCCAAGTTCTCTTCAATATTGTCCATCCATTTATCAATCCTTTAGATTGCAACCACGAACTTTTCTAGGGTTTGACTAACAAAAAGCGAGAATTTGGAATTGGAGGGGGAACTTGCTCGAGACGTCATTTTTATGTGTCTTTTTAAATACTACAATCACTATTACCAAGAGCATACGTGCTCTGATATAACTTAACATAAACGCAACACAATCAAGCAAAATATATCTCTCAACCAAATTCTGAATTAATATTAGCCAATGATGAAAATGGTTTCCATAGTCGTATTTATAGATATTACTAGACTCCTCTTATGGTTAAGTAGGGGAGGGATAAGCAATCAGTTATTTTGATTGACATCCTAGTCTAAAAAGGAACAAATCAATAAGATACCTACTAATAATGATACCCTAAATGTTATACTACCTAATTAATTATTTTACAAATGAGAATAACTTTCCTAAAACTTATTCCACGTGCTTGATCCGTGCGTCAATCCGGAGTTGCAGAAATGCGTGTGTGTGTGTCATTTGATTTCGGTTGTATATATAATATATGTTGTGAAGATTCTACTATGGAATTATTGGGTAGAGAAGTTGGTGGGCGTGACAATCTCTATTTTACGTATGTTGACTAAAAAAATTATTTACGATAACATAAATTGTCACTGAAAAAGGGGGATGCAGAAGGTTTACTGGAATACTTTCAAAATATGAAACTTGAAAATCCCTCTTCATATTATATAATTTAACTTGATGTGAATGATCTTATAACAAACATATTTTGGTATACAAAAAAAGTGATGGTGGATTATAGTAATTTTGGGGATGTGGTTTGTTTTGATACAACTTATCAAACAAATAAAGAGGGTCGTCCAATTGCATTGTTTGTTGGCATTGATCACCACAAGAAAACTGTTATATTTGGTGATGCATTAATGTATGATGAAACAAGCAAGAGCTTTACTTGGTTGTTTGAAATTTTCATTAAAGCGATGTTTGGAGAAAAGCCAATGACCATTCTAATGGATCATGATGCTGCAATGGCTAATGCGATTTCTTCTGTGTTACCGAACACTTATCATCTTATTTGTGTGCGGCATATGTACCAAAATGCTACCAAATAGTTGGATATATTTCGAAATAATATTTTTGTCAAAAAATTTAACATTGTATGATTACGAAGATGAGGAGTAGTTTGTAGCAGCATAGAATAATATGATTCTGAAGTATAATCTTGGTGAAAACACGTGGTTGAAAGAAAAAAAATGGCAAATTGCACCTCATTCCCTTCAACTATCTCGGTTTTACACGTCACCCCCCGTAAAAGAAATAGCCGTAAAGTTTATTCCCTTAACTATCAATTCGTTGCAATTAAACCCATAAATCAGGTTCCCTCCTTTTTTTTAAACTCAAATTGACCAAAATAACCCAAATTATGTTTTATTACTTTTGTTTTGTTTATTTGTTTTTTTTTAGTTTTGGGTTTTTAATTGGGCAAGGAGTATTTTTGTCACTTTGGGTTAAAAAATGGAGGGAACCCAATTTCTGGGTTTAATTGGAACGAATTGATTGTTAAGGGGGTGAGTTTGTCGGGGGGTTTTAGGGAGGGGGGTGACCTGTAAAATGAAGATAGTTGAAGAGGGCTAGGTGCAATTTACCGAAGAAAAAATTAAAGAAAGAGAGAAATGGGCTTTGGTTTAAGGGAGAGAGAAATGGGCATTGGTTTAAGGGAGACAAACCTTTTTCACTGACATGGGTACTACACATAGGAGTAAAAGTATAAATGGCTTAATAAAGAAGTACCTTGACAAGCAAAAAAAATTCTTGCATTTTGTTTCAACATTTTGAGAGAGTTTTGGAGGATCAACATTACTTTTGACATAACCACTAGTGCAGTAATTTGTAGTTGTAAGAAATTTGAATTTGTTGGCACTTTGTGTCCCCGTTCTCTAAAAGTTATTGTTAGTAAGATTATATAAACTATCCCAGAACAATATGTTCTCAAGAGATGGACAAGAGAAGCTAAAGTTGGGACTGTCAGAGATTATCGTGGTGCCACTGTACATAGCAATCCAAAGGAAGAGATAAGAAGGCTTTGCAAGGATATGTATCGTGTTTTTGTTAAAATAGCAGTAAGAACAACCGAATTAGAAAAACATATTTAACCAGCATGAGTTATGGAGAAAAATGTTGAAAGAAGTCGATGACAGTTCGAAAGTAGTACTGGAAGAGTCACCGATGTGTACACATGATGAATTTGACAGGGACTCTAAAAATATATACAAGAGGGGAGCATCCGGTGGTCATATTAGAAAAGGAGAAAATGGAACAAAGACAAAGGAGACTTGCTGGGGACAACATCATTGATACAAAAATATTCTGGTCTTGAAAGGAACCATCTTCTTCAACGATTGTTAGCTCTTATGTTCTAATTTCATCCACTTAGTATAGCTATAATTTAGGGTGTTTTTGGATAAACCCACAATGTCTGTTAGCAGCCCCACCGAACTGATTTTTATAAATTAAGTTACAAAAGTCATTAGAGACTAGAGTAGGATGAATCTTTTAGAAGCCCCCGCCAGTTATGAATCCAACAACGCAGAGAACTTCAAAAACCTTCCCATCTGTGTAACTCTAAAATAGAGTGAGGCATCTCAATCAAAAAAATTCCCATTTGGATCATCTATGTCCTGCAATTCGTCAAATATTTACACCAGTTTATATGCTTGTTTGTTGTAAATCTGATATAGCCGTAACTCAACTGCAAGTATATATTATACAACAATGATCAAGTGCCAAAATACGGAAATCGCCAAAGACACCAAAATCTGTTGAGGCCCGAAATGCCTTTGATCTCCATCGTCCTTACTCGGGGTAACAGTATCATATATAGTTGCAACCCATTTTCACCAACATAAACAGAAAAAGAAGATCTTCATTCTCATTTTCATCATCTGAATCCCAATCAAGCGATAGACTTTTAGTATATTGATGACAATAAATAGGGAGAGTTCGGAGGAAGAAGGGAAATGGCGATTTGTGAGGAAGAAGTATATGACGATTTGGGAGGATAAGAAATAGGGCTTATTTGTCTGAAAAGGTCTTTTGGAAAGGTCAGATTTCAATTTCTATTAGCCAACCCCAACGGTTGGTTGTTATAAATGGTTTTAAACCCATTTTTGACGGGCTTATTAAAAATTGGGCTGTTAACAGAAATCATGGGTTTATACAAAAAACCCATAATTTACTACCAATGGTATTCCAACCTAAGGTAAATATACTTGATTGTTTATTTCATATGAAAATCTACATTTTAAAATTTTTACCTTATTTTATTTGTTTCAATTATTTTATTTTTAACAAGAACTATTTTTTGAAAGTTGTGAGAATTCATATACTGGGGGCATAGATAATGAACTTGTTTTGGATCTAGGTAGTACGACAAGCTTCACCCAATTATTTAAGGTGATAACAAATTATAATTTTTCTCTTTGGTTCCTTATACCCAATTACTTCAGTTGTTATGTTTTTTATTACAGGAAACTATATATGGTGGTTTTACTAAGGAATATGTATCAAATAACACACAATTTAGTACGATGTTAACTCTTAAAAATTAGCAAATAAAGTAATGTTTGACTAAAAAAAATCTTTTATTTCTTATATGCTATTTTTTTTCTCTATGGTTTATACTCAGGAACATCTCTGCCTGGTAGTATAACTAGCTTCACCCATTTATTTAACATGATCGAACCTGAATATTCTAATTCCTTGCTAGCTTAGTTCGCCCCAAAGATAGTAGCCTTTGTTATTGATGGATTTATCAATGTTCCCCCAGATGGGCATTGCGGGTACAAATGTTGTGATGAATTACTAAATATGAGTGCAGATGATGGATGAATGGATGTTGGTGCGACAGAATATGTTTACTGAATTACGAGTGCATAAAGAATTGCATTTGGTATGCTGGGGGGGGGGGGGTGAAAAATTATATAAAGTTGTGGAGGAGATGTATTTTTTCAGTATAAGCTTTGCCCACGAAATGTATTGGATGCATTTCCAATTCCCAGCCATGGGAAGCTTATTTTCCACCGCATTTAACTGCAAACTTTGTGTGTATTACCCTAAACATAATATTACATATTTTCCATTAAGGATTGGACCAACCAGTAAAACATCTCCAATTGTTCCTATTGTGATGTACGATGATAATCATTTCATGAAAATACATCCTAAACCAGAAGCTCTAATGCCACAATGTACCAGGATGGGAGCATCATCGTTACCCAGATGAACAAAGATGGGCTGATTCGGTCAAGGGGCTAATTAATAGGTGGGATGAATTAATTGGTTGCATCAACAAAAATAACTATAATTTAAGATACAAAAAAACCATTATAAAGATATCTTTATAATAATATTGATGTTTTGAAATAACAACGTACAATGTTAAAATGACCTTCATACAATGGTAAAACGACGCTGAGAAAATGTATAATGACATAAAACGTTAAAACGGATTGATATAATGCTAAAATTACTGTGATATGATGCTAAAATATCCCGACATATTGGCAAGAAGAAAATTCATTGCATCAACATATTTTGTCATCTGAGTGTCATTATCAAGAAAGCAACCAAGATTCTTGAGTGCAGTTTAAATTAGTAGCAATGAGAAAATGCATTTCAACTAGTTTTCTGATTCCATGTACAATATCTAGAAAGTGGATGCGTTTTTTGGGAAAATACATTAATTTTATGTGAAATTGCACATGTTTTTCAAGAAAAGTGCATCATTTTTCTAGAAAACCTAGAAAAAACCTGGAAAGTGGAGAAAACCTGAGGTATACGAGTGTCCACTGGCCTCATTTAAAAATGTGAAGATATTATGCTCTGATTTAAATCCAAAAATTGATCAATTCTAACCTTTTAATTCCAACCAAGCATCAGCAAACCCCCCGGGTTCCAAAGCCTCGAAGTGATTATCGCGGGTTCCAAGCACCAATAAATTTTGGATATTTATAATTGTTAATTTATCACAAAAGTTTCTTAATTATTATGGAAAACATTCAGAATTATTTTGGAAAATGCCTATTTAAAATAAATAACTAAAGTAAAATTCAAAGATATATATATATATATATATATATATATATATATATATATGCAATTCTAGAGGGTATCTTGTATGATTCTGCAAGACGTGCCTGTGAGGATTTCAGAGACTGATTCCCATAAGTATCATTTTTACAGCTCTAAGACATATATGTTCAGTAGAATGAAATGGTTGAGAAAGACTATTATTACAAACAATCTAACAAACTAACAAACTGAGTTGGCGCCAAAGCATCTAACTAATTCTAAGCAACTAACTTCCAACTGTTGCAGTATTGAACGACGCCGTTTACAGCAATGGAATAAGTTAATAAAACGACTAGAGCATTTTTTATTTTGGTGGATAAATGATATTAGAGCCTAGGACAGGGGGAATCCCAACTAAGTCAGCACACCCCCTGAGATCCCTAACGTAAACCCAAGCCTGAATTTTATTAAAAAGGAGAAAAAGGAGTACAAAATGAAAACGAGGGGGTAGTCTGAACTCCTGATAAGGAAAACAAAACAGGAAAAAAAAATACTAGCATAATATATAAATAGGAAGACCCTCCATGTCTCTACTAACTTCTGCAGCAGTAAAGGGCATAGAGGAAGGCCTCAACCAAGCCATTGGATCAGCAGGGCATGATCTGCAATCTTACTCGCAACTGCAGTAACCTCTCTAAAAGTGTGAGATATCTTGATCTGCATAGAATTAGACTACTTCAAACACTTAAGTCATTGAGATCTCAGCTGCTAAGGAGGAGAATAAGTGATGTAAAGCGCAGCAAAATTTAACACGCACAGAATATCTCAAAAAGAGCAATCAAAATTCTTAATCTATTAACTAATTAAAACCCTAGCCTAATGCCTTTATTTATCGGCTTACAATCTTGAAGAGAAAGAAACCTATTCAAAGAAGGAAACTAAAAAGTTAAAGGAAAACTAAATAAATATCATAATCTAAATCTACTACCTTTATTTAAATAATACCTACTAATACTAGATAATTAAAATATCTCCCTTTATCCTTATCTCCAAAATTTTGGCCAACCCTCTCTTCTCTCTTTCTCGGCCGCATCATTTTCCCCCTCTTTCGAAAAATCTCGTCCCCGAGCATCCAAGGGGTAATGATATGCCTTTAGTTTCGGGTGGAACCAAAATGCGAGTAATTAAATTCTGCTGCCCTTCAACCTTAGGTTCAACTTCATCTTATTTTCCTTCAACAATTAAGACAGCTTTCTTCTTCTTGGGACACTCCGGCATCCTATGACCCGCTCCTCAACATGAATGCACTTGAAAGTAGATATTGGAACTGTTGAACTAGATTTATTCTCCGTTGGGGCAGCCGTATTGACAGTGTTACTGAATGGATTATGTAGGTACTCTTCAACCCTCTTCACATAATCAATAGCCTTATCTAGATTGGGAATATCCTTCAAATATATCTCCATCTTGATATTGCATTATATCCCGTTAATATAGCGGCTCACTTTATGCTCTTTGCTCTCGTTAAGGTTCGCACGGGTGTAAAGAAGATGGAACTCGTCGGTGTATTTGGCATCGGACATGGATTATTTTTGATGATTTTGTACCCTTTTAAACAAATCCCTCTCGTAGCCCATAGGAATGAAAGCTCTCATTAAATACCATCACATCTTCTTCCATGTGACGATAGGATCCTTCTTGGCCTCCCTCCGAGATTGAACTAAGCCATTCCACCACACCCAAGCATTCCCGGTTAATTTTACAGCAACTAATAGGATGCACTTGATACCACGGTAATTTTTTCATTCAAAGAATTTATCTACCGAGTCAATCCCATCCATACATGTGTCTATGTCTAGTTTTCCCTAAAATTGTGCCATATCTACACAGATATCGTTGGAGGACGTCTTATCCAAAATCCGATTGAGCTTGGTAATATTATCCTCTTTGTTTATGCCTCTGAAAAATGGATCGTCATCTTCCTCCCCATCATTCGGAGAGCCATCACTATTGTCCTCTTGAGAAGCTTCACTTCACGGGAGGGAGGAATCCGACAAAGGCTCATGTTGCTATTTTGTCGACTTGGGGTTCTTCCTTTTGGACTTCCTCACGGCTGCCCGCTTGCATTCATCCTTCATATGGCCCTACTGCCCACAAATGTGTCACCTTCGTTCTTGTGTCGGGACAAAATTTGGGGAATAGTGGTGGGCTTCACCACTTTTAGAAGACTCAATCACCTCTGGGCATCTTTGTGGCTTGAAGTTCACATCGTTACGCTCGTGGCTGGACACGTGCTCCACGTGCCATGGATCAATAGCTGCCTTGATTGATTTTGGATTCCCCTGGGGAGAGGAGGTTGGTTCGAGTGGGATACCGTTCCGCGACTCACGATTGAATCATCACTGTCTTCGAGGGTCTCAATCTCCACAGAGAGGTCATTTCATGACCGTAATCATGGGGCTTTGCCAGCGACTTTTTCTATGATGGCACGATCTTTGGCAACTTGTTTCGTAACAGCCTGGGATCTATATAACTCGGGATCAGTCTTGGATGGATCAGCAATGGGTTGCGCTACCTGTCAGCTATGGGCAGCCTCGGTGGGAGCCTCCGAGAGGCTCGGAAGGTTCTGGTCTGCGACAGGTGGAAGGGGGGAGGGCTGAGCCACCTTGGTGCTACCTTGGTTCATGGGATACATGACTAATAGGGCTGAGTCCAGCGCCTGGATGGCTTGGGCATTGGCGGCGGTTGCTTCAGCGATGGCTCGGAATGTTTCAACACGAAAATCAGCCAACATCTTGGCAAGACTTCCCTCGAATTTCGACATGCTTCTTGTTTTCAATGCCACGGTGAGTGAATTCAGCGAGAATGAATACAAATACGATGGCGACGATGACGGATACCAAGAGCTAATAGCTCTGATACCACTTTGATGTAAAATGTTTCGGAAATTTAACATGGACATAATATCTCAACATGAGCAGTCAAAATTCTCAATCTATTAAAAAATTAAAGCCCTAGCCTAATGCCTTTATTTATAGGCTTACAATCTTGAAGAGAAAGAAACCTATTCAAATAAGGAAACTAAAAAGATAAAAGAAAACTAAATAAATATCCTAATCTAAATATACTACCTTTATTTAAACAATACCGACTAATACTAGATACTTAAAATATCAAATATCTCCTTTATCCTTATCTCCAAAATTTTGGCCAGCTCTCTCTTCCCTCTTTCTCAGCCACATCAATAAGAGGAATTAAAGAAGCAATTGAGCACAGCCTTGGAATCCACTTCAATCCAACGGCTATGCCATCCTTTGTCAAAGGCAATATTAATAGCAACAAGGACAGTCTGAAATTCAGCAACGACAAAGTAGTGGAAAAACCCACTTTTTGACCAAAAATGCCTTTCACAAATCCTCTATAGTTTCCGAGACAGCCTGGTTTTTTTTATTGTTTAATAACCATGCTGAGACTTACTTTACAGTTAAATAAAATTCGTTCTAACAAATCCAAGTGCACAGTCACAATTACGAAGACCCTCTTAGTTTATTTCATTATATTAAATTTGAGGGTGGGGGTGGAGCACGCCTTTCACGTCGAGTTGCAACTAAAGTGTAGGAAAAAGCTTCTCTTTGATAGTGGTCACAGAAGCATGGGAAGATAACAGGATTAGATACCCTGGTAGTCCATGCTGATGAATGTATGCCTTGGAATTTGAGGAGCTGCCATTTTATTAATTGTCTATGAATAAGTTGTGTCAGTGGCCTTACTCTAATGTTGGTGATGCATATTTTTTTCCTTGTCACCAGAATATATAGTTCCTAATGAGGACACAAAGGTTTTGGTTATTCAACAAACTATGCTGGATTTTTTTATAAGATCAAGTGATAAGGGAAAGTTGTTACTGTTTTTCTTTTCCTTTTAAAATTTCCCCTTTTTCATGATTTTTACGTGTTCAGAAGGGGAAGGAGGATTCATCATAACGGAAGGTAGGGATAAACTGTTAGATGAATGGAAGAAATGTCATATGTCTAGAGGGGGTAGATTGACTTTCATTTAGGTTGTTTTAAGTCATTTTCTTATTAATTTTCTATCTTCCAACTTCCATCTAGAGTGGCTAAGTTTATCAAAAATTCATGACACATTTTTTATGGGAGGGGAGAGGGGAGAGGAAAAAATATCATTTAATTAAATGGAGTCTTATGTCAAAACCTAAAAAAATGGGTGGGTCGGTATTGGTAATTTGTTAGAGCAAGTGGTTGTGGTGTTTTCCTTTAGAGCAAGATTTTTTATTCTGATCAATTAGTAGAAGCACATATGGGGCAAAGGCCAATGGGATGGTTTATCAAGTGATATCGAAGAGTTCTTTTTGTATGTTTTGGAAATTCAATTCTCAGGGACTTGACTCATTTTCTTGGTTCATCTCTTTTGATGTCAGGTATAGTTCTCAAATTTTCTTTTGAGAGGATGTGCAATTGGGGATTTGTTGTTTCCGATTTTGGTACCTCATTTGTATCATGTCTTTGCAAGTGTTTTAAACACTTACAAATGTTTTAAACGCCAAAAAAGGTAATATGCAAGTGTTTTAAACACTAGCAAATGGCATTTGCAACAGTTGAAAATCGTTGCAAATTGTTGTGTTGCAAAATTTTGGCAACAGTTCAAAACCGTTGCAAAATGGTATTTGCAACGGTTTTTATTGCACACATATGGGTGGCGGGTAATGGTTTATAGTACATATTTAATGTTTACAATGGTTTAAAACACTTGTAATATATAGTATATATAAAAAAATGCTAATATTGCAACCCATCCCATCCAGATTAAGCTGGGACAGAAGCAAATTCTTATCAAGAATCAAAACTTTGCATTTCTACTACAAATCCATCAATAAACAAATCAACACAATAATAATCATTGTTACTAAATCATTACAAAATACACTAACACAACCAAAACTTGCTAACATTACATTAAATAAAAAACACAAACAAAGAAAAAACCCGGCCATCTCGGCAACGTCACCGTTGCCCAATGCCACCGTCTCCAACGTCGTCTCTATTAACGCTACCGCCAACGTCTCTATCTCTCCTTCGTTCCCTTGCCCGTAATTTTTGTGAAACACAACATTCATGACAACTATAAAAAAATGGCATTAAAACAAAATCAACAAATCAAAACTAGTACAACAAATAACTGAAAGTGAAAAACTGAAACAACATTATAGACTGCCCGCAGGCTTGTTCACAGCATGAATAAAATGTCCAAAAATTTTATAATGAGATGGAAGTTGCTACTGCCATTTCAGAAATACGAGTATAGAAAATGGGGGGAGTATTAGGAATTTGAAATAGTAGAATAATAACAATCAAGATCTTTGCATATTTAGAAAGGAAGAATTTGCATATTGAATGGACTTTTAAGCCTCCCCAACTTATAAAAGGTAGAGAATATAAGTCGAATAATATCTCATATATAGAATAGAGAAAATAGACCAACAAAATAAATATCATATAACATAACTGAATAGAAAATCAAACCATTTATTTTAATAATTACTATCGCTTAATATGAGCCTTCCTAACCCCTGCTTGACATCTTACAATCTCATCACCTGTAGACAAAAAGATGCTGTAACAACCCAGGTTTTCGAGCGACTATTTTATACTATTTTTCCTAATGGGCTAATTTTATAAAATAGGGAATGTTGGAGTAAATATTATTTCCCGTGAGACTTAGGGTTAATATTTACTATGTTGTGACTATTTACCGTTATGAGAAGGTAAATAGTGTTATATTGTGTATTTTGCGTCGTTATATGTAAAACGACAATTATGACCTATATTTAAATTTGGGTATAATTAATGAATTAAAATGGATTTGGAACGTAAAAATAGTTCACACTTTCCCGAATGCCAAAATAGGGAGTGCGGTTATTTTTAGAATAGTCGAGATAGTCGGAATAAGTGCCCAGTTGTAATTTTTGGGATTTTTCATTTTTAAGGGGTTATGACTCAATTAAGTGGTTACGAGTCATTTTAGTGGTGTATTAGCAATTAGGAGTGGGGGTTTATATTTTTAGACCCTTATAAATCCCCCACCCCCTTTCTTTTTCTTCATTTGTGTGAGAAAGCCAAAGGAGAGAGAGAGAGAGAGAGAGAGAGAGAGAGAGAGAGAGAGAGAAGAGAGAGTTGGGAGAAGTAGAGAGAAAGAGAGAGATGGAGGATTTGGGCCGGATTTCATCGTTACCGGAGGTGTTCCGAGACTACGAACCTCGAGGCAAGTTTCTTACTTGCTAGATATTGATTTAATGTGATAAATCTGCATGTGTAGTTAAGTTTTGGGAGGTTTAAACCATAAATGGGTTTTGGGTGATTTTGGGTGTTTAATCCTAAATCTCATGTTTTAATTTGATTTGAAGAGAAATAATTAGTCCTTTGATATGTAGAAATGATTTTATAGCAGTATTTGTTGTTGTGGTTGGGTGAAATAGCGGGTAGAAGCTTGGTTGGCTCATCAATGGCCGAAACAGCTTCTCGGAGAAGAAGCTGTCCGCCAGGATCGATCGATCGAACCTGGAGGATCGATTGATCGAAGCCTTCGATCGATCGACGGTCAGAGGTCGATCGATCGACCTCTTCTGAAAAGGTGAGATTTTTCTAATTTTGTTTTAGCCCTTTTCTTTTAGGTTCGAGGCTTAGGAACCTTCCTTTGGGAAGTAATGGGGAGTCCTAGAGGGTTGTTTTGGGTAGACTAATGTCCTAGGTTAAGAATGGAGACTTAGGTTTACCCGAGGACTAGTTTGTATAGGTTAACGTCCATTTTGATATAGGAGATTAACCTAAAGATATAATTGAAGTTAAAATATTAAGGTTGAGCTTTTGAGAGACACTCCATTATGGAGACTCACTTTGAGGGTTTATGAATTATATAAACTATTTGAGGCTATTTTGAGGTTAGTGGCACTTTGGGGTCTTAGGTCATTAATAAAATATGACTTAATAAGAATATAGTGCACCTTCTAAAACTTGGTGCTTAATGGCTAAGTGAATGATTTTTGGAAATGTAAAATATGAGTTTTCAAAAAGGGAAAAAGTAATGTTTTTCATAAATGTTAATTTATGGATACACACCTCTCTAAATCGCTATCATAAGGGAAGTCGCGCGCGTTGTGGTGAAGCCCCCTGGCTAATGATGCAGGGTGGATATAGTCCCTAGGCCATGTGAGCGTTTGTTTATATATATTTCTGCGCTGGTTAGGAGATTCTGGGTGTGGTCTTGACTATCCCGCAGGCACATGGTCGCTTCCCGATGTTTCGATAGGATCCCAGGTTGTCTTGGAGGCCCTGGAAGATGATAGCCATTTAGGGGCGCGCACAGTGGGGAAACCCGGACGGGCGGTCTTAGATTTCGTTATATATATGATATATAACTATGATTCAATAATGTTGGACATTATTGGTTATTAAATCATTTTATGATAATAAAATGGTTTTAATTTACATTTCCCGGATATAAGAAGGGAAATGGGACGTTAAATACATTTTCCGGATGGAAGAAGGAAAATGGATGATATGATATGAAAGTAAAGCATTTTTTTTATGATAATAAAACTTGCTTTAAATTATGTATTTTTCCTGGATAGAAGAAAGGAAATAAAATTTGGTAAAGAAAGTTTTGAAATAGGATTAATTGGTAAACCTTTGATAAAATGAATTTACCACATATGTCTATTCCTAAATAAAGAATTAGGAATTGTGCCGTTAGATGATGGATGGGTTTATGTTTTTATTTCTTGAATAGATGTAGTTGTGACCTCCCACACTTATGCACACACATGTATTTATTTATTATTTCGTGCTTAGGGTCTAATGGATCTCGACGATCAACCTTGCCTAAGTAGTAGTGTATCGGGGGGGTTCCTTGTTTGGATTTCGCTTTGCGAGACACCCCACGCACGAATAGGGCACAGTGTTGAGAATGGGGAAAAGTTAGCCCTTAGTACTTAGGGTTAACTAGAACATCTCACGTTATTGCGTTAGGTTGCTGCTAGATTGAGAGGTGAGGAATATTATTGTTATCTGCGAGGGAATTACGCACTTACCTGCCATGCATTTTAGTCACATGGAAATCATATCAAACCCGGCCCTGACCGGTTTCTATATTTCCTTGTTTCTGCATATTCTTTGCCGTTACAGGTGCGCTTCCGCATGGACATCTGTATTTACATATTCCATTCCAGTTGTCATGGAGCTACAACATGTTGCGGATGTTGTAGGATACTTGTAGTAGACGCTCCTTTCTTCTGTACTCTAGTTATGTTCAATATAGTTATTCGGGTGTGTTTGCCCAAGGTATTGCACTCATTTATAATATTGTAAATATTGATTGTAATACTTAGCATATTATTTGTATTGGTCTGTGCACCGACAGCTTATTCGGTGATTATTTATTGTATTGTCATACTTTATTCATCGATTTTTGATACCCACCGTTTTTACAAATGGGATTGTCTAAGTGTTTCTCTTTTACTTTTAAAATTTTTGTATATGACAATCCGTTTTCTAAAATGATTGGTGGTTATCTCATACTATTATTTTAATCGACAGTGATGCTAAGAATGGACCATCTATGATTCCTGTAATTATTGGAGTAGTGGGCTGGCCACCTATTATTTTAGTAGGCGGGTTGTCACAGATGGTATCAGAGCATTAGGTTCTAGAGTCCTTAGGAATTTGTGCGGATGTTTTACGTCTTCTGCGTTTCTCTCTGTTTGATGTAGAGCCTTAGGAATAAGGTCGTTGAATTCTCTTGTGAGATTTCGTTCTCCTGCTATGGTATGAGGACCCCGAAGATCTTCTGCGCGTTCGTGTGAGACTTGTAAGTCATTAGGTGAAGGGCGTTGAGGAAGGCTGTTGTGAAGGCATCGTGGGATGGGATTTCTATAAGCTGTAGGCTGTGGTCGGGAATAAGGACCGCTTTGGAGGTCCCCCTTTTGTAGCATTATTTTATAATGCTGCCATGACTACTAAGTACGGTGAAAATAGTTTTCCCAAGTACCATTGTCGGTAGGAAGTGGTATTATGCTTGGGACTCCAAGCAATGTCAATTTGGAGTTGAGAGGTTCTTTATTAGGACCCCATGTTGAAGTTGGTTGGATAGAGGAAGTGTAACCTCATTCGGTGAGAACGTAAGGCCCGAGAGTTTGGCCTAGAGTTGGGTATGGGAGTGCCCAGGCGTGAGGATTTGAGGAAAAACCTTTCACCCTTAGGAGCAAGGTTGAAGTGGCGGAAATGATAGCCGCCTCTTTATGATGGAGCAGAATGTTTTTGCCTATAGAGAGAGAGCCTTTCAGTGGAAATGCTAGGCTCGTATGTAAGTGTTGGAAACACTTTTTGGGATAAGTAGTGTTCATGAGAACCCACTGGTGGACATCCACCCGGGGAAGGCTCGTGCAGCTAAGGTCGGGGAGGCTGGCAGAATGTTCTCTTTAC
The DNA here is from genome assembly GCA_949130495.1 of Sambucus nigra. Lineage (NCBI taxonomy): Eukaryota > Viridiplantae > Streptophyta > Magnoliopsida > Dipsacales > Adoxaceae > Sambucus > Sambucus nigra. The sequence continues at coordinate 641,179,131 of OX422214.1, read as the reverse complement.
TGAAGAAGTCATGGGAACTATGCGTTCTGATCTTGTCGATCGAAGATAACCGGCAAGGATGGGACTCCTAGTTGAGTCATTGATGGAAGTAGTTTGGTTCGGGTAAGACTAGAATGCCGTGTCTTAGAACTATCGGTAGCAACCATGGAGGTTGGCTAGTATGTTGGTGGGACTTTCTAACTAGGGTGCGAATAGTACATTCCTTAGGTAAGATGGGAGTAGATTGGTTTTAGCCCTAGATTCGGGTGTGTATATCGAGCTTGTGATAGTATCGGTACATATTTTTTTTATATAGCAAGCATATCTATGTGACTTCCATGATAGGGGAGTTCTGTATTTTCCTTCTCACTCGTTATGGGACGAGTGGTGATATGTTTGGTACGTGTTACTTGTATTATATATTATACGGGTAGAGATATTCTTAGATTGGTTGGGGTGATGGCAAGCGAATATATCACGAGGCTATCCTAGTTCTAGTTCTAGGAGGAGGACTAGTTGTTTTATAATATCTCTCCTGGATACGGGTTGAGATTTTATAGAGGTGGTTTATGGTATGTAGATAGTTTCCTTTATTTATTTTTTGTTTTTATTTTGTTTGCTTTGCTTGTGTATGCTATTGCCTTATCTCCATGACCGGCTAGTTAAGGTGACTGTGTGGAGGGGTTCCTTGTTTGGATTTCGCTTCGGCGAGACGCTCCACGCATGAACCTTAACGACGTTGGGAGTGGAGAGATGTGCATTTTCTTTTCTGTTCTTTTCTTCTTTCTTTTCTTTTCTGTTGGTTAAGTGCTGGGTTGGAAGGTTTAGCCAAGAATCACGTATATGAGTGATTAAGGGCTAAGTTCATGTGCGATATATGAGCACGATGATAGTTTTCCCTCTGGATCGATGTGGGGAAGACTATGATGATGGATGTCCGATAGGGATTATGGTTTATGCCTTAATGAGAAGGCCATTTGTTTAGAGATATATGTGTCTCTTGGGGTAGAGTATTGGTGGCATCTTACTGAAGGTAAATGCCTCAGTCGATTGTTATGGTAGGACGTAGACGTATATGTGTAGCAGTAGAATTTCGAGTTAGGATTCCGTCGATCCCAATCATGTGTCTTCGACCGTTACTTCTCGACGACTGACAATGCGAGGTAGTAGTGTAACGGGAGGGTTCCTTGTATGGATTTCGCTTCGGCGAGACGTCCTACGCATGAAACCGAGCTAATGTCAGAAGCCGGGAAAGGTCTTGGACACTAGGGATATTTAGTATTATACTTATACGACTAGGTTAGGATAGATAGATTGACCTTAGGATTCTTAGGATGCTAGGCCCTTAGGGCATGCGGCGTTAGTTTAGGAAGATGGTAGGGAGTTGACCACCATAGGGTGTGGGGTAACTCTAAGTAGGATTTGGTCCCTAGACGAGAAGTATGGGATTTTGATCTCGTTAGGATGTTAGGCCATTAGTGGTGAGGCCTCTCGTAGTTAGAGGGTTATATTGGTAACCTACCTTTGGAGGAATTGAAGTATAAGCTAACTTTTCTCCTGCACTCATGTTGTTATGATCGAGAGTGGATTTTTTGAACGAGTCTTTGCCAGGAACGGGATGTGCTAATATGGGAACATGGGCCTATTGTTCGTGTGTCTCACATTTTTAAGGAGTGTCATCCCACGCTTGATTTAAAGTTCATGGCGGTAGTATTTGCCTTAAAGACTTAGAGGCATTTCTCCCGGGCAGAAATTTTGAGCCCTTTCACGAATAACAAGCTTGTGATCGTGAAGGACTATCGATAGGATATTCACTTTCGCTAAGGCAATGCGAACGGGAGTAGTAAAGGCGCCGAGTAGATACCGTCTTAGAGTTTATTCGTGGCATGGAATGCCAAGTGGAGTGAGCTTCACCAAGGGGACGCTATTCTACGAGCGTTCAGGTCCATGATTGACCCTTTCACCTACTAGTATATAGAGAATAGTGTGGAACGAGGATGGGTATATCCGTGGACATTTTTATCGAATTGTCGATAATGTAACGGTCATGATTCTAGTTGAGGAAACTGTGGATCATTTGATCAATCGCTACTTGCTCAATGGAAATGGGAGGACTAAGCGGGAGGTGTACGTCAAACTCTTCTTAGTCGGAGTTTTAGATCTGTATGCAGTTTCTAGTAACGGTAGTGAACCGAGACGAGACATTCGTGTCAAGGTACAGGTAAAGTCTCCAGGGAGAAATGGGGAACCGTTGGGATATGGGGTATATCTTACCACCCGTAAGTGGAGGGGTGGATTTGATTTAAAGGAGAGATCGGAGTAGTAGTTCTTATGGATCGAACTTCCGTGCAATAGTTCGAATCATTTTCGATAAATGTTAGGCCGTGCGTAGCCTAGTATAGATGGCAATATGCCTTGTCTACTCGTTGGAATGGAAACAGCGAATAGTATATTCCTAGGACTGGGAGTGGTCCGGGAACCTTCCTTTAGATTGGGCTCAGTGAGCAAGTATACTTTTGAGGGTTACGCCAACGCGAATAGAAGTTAGTAGTGTTGGGGTTACTGATTGTAAGTTAGTGTAGTTATTCCCTAGTAGAGGTATAACGTGTTTCGAAAAGTAAGGCAATTAGTGCCGAGCTTGTGTGGGTGGTATCTCCTCCCGTAGTAGAAGGGTAGGATCGATAGTTTTTGAGATCGATAGCGATGACCTTAGTCTGAGTCCTATGGGGACATTTCTATTCGGGGGTTTGCTAGTATGATAGCACGGTTTTTATTATAGTATACCCTTTATATGGTTATGGGTTACGCCTGAATTTTGAGGGCAAAATTCCCCTTTAAGGGGGGGAGTATGTAACAACCCAGGTTTTCGAGCGACTATTTTATACTATTTTTCCTAGTGGGCTCATTTTATAAAATAGGGAATGTTGGAGTAAATATTATTTCCCGTGAGACTTAGGGTTAATATTTACTATGTTTTGACTATTTACCGTTATGAGAAGGTAAATAGTGTTATATTGTGTATTTTGCGTCGTTATATGTAAAACGATGGTTATGACCTATATTTAAATTTGGGTATAATTAATGAATTAAAATGGAATTGGAACGTAAAAATAGTTCACACTTTCCCGAATGCCAAAATAGGGAGTGCGGTTGTTTTTAGAATAGTCGAGATAGTCGGAATAAGTGCCCAGTTGTAATTTTTGGGATTTTGCATTTTTAAGGGGTTATGACTCAATTAAGTGGTTACGAGTCATTTTAGTGGTGTATTAGCAATTAGGAGTGGGGGTTTATATTTTTAGACCCTTATAAATCCCCCACCCCCTTTCTTTTTCTTCATTTGTGTGAGAAAGCCAAAGGAGAGAGAGAGAGAGAGAAGAGAGAGTTGGGAGAAGTAGAGAGAAAGAGAGAGATGGAGGATTTGGGCCGAATTTCGTCATTACCGGAGGTGTTCCGAGACTACGAACCTCGAGGAAAGTTTCTTACTTGCTAGATATTGATTTAATGTGATAAATCTGCATGTGTAGTTAAGTTTTGGGAGGTTTAAACCATAAATGGGTTTTGGGTGATTTTGGGTGTTTAATCCTAAATCTCATGTTTTAATTTGATTTGAAGAGAAATAATTAGTCCTTTGATATATAAAAATGATTTTATAGTAGTATTTGTTGTTGTGGTTGGGTGAAATAGCGGGTAGAAGCTTGGTTGGCTCGTCAATGGCCGAAACAGCTTCTCGGAGAAGAAGCTATCCGCCATGATCGATCGATCGAACCTAGAGGATCGATCGATCGAAGCCTTCGATCGATCGACGGTCAGAGGTCGATCGATCGACCTCTTCTGAAAAGGTGAGGTTTTTCTAATTTTGTTTTAGCCCTTTTCTTTTAGGTTCGAGGCTTAGGAACCTTCCTTTGGGAAATAATGGGTAGTCCTAGAGGGTTGTTTTGGGTAGACTAATGTCCTAGGTTAAGAATGGAGACTTAGGTTTACCCGAGGACTAGTTTGTATAGGTTAACGTCCATTTTGATATAGGAGATTAACCTAAAGATATAATTGAAGTTAAAATATTAAGGTTGAGCTTTTGAGAGACACTCCATTATGGAGACTCACTTTGAGGGTTTATGAATTATATAAACTATTTGAGGCTATTTTGAGGTTATTGGCACTTTGGGGTCTTAGGTCATTAATAAAATATGACTTAATAAGAATATAGTGCACCTTCTAAAACTTGGTGCTTAATGGCTAAGTGAATGATTTTTGGAAATGTAAAATATGAGTTTTCAAAAAGGGAAAAAGTAATGTTTTTCATAAATGTTAATTTATGGATACACACCTCTCTAAATCGCTATCATAAGGGAAGTCGCGCGCGTTGTGGTGAAGCCCCCTGGCTAATGATGCAGGGTGGATATAGTCCCTAGGCCATGTGAGCGTTTGTTTATATATATTTCTGCGCTGGTTAGGAGATTCCGGGTGTGGTCTTGACTATCCCGCAGGCACATGGTCGCTTCCCGACGTTTCGATAGGATCCCAGGTTGTCTTGGAGGCCCTGGAAGATGATAGCCATTTAGGGGCGCGCACAGTGGGGAAACCCAGACGGGAGGTCTTAGATTTCATTATATATATGATATATAACTATGATTCAATAATGTGGGACATTATTGGTTATTAAAGCATTTTATGATAATAAAATGGTTTTAATTTACTTTTCCCGGATATAAGAAGGGAAATGGGACGTTAAATACATTTTCCTGATGGAAGAAGGAAAATGGATGATATGATATGAAAGTAAAGCATTTTTTTTATGATAATAAAACTTGCTTTAAATTATGTATTTTTCCTGGATAGAAGAAAGGAAATAAAATTTGGTAAAGAAAGTTTTGAAATAGGATTAATTGGTAAACCTTTGATAAAATGAATTTACCACATATGTCTATTCCTAAATAAAGAATTAGGAATTGTGCCGTTAGATGATGGATGGGTTTATGTTTTTATTTCTTGAATAGCTGTAGTTGTGACCTCCCACACTTATGCACACACATGTATTTATTTATTATTTCGTGCTTAGGGTCTAATGGATCTCGACGATCAACCTTGCCTAAGTAGTAGTGTATCGGGGGGTTCCTTGTTTGGATTTCGCTTTGCGAGACACCCCACGCACGAATAGGGCACAGTGTTGAGAATGGGGAAAAGTTAGCCCTTAGTACTTAGGGTTAACTAGAACATCTCACGTTATTGCGTTAGGTTGCTGCTAGATTGAGAGGTGAGGAATATTATTGTTATCTGCGAGGGAATTACGCACTTACCTGCCATGCATTTTAGTCACATGGTAATCATATCAAACCCGGCCCTGACCGGTTTCTATATTTCCTTGTTTCTGCATATTCTTTGCCGTTACAGGTGCGCTTCCACATGGACATCTGTATTTACATATTCCATTCCAGTTGTCATGGAGCTACAGCATGTTGCGGATGTTGTAGGATACTTGTAGTAGACGCTCCTTTCTTCTGTACTCTAGTTATGTTCAATATAGTTATTCGGGCGTGTTTGCCCAAGGTATTGCACTCATTTATAATATTGTAAATATTGATTGTAATACTTAGCATATTATTTGTATTGGTCTGTGCACCGACAGCTTATTCGGTGATTATTTATTGTATTGTCATACTTTATTCGACGATTTTTGATACCCACCATTTTTACAAATGGGATTGTCTAAGTGTTTCTCTTTTACTTTTAAAATTTTTGTATATGACAATCCGTTTTCTAAAATGATTGGTGGTTATCTCATACTATTATTTTAATCGACAGTGATGCTAAGAATGGACCATCTATGATTCCTGTAATTATTGGAGTAGTGGGCTAGCCACCTATTATTTTAGTAGGCGGGTTGTCACAGATGCAATATAAGTTTACACATTGTTGTCATTCAACATATAGCCAACTCTAAAGTAAATGGCAATGGAAATAGTTCGTCTATATTTGACTATATTGTGGCGAGTTTACGGTGGCCCCAGACAAGCACGAGTGGTGGCACGACCACAACCGACATTAGTTTTACATATGTAACCTAAAATATTAAATTGTCGCCACAAAATACAAAGCAACCAAAAACATGATAATGTTAGTTAAGAGGCTTCAGTTTTACATACTAAAAAGAACTTCAAATCAAAAAAGGTGGTTATAAATAAAAGAAGTAAGGAGAAATGTCGAATCGCTTCCTTGCCATGAACAATGTTCAACTGAAGAACTCAATACATTCTTCTTAAACTACATGGTACCTCAAATTTCTATCTTGTGAAACATGAACAAACGACAAAGGACAATCAGTCAAACAAACTTGCATGAAAATTTAAGGTTACAAAACATATTTAGTTGATACATTTGTGAGTCATCAAATAAAACTGGCACACTTCCATCCAACCTCCCTCATTAATGCTGTGTCAGAGCTACTTAGCTTCTATGCATCACTGTCACACTCAGTGTTTATGAAAGCAAGATCGCTTTGCAGTAGAAAAATGTGAGAGAACTTATATTTACAGTTATGTCCAACTTGATTTTGAGTCTACATTAGATCAACAAAAACTTACTTCAGAAGATCAATGGTGCTCTCTCCAACATAAGAAACAGCTGCAAAATGCATTATAGCATCAAATGCATTTTTCCAGAATATTTTGTTCACTTAAAACAATGATCAAGGAAACAAGATGCATAATGCGCATTTTCAGTTCACACAATCATAAGAAAGTGTTTGATAATTGCAACTAAAGTTCGTATATTGTCCATGTTAGAATAATTATGAAAAGAGATGATTTCCTTGTTTGGAAGACATAATGGAGTTGTTATATGGATTTATAGAAACTGAAATAATATAGGAAGTAAACTTATATTGTAGGATGATATTAATCCACGAAATGATCATGAATATGTTGAAGAAAAATCTGAAAAACCATTGTAGTGTTCTTGAAGTTAATATGTTGATGATTTTCTGGAAATAAGGAGAGAAACATGCTTTTAATCCAATCCCTTGATGATTCTAGGATGTTTAGAGTATCGGAAATCGTTCATATATGTTGATATATCATGTAGAAATAATTATAACTCATTTTGGAGGTTAATATGAAGGTTTGAATGAGTAAAAATGGTGAAACCCGTAGTTGCAGAAAATGCAGAAAACCAGGCTTGGACCTGAGGGATCGATCGATCGACCCCTGCCTTCGATCGATCGACCTCCCCAGAATATGTAAAGTTGTTTCTTTTTAAATGTTGATTCTTATCCCAAACCTTTTGTGGATCTTTGGTGATTATTATTTGGATATTATGGGACTTAGAAAATATCAATAAACCCTTGATAAGATTTGAATTAATTTGATTTGGATTCAAGTGATTAAAATGATGAAAATTATATTGAATGGAATGTCGGTTGCTAGATTCATTTGTTAAATTCCAAATGGGGATGTATGAGGATTTAAGATAGGACCAGTAGGGGTGATTTAATATAACACCTGGGTATCCTTAAGTTTACAAGAGGGTTTAATCCTAAGTGAAAGAAGATGTGTTTATAAGAGATTTGAAACTATCGATTTTAACCTTAATTAAAAGGAGAACTAAACTCGTAGTAATTCGGGAGAAATGATGTTATGGACCAGTAGGATATTAGTGACTTCTTACTGAATATATGTTGAGGAAAAACCTATTTGAATCTTGTGTATTGAGTGAGGGTAGCCTTAGGGTTACAATTTGAACATCAAGGACTGAGATTAAGCTCATTATTGATTTCGCAAGGACGGAGTGTAATACAAGAGCCTAGTGGTGTGTCTCCTGGATAAAGATGGGAGTTAGAACACATTTGGTTGAAAGAAGGTATGAGGTTATCCCGATCGCATAGTTGAAGTTGTCGGACCTCCTCGATCGACAAAGTTAAATAGTAGTGTATTGGAGGGGTTCCTTGTTTGGATTTCTCTTTGCGAGACGCTCCGCGTATGAACCTTAACGACGTCGGGAGTGGAGAGATGTTATAGGATGCGAGGATAATTAAATTATGAAGTAAAGATATGATATTTTGATACGTGGAATTTAAAAGAGATATAATGCTACGTATGGGAAATATCTTAGGGTAGTGATAATTACCTTATTGATATTATATTATAGGTATGATAATACCTATTTGATTGATTGATGATTTATGTGTATGACATACCTAGCTTACTGATGAATCCATGGGATCTTTGATTTGTCGCTCGAGAACATAGGTCTATGAAAGACTTATCGGGGAGTTGATAAGTCCGCTGACTGTGGGTACGTAGGTATGTGCGTGACCCATGGATACGAGAACTATGTTTGCCTCCAATTTGTTTGTTGTTGTTTGTGGTTCGTGGAATCTTACCGAACCTTTAGTCCCTTATTCGGCGACCTGCGATGATGGGACATGATAGCAGAGTAATGCATTGCACCGCGGCTGTGACTCGGGGTGCTGTATTATATATGAATATATATATAATGGATTAAATGATTGAATGGATATATTGTGGTTAAATCTATCTATGGTGATTATTGTAGATAACGGTGAATAGAGAAAGATAATGGAATTAAGTTAATGAATGTTTATGCTTATAGAAGTGAAAAGATTAACTCATGTTAATGAGAAACGATTCATATTAATGAGTAATGATTCATGTTAATGAGAAACGATTCATGTTAATGAGAAACGATTCATATTAATGAGTAATGATTCATGTTAATGAGAAACTAATTATATAAAGGAGAAATGTAAATGAATAATAATGTGACGTATGGGACATACGGTGATTATGATATGGGAATGGAATTATAATATGGAGACTACAAAAGAGGAATCATTAACTAGGAGGTTAATAGGAAACGTTAAGTGTGCACTCTAGTTGAGAGGTGAGAATAGCAAGTGAGAGTTGGATCTAACATGTACATAATAAATGCTTTATTGCACTTGTTAAATACTTGTTGTTTTAAAAATCATCTACACATTCGGGCTCTAACCCGTTTCCTTGCATATTTTCTTTTCTATTGTATCTCTATATTAGGTGTCCAGCAACAGGGACGCCAACCTTAGCGGATTATGACAGGCTATGGATTTATGGAGTTTTGCTTAGACGCCTATCTTCATTTGATTCACAGTATTCTTAGTAGGGCATGTCGCCCAAAGGATTCAGTTATCTTTTCTATCAAGGTCAAATACTATTGTATTCGGAACTTTTTAATACATTTAACATTGTTGGGATTATTGTAAAGGATTTATATTATTTGGGAATGTTTATTCCAATTGCATTTAAATTCTTTTGAGTTATTTATTGTGTTATCAGTGTTGTAGTATAAAAGGTGTAGTGTTATTCTTAAACTAAAAATGGATTTTGTTGAATTAAAATTTGGAAAGTTTTTAACACCAGCTTAATTGGGTATTGGGTGAGTTGTAAATGTTTTCGACAGTGATGCTAAGAATGAGCCAACTGTATATTCTATTTTAATTTGGTATGGGACTGGCCGCCCGGTATTTAATTAGGCGGGGTTTTACAGGTGGTATCGGGGCATCAGGTTCTAGTGTCCTTTAGGATCTGTACGGCTTACTGTGTTTTCAGCTTAGCGTTCTTTGATGTAGAGCCCTATGAGTAGGATTATTGCTTTTCTATTTACGCCTACAAAGGTACGATGACTGCGGCCGAAGTTACTGCAATTGTCGCTCAGGCAGTCAATGTGGCTTTAGCTGCTATTCAGCAGGCTCCTGCACCGGCACCGGTTGTGCCACCCGCGCAAGGGCAAGTGTTTCCTACTGCATGGGAACGAGCGAGGGATGCCTTTCAGAAAGCGCACCCACCTGAGTTTCAGGGAGGATCAGATGTTGTGACTGCTAGCCAATGGAAGAAAGATATCCAACGGCACTTGAGAATGATTGAATGCACTGAGGTTCAACGTCAAATACTAGCCACATTCAAGCTAGTAGGGGCAACTTTGCAATGGTGGGAAGCTACGACCACTATGGAGGAGAGGGACACAATGACTATCCAAGAGTTTTGGATACGATTTGATGGGAAGTATTTTCCTTCCGCCATTCAGACAGAGATGAGGCGTAAGCTACTTGATTTGAAACAGGAAGAGAAAAACTGTGGCGGAATATGAGGAAGAGTTTACGAGATTAACTAATTTGGTACCAGCTGAAGTACCTACTGAGGAGAGGAGAGTCCTAATGTTCACTGATGGGTTGAACTATAAAATTCGCCAACATTTATTGGGGAATCTTTCATTACATACGTATGGCAGATGAGGGCCATTGGACGGATAATGGAGATCATACTTAGGAGGTTATGAAGTATGTTCGAGTATGATGACCGTAGTCGAGGTCACCCCTATTATGGAAAATTGAGGAGAGTCATCAGTAGAAGTTCTTGAAATGTGTGAATTGTGTATGTTCCCTAACGAAGGCAATATATTCAAAGGCTTGGGCATATAGTGGAGTGTGGTTAACTAGAACTGAAAATTTGGGGTAAAATTTTTCTTGACTCATCGAAGAAAAGTTATAATATTGGGATTCAACAACCATCACCCGCAAAATGAGGGTATGTTTCCTATCTAAGGAAGTATGAGGCGTATTGATTTTTGTAGTGATTGATATTGTGTGGGCAAAAGGGTTGTTAAACTTAGCCTATGGCATCGTTATTTACGTAGACTCACTGAGGGGTGTGGGACACCTTTATATTACATGTTATCACGTGGGTTTGATTTTTATCATGGGATTACTTACCTTGAGCATGTCCGAGCGTGATGTGACTATCGGCATGCATTGACTTGTGGTATATGAGAGCATATCTCTGCATCTTGTCTTCTATAAGAAAGTAGATGCGTAGACTCTATTTGAAATCGATAAAACCTAATTTTTGTTTTAAATAGATAAAACTGATTTTTTTTTATAAACCAAAATTTTATATTATTAACTAAGGACCTTAGGAGTTTCGATGACCGACTACTTTAGGAAGTAGTGTATCGGGGTGGTTCCTTGTTTGGATTTCGCTTGCGAGACACCCCATGCATGAAACTAATAACCGTTGGGAGTCGAAATAAGTTAGGTCTTTAGGAAACGAGTTTATAACCTTTGCGAAAACTTTTAATATTGAAAGCGGTACGAGAGGGTGTATGGGCGCCCTGGATGATTGGATTGTAGTATTTTTCATAATTGTGAAAAAGGTAAGTAGTTGAGGCTTCAGGATTTATTTGTTCACTATGAGAGGATTATTTATTTTTCCCAAAGTTTGTCCTGAGGACGATATAGGGAAGGTTGGGTAAAGTATAAATTCGATTCAGTTGAAACTATATGGTGAGGCTTGGTGTATAACATCGATGGGGATTTTTGTTAATGTACTGTATGGGCGGTATGTCTTGGATTTCTCGCGATGAGAGATTTATACTCGGAGTTGACCTTACCGGTATGACTTATATTCCTGAATTTCGGGACGAAATTCTGTTATAAGGGGGGAAGTATGTAATACCCCGTAATTTTAAATGACTTTTAAAATGGGTTATATTTTAAATTAATGGATTAATTAGATTTTATTATTAATTAATTCATTCGGGTTTTATCCAGACGGTGGATATTAAAATGGATGATTCTGAATATTACTTAAAGATATTTAGGTAATATATGAATGTGATGTCATTGATATGACGGTGTGTTATAAATTCGGTAATTTATATTTTTAGTCAGACGCGGTATGGGACGTGTTGGGACTAGTTTATTAAATTAAAAAGGAAATTTATTTTATATCGATCTAATAGTCATTTCGACTGTGTCGTTGCGTCCGGAAGGTTCGAAATAATCAGAAAAGTCTATTTGGATGTTAATTTTGAGTCTCGGGTCATTTGGAAATGAATAGACAACTCGAAAGGGCATTTTGGTCATTTTTCTAAGGGGAGTGAATAGTGATTTCGGATTTGGTACTATTATAAGTATTGGTAGATTAAGTGTATGGGGGTTATTCATCTCCTCTACACAAAATAGAGAAGTCATCTTCCTAGAGAGAGTGAAAGAGTGCTTGGGAAGGGAAAAGCCTACTTGGGAAGGAGAAGAACAAGAACCAAGGTTCACCACCACCAACCACCACCGGAGTTTGACCGGAGAAGGGACAACCAACTGAGATATACTACACCAAAGGATCAGACCTTCAGTAAAGGAAAGTGTTTGATAATTGCAACTTAATCCATGTTAGAATAATTATGAAAAGAGATGATTTCCTTGTTTGGAAGACATAATGGAGTTGTTATATGGATTTATAGAAACTGAAATAATATAGGAAGTAAACTTATATTGTAGGATGATATTAATCCACGAAATGATCATGAATATGTTGAAGAAAAATCTAAAAAACCATTGTAGTGTTCTTGAAGTTAATATGTTGATGATTTTCTGGAAATAAGGAGAGAAACATGCTTTTAATCCAATCCCTTGATGATTCTAGGATGTTTAGAGTATCGGAAATCGTTCATATATGTTGATATATCATGTAGAAATAATTATAACTCATTTTGGAGGTTAATATGAAGGTTTGAATGAGTAAAAATGGTGAAACCCGTAGTTGCAGAAAATGCAGAAAACCAGGCTTGGACCTGAGGGATCGATCGATCGACCCCTGCCTTCAATCGATCGACCTCCCCAGAATATGTAAAGTTGTTTCTTTTTAAATGTTGATTCTTATCCCAAACCTTTTGTGGATCTTTGGTGATTATTATTTGGATATTACGGGACTTAGAAAATATCAATAAACCCTTGATAAGATTTGAATTAATTTGATTTGGATTCAAGTGATTAAAATGATGAAAATTATATTGAATGGAATGTCGGTTGCTAGATTCATTTGTTAAATTCCAAATAGGGATGTATGAGGATTTAAGATAGGACCAGTAGGGGTGATTTAATATAACACCTGGGTATCCTTAAGTTTACAAGAGGGTTTAATCCTAAGTGAAAGAAGATGTGTTTATAAGAGATTTGAAACTATCGATTTTAACCTTAATTAAAAGGAGAACTAAACTCGTAGTAATTCGGGAGAAATGATGTTATGGACCAGTAGGATATTAGTGACTTCTTACTGAATATATGTTGAGGAAAAACCTATTTGAATCTTGTGTATTGAGTGAGGGTAGCCTTAGGGTTACAATTTGAACATCAAGGACTGAGATTAAGCTCATTATTGATTTCACAAGGACGGAGTGTAATACAAGAGCATAGTGGTGTGTCTCCTGGATAAAGATGGGAGTTATAACACATTTGGTTGAAAGAAGGTATGAGGTTATCCCGATCGCATAGTTGAAGTTGTCAGACCTCCTCGATCGACAAAGTTAAGTAGTAGTGTATTGGAGGGGTTCCTTGTTTGGATTTCTCTTTGCGAGACGCTCCGCGCATGAACCTTAACGACGTCGGGAGTGGAGAGATGTTATAGGATGCGAGGATAATTAAATTATGAAGTAAAGATATGATATTTTAATACGTGGAATTTAAAAGAGATATAATGCTACGTATGGGAAATATCTTAGGGTAGTGATAATTACCTTATTGATATTATATTATAGGTATGATAATACCTATTTGATTGATTGATGATTTATGTGTATGACATACCTAGCTTACTGATGAATCCATGGGATCTTTGATTTGTCGCTCGAGAACATAGGTCTATGAAAGACTTATCGGGGAGTTGATAAGTCCGCTGACTGTGGGTACGTAGGTATGTGCGTGACCCATGGATACGAGAACTATGTTCGCCTCCAATTTATTTGTTGTTGTTTGTGGTTCGTGGAATATTACCGAACCTTTAGTCCCCTATTCGGCGACCTGCGATGATGGGACATGATAGCAGAGTAATGCATTGCACCGCAGCTGTGACTCGGGGTGCTGTATTATATATGAATATATATATAATGGATTAAATGATTGAATGGATATATTGTGGTTAAATCTATCTACGGTGATAATTGTAGATAACGGTGAATAGAGAAAGATAATGGAATTAAGTTAATGAATGTTTATGCTTATAGAATTGAAAATCTTAACTCATGTTAATGAGAAACGATTCATATTAATGAGTAATGATTCATGTTAGGAACTATCACAAATTCTATCTCGGGAAAATGGTGAGCACTCATAGCCGGAGCTAACCTAGAATGAAGTGGTTCCTCGGGAACACAAGGGTGAAGCTCGATAGGTGTAGACTCAAGCATTTTTTTAGATTCGATGGGAAAAGGAATGTTAACCTCAAGTGGGGGTTCATATGGATTTTACGAAAGCGGATCAGTCTCACTAATGAAAGGTAAGTCAACACAATTGTCGACTTGGGACCCGGACCATGGAATGGTCTCAACTTTGAGATTCGCGGGGTGGTAGGGTTGGTCACACTCAAAATTTGTGTCACAAGAGGACACATCATCATCACACTCGGGTGCAACAATGGGCGGATCCATGGGAATGGTTGACTCTCTCGCACACTCCAATTCATTTAATATTTGTTCAAGCCGTTGGAAAGCTTCATTTTTAATTTGAGTGGCTTTCTCTTGTTCGAGTATGAACTTTTACAAGAGGCTTTCGAGAGAGGATGTGGATGGTGGTGGTGGAGTGATAAGTCGTGGCGGTGGTTGAGGTGGACACAACTCGCTACTATCATGACTGTACGAAGAATACTCAAATGAAGTGTGTGGAGTGGGGCCAAGTTCATCATACACGAAAGGATCACTTTCGTGATGGATAATTGGTTGATACTCATGGGGTGCGTAGTGAGGGAACTGATCGCGAATGGGTGCACAAGGTGTAATACCCCGCACTTTTGGGGATAATTAAATTCAATAATTAAGTGTAATTTGGGAATTTAAGAATTATCATGAATAGTAAATTCTCGAAGTTTTCAAGGATTAGATGATTTTCGATTGGCGTTATATTTACTTTTGGGATTAAGTATATGTCGGAGTCTTTTAATTATATGTCGCAACTGGGTAAAGCGACAGAGGATATTATTTTTAATGGGAATACCGCATTAAGTTGTGTGGGGTTAAATTAGTGATTTCCGATCAAGTACCTCGGATGGAGATTTTGAGTGTGCGGTTGGTCTCAGAATGTTCGAGATAGTCATAATAGAGTATCTGGGGGTCGTAATTGAGTTTCGGAAATTTTTGGACTAATAGGGACTCGCAATTGAGTAAACGAGTCATTTTTGGGTTTAAAGGGATAAACCCTTATTTTCTCCTATATAAGACACGGGAGAGTGGGAGAAAGAAATAAAAGAGAGAAAAGAATAAGAGAAGAAAGGAAGAGGAGAAAAGAGGAGAGGAAAAGGATTTCCGGGCCAAACTTTGCCGGATTCGACTTGGGGTCGTCGGATTTTATCCTCCAGGCAAGTGTTTACTTGATTTATTTAATTTTGAGCATAAATATCATATCATAATTGGTAATAACAAACCCTAAAGATTTTGGGTTGGGTTTTTCGTGGATCAAACGGGTTTTTCTCGGAAGTTTAACGGTTGAAAACCGAAAAATGTCAAATTGGAGAAACTTAGAAAATTATAGAAATTAAGGATTGATTTTTTTATTTTAGGATGTTTAGAACTGATTTCTTTGGTGTATATATAGTTGGGTGTGGTTATATGTTGGTGGTATAAAAGGAAATAAAGTTTGGAGGTTTGTTAATGGCCGAAACAGTCTCGAAGAAGACGATGAACAGTAACCAGCGTCATTTTCGAATCGATTCGACCTAGATGCGAATCGATTCGGCTCTTAGTCAAAAAATGAAATTTGTAGATATTTTCGATATGGTCATATGGGCGCCAACCACGTATTTTTCTAATTTTTTTTGGATTTATAATGATTTTTCTATGGAAGGATGTCCGAGATCGAAATCGTTAGTTAGAAATCAAACCTAATATTGGGAGAATTAAGGCTAGAATCGTTTGGAAATAAATTTTAGGGGTTCTTAAATATAGAGTGGAGACCTCTAGATTATTATTTGAGCGAAATATAGACCTCGGGTTTGTGAAAAAATGGAATCCACGACCTATTTAAATTAAGGGTGTTTGGTGACGAATAATTCTTGGGATAATTTCAGTGGGCATTTAGGCCTATATAGTTATGCATGTAGAAAGCATAATTATAACGATTGTGGTTGAGTACATCCTACGAGACTATTAGGATAAATTGGGGAAGATACTTATTTACTTAGTGTGAATTGGTATAGTTGGAGAAATTATATAAATCCTTAAGTGTGAATAAGGTACAAGTTATTTATCAAGTGAGAGAATACTTTTGAGTTTAGTATCGTGAGTGTGCGAATACTCGAATATTATTAAATATGATAATCTTTGGGATTATTGGCCATCATTATGTGTGATTGGAAATTTTGGTCATATATATATTTGAGGAATGGTGTAGAATATATATATATATATACAATGTGACAACAATATATATATTATATGATACGAATGCATATGTATCTATGTGTGATTGGTATATGTGTATATAGAGGCTGGTTTCCACGGGCTTTCATTTGGTATAGGGTTGGAACAGCTAGAGTATATAATTTCTCTAGTGCGATCCAAGGAGGTTGCGCGATGTGGGTGAATCCTCTGGCTTGAGGAGCAGGGAGAGTATAGTCCCCAGGTCATTATCGTCCCGCGTTTGAGTGAGATGTGTGTAACTCCACTTGCAGGGGAAACATGACCGCCTCCACCGTTGTGTATTTTTGTTTACCATGTCCATTGAGAGAGTCTGGCTTGGTACCGTGGTATAATGAGTAAACTCGGATGTTGGATCGGCACTATAAGACCGCTTCCTCGTGTTATAGCTCGTTGGGATGGTTATTGTACTTGTGTGTATAGTACATTCTTGTGTATGAGAACAAGATATCATATCTCTATGAGAGTAAAGAGATAAATTGAATATGAAATGAAAAAGGATTAATTCTCATTCTGGGAGATTATATCCGAAAGTGTAATATGATGTGCATATAAAAGTGAGTATGATAACGCATATATATATATATATATAAGTTGAGTACGAAGGGTCTGATGGATCTCGACGATCGACCTTGCCAAGTAGTAGTGTATCGGGGGAGTTCCTTGTTTGGATTTCGCTTCATGAGACACCCCACGCACGAACATGGCTTAGTGTTGAGACTGGGGAGAAGTTTAACCCTTAGTGCTCTAATTTTGAGTTTTCTTATATGAGAGTATATTTATGTTGTGTACTAAGGGTCTAATGGATCTCGACGATAGACCTTGCCAAGTAGTAGTGTATCGGGGGGATTCCTTGTTTGGATTTCACTTCGCGAGACACCCCACGCACGAACATGGCATAGCGTTGAGACTGGGGAGAGGTTTAGCCCTTAGTAATTGGTTTTCTTAGTACTTTTAGAGTTTGGTGGTGACAGATTAGTTAGGCGGCGTAGCTTGACTAGGATGAATAGAGGGATGCGTTAGGTGTGCACTATTAGAAGAGAGGTGAGGGGTATCTCATGGGAGTGAGATACCACTTTAAATATGAGATAAAAAATATATATTTTTTAAAATAAAGCATTTATGCACTTGCTAAATATTTTCACAACTCGGGCTCTGACCCGTTTCTATATTTTTCGTTTCTTGCTATATATATTATATATATAGGTGTCCAGACACTGGGACGCCTGGATGATGATCCTTTCGAGTCAGACATCTGCTGCAGCAGCTGTGGATGCATGCAGGTTTATTTTTAGACGCTTCTATTCTTGTGATCTACATAGGAAGCATTGTAGTAATTTTCGGGCCGAAAGCCCAACTGCATTTATTTATTCTTTCACCGCCTTTTAGTGCGGCATTCGATTTGGTTGTATTATATTTGAACCGAGTGTTCAGTTATTTTATCTCTTTCCAATTGCATTTATATAAAATGTGTGAATGTTTTAACTGTATAGTTTGTTTAAAAAGATTAGTTAAATAAAATTTTGACGCCAGCCTAATAGGTTATTAGTAATTATTTGGGTTTTCGACAGTGATGCTGAGAATGATCCATATGCGACTCCTGTTTTAATTTGATATATGAGTGATATCCCGGTATTTTATTAGGCGGGTTATCACAGATGGTATTAGAGCATCAGGTTCTAGTGTCTTTAGGAATCTGTGCGGACGTACTACGCTTTCAGCGTTACTCTCGATTTGTTATAGAGCCTTATGATTAGGATTGTTGATTCATTTTGTGAGATTTCGTTCCCCTGCCATATTGTGAAATTATAGTAAATCTTTTGCACGCTCGCTCGAGGTTCGTGTGCTAATCAAGGATGAGTGACCAAGGAAGGCCGTGATGAAGGCGGCGGGAGGTGGGGCTTAGTTGGAACGGTTAGTTGAAGTTGGAGACTAGCATCGTATTAGAGGTCATTCTCCTTATGGCATCCTAAGGATGGTTGCAACGACTACTAAAGAATAGTAGCTACGAGTACCCCAGTACCACTATAGTAGAGAGTGGTACTAAAGTTGAATTACCCGGTGAAGCTAAGGGTTCGAAAGGGGTATTTGATAAGGACCATACTTTGAAGTTAAGTCATGCGAAGTAAGTGTAGCATTACTCAGTGGAAGTAGGAGGATCATAAGTTTTGACTTGGAGAAGGGTGTGGAAATACCCATATGTGAAAATTTGAGGAAAATTTTCACTCGTAGGAGCAATATTGAAATGGTGGGAACGGCGATAACCATATTCGGGGGTGCAAGATGTTTAACCCCTAAGGGGATCTTACGAATAGTTTTTAACTGTGAGTTCCCATGATTTAGTAGGAATGAGAAGAATGCAGTTTTAAATTATTCACGTAAGGATCGGTCAGAGGCCGACAGTGAATAAAGAGAGTTATGGATGAGTGAACTTTGTACTGAATCAAGGTAAGTATAATGAAGAGAGAGTTCTTTCGAGGAATGATAGGCTCACTAGAAAAGTGTTGCTAACATTTAAGGAGAATATGTGTGTTCGAGGACCCCATTGGTGGACATCCACCTGGGGAATTCATTGAAACAGGGCTGTTGAGGCCGGTGGTGGAGTTTCCTTCTCATGAAGAAGTTAAGGGGAACTAGTAAAGTGATTGTCAGGATCGCGACTATGGAGTCCAAGATAGTGATAACCTTAAAAGGGTCAGGGTGACCCGAGATGGAGAATGTTGTAATGTGGAGTGTAGAACCTTACGGTTAGTCATTGCTAAGTGGGAGTTGAGGGGCAAGAGTAGGGTGCCCAGAAGGGGCATTGATTAAAGTAATTTTTAGTTCAGTTACGGCAAGTGTATTAAGTTCGAGAACCTTTTGGAGTAACTAAGGAGATAAGCGAAGTTGTTATTATGAGGTTCAACTCAGTTAAAGGAGGCTTGTTCTGTGTGACGAGATTGAGTCACAGTGTTTTATTAGCCCTAAATTCGTGTGTGATACGAGTTTACATATAGTATCGATAACGTTATCTAGTATGTGTTTTTTTACGATAGCGGGAATTTATTTTCTTTCATTCGCTGAGAAGAGCGGGTGTTAGTATTTTGAGTTTATATATCAGATTGATATTACTCGTTTTGTGTGTGTTATACGAGTATGGTGTTATTTTGAGTAGAATATGATATTCTTTGTTTGGAGCGATAGCAGGCTAATGATGGCAAGACTATCGTGTCCGCGGTTCCAGGGTGGAACGGGTTGCTGTTACGATATCTCACCTGGATATTGGCTGAGTTCGCCTTTATTATGTGCATAGATGGAACTTCGATGAGCAGATGTTTTATTATCATGATTTGAGTGCGTGGTGACTTTATAGGTGTGATTTAAGGTATGCAGGGTTAATTGTTGAGCTGTGAGTTTAAGCTCATTATTGATTGCGCAAGGATTGAGTGTTAGTGCGAGCGCTTGGTGGTATGGCTCTTGGGCAGAGATGGGAGTTCATACCACCTTTTGTTGAAAGAGGGGATAGGGTTATCCCGGTTGCATATTTGGAGTTAACGGACCTCCATGACCGACAAAGTTAACTAGTAGTGTATTGGGGGGGTTCCTTGTTTGGATTTCGCTTGCGGGACGCTCCACGCATGAACCTTAATGATGTTGGGAGTGGAGAGATGTTATAGGATGCAAGGATGTTAGTTTTGTCGATAAGTCATATAGCGTGGAGGAAACACTATAGACTATGAGCCGTATGATGATGGTATGCTTATGGAAATATTGTGCTATGGAGAAGCACTAAAATGGTTCTCTCACCGTAAGTAAGTGGGTGAGGCAGAAGTTTGAAAAATTGATTTGAGGCTTATAGCCAGGCCTTAATGAAAAGGCCAATTTTAGAGGAAGTATGTTTTGGGTATGATGTTCATGACGCTTTTACAGAGAGTTGGCGCCTCGATTAGTTAGACTTTCCTTTCCGCCTAGGTATAAGGATAGAATAGTAGGAATGCATTAATAGGTTAGCGAGGTAAGATCTAGAATGTCCCGCTTGTGTGCCTTAGGTCGTTATATCTCGGTGACCAATGACGCGAGGGAGTAGTGTAACAGGAGGGTTCCTCATTTGGATTTCGCTCTGCGAGACATTTCACGCATGAAATCGAGCAAATGTCGGGAATTGAGAAAGGTCTTGGGCACTAGGAACACAATTTAGGATAGGACTATTTCACGTAGTTAGGAACGCTTCTATCTTAGAATTAGTGGGCAGTGAAGCCAGTGGAATTAATGGCTCCGATATAGAAAGATTGGTTGGTTAACCTTGAGAAGAATGGGATGTTTCGGGTTGAGAAGACCCATGTATGAGTATTACGCCGAGGAAATAAGGCCTATTATTTAGAGAGTGTGTACGTGTCAGACGTTGGTGATAGTTGTGCGAAAAGGCACAGGTTAAAAAGGTGTATGGGCCCTTTAGTAAGTTGGTTTTATATACCGCCTGAGATAGAAGGGACATAGTATATAGAGTTGAAGATTATACCGAGATGGCAATATAGTATAGTATAAATCTTAATAGAGGTGAGTTCTTATTGAGGATACGATTAAGAGCTATTGGGTAGTACCATTCCACTTTGAGGCATTAGTATGTGGAGTGATTTACGATCCTAGGTTAGTGTTGGTAGTATCGGTTATATCTGAATTTTGAGGACGACATTCCATTGTAAGGGGGGAGTATGTAATACATCGCACTTTTGGGGATAATTAAATTCAATAATTAAGTGTAATTTGAGAATTTAAGAATTATCATGAATAGTAAATTCTTGGAGTTTTCAAGGATTAGATGATTTTCGATTGGCATTATATTTAAGAATTATCATGAACAGTAACCAGCGTCATTTTTTAATCGAATCGACCTAGATGCGAATCGATTCGGCTCTTAGTCAAAAAATGAAATTTGTAGATATTTTTTATATGGTCACATGGGCGCCAACCGTGTATTTTTCTGAGTTTTTTTGGATTTATAATTATTTTTGTACGGAAGGCTGTTCGAGATCAAAATCGTTAGTTAGAAATCAAACCTGATATTGGGAGAATTAAGGCTAGAACTGTTTGGAGATAAATTTTAGGGGTTCCTAAATATAGAGTGGGGACCCCTAGATTATTATTTGAGTGAAATGTAGACCTCGGGTTTGTGAAAAAATGGAATCCATGACCTATTTAAATTAAGGGTGTTTGGTGACGAATAATTCTTGGATAATTTTGGTGGGCATTTAGGCCTATATAATTATGCACGTAGAAAGCATAATTATAACGATTGTGATTGAGTACATCCTACGAGACTATTAGGATAAATTTGGGAAGATACTTATTTACTTAGTGTGAATTGGTATAGTTGGAGAAATAATATAAATCCTTAAGTGTGAATAAGGTGCAAGTTATTTATCAAGTGAGCGAATACTTTTGAGTTTAGTATCGTGAGTGTGCGAATACTCGAATATTATTAATTATGAGAATCTTTGGGATTATTGGCCATCATTATGTGTGATTGGTAATTTTGGCCATATATATATTTGAGAAATGATGTAGAATATATATATATATATATATATATATGTGACTACAATATATATATTATATGATACGAATACATATGTATCTGTGTGTGATTGGTATATGTGTATTTAGAGTCTAGTTTCCAGCGGCTTTCCTTTGGTATAGTGTTGGAACAACCAACGTATATATTTTCTCTAGTGCGATCCAGGGAGGTTGCGCGATGTGGGTGAATCCCCTGGCTTGAGGAGCAGGGAAAGTATAGTCCCCAGGTCATTATCGTCCCGCGTTTGAGTGAATGTGTGTTACTCCACTTGTAGGGGGAACATGACCGCCTACATCGTTGTGTATTTTTGTTTACCATGTCCATTGAGAGAGTCTAGCTTGATACCGTGGTATAGTGAGTAAACCCGGATGTTGGATCGGCACTATGAGACCGCATCCTCGAGTTATAGCTCGTTGGATGGTTATTGTACTTGTGTGTATAGTACATTACTTATGTATGAAAACAAGATATCATGTCTCTATGAGAGTAAAAAGATAAATTGAATATGAAATGAAAAAGGATTAATTCTCATTCCGGGAGATTATATCCGAAAGTGTAATATGATGTGCATATAAAAGTGAGTATGATAATGTATATAGCTACGAGTATATATATATATATAAGTTGAGTACGAAGGGTCTGATGGATCTCGACGATCGACCTTGCCAAGTAGTAGTGTATCGGGGGGGTTCCTTGTTTGGATTTCGCTTCGCGAGACACCCCAAGCACGAACATGGCTTAGTGTTGAGACTGGGGAGAAGTTTAACCCTTAGTGCTCTAGTTTTGAGTTTTCTTATATGAGAGTATATTTATGTTGTGTACTGAGGGTCTAATGGATCTCGAAGATCGACCTTGCCAAGTAATAGTGTATCGGGGGGGTTCCTTATTCGGATTTCCCTTTGCGAGACACCCCACGCACGAACATGGCATAGCGTTGAGACTGGGGAGAAGTTTATCCCTTGGTACTTGGTTTTCTTAGGACTTTTAGAGTTGGTGGTGAAGGATTAGTTAGGCAGCGTAGCTTGACTAGGATGTATAAAGGGATGCGCTAGGTGTTCACTATTAGAAGAGAGGTGAGGGGTATCTCATGGGAGTGCGATACCACTTTAAATATGAAATAAAACATTATTTTTTAAAACAAAGTATTTATGCACTTGCTAAATATTTTCACAACTCGGGCTCTGACCCGTTTCTATATTTTTCCTCTCTTGCTATATATATTATATATATAGGTGTCTAGACACAGGAACGCCTGGATGATGATCCTTTCGAGTCAGACGTCTGCTGCAGCAGCTGTGGATGCATGCAGGTTTATTTTTAGATGCTTCTATTTTTGTGATCTACATAGGAAGCATTGTAGTAATTTTCGGTCCGAAAGCCCAACTGCATTTATTTATTCTTTCACCGCCTTTTAGTGCGACATTCGATTTGGTTGTATTATATTTGAACCGAGTGTTCGGTTATTTTATATCTTTTCAGTTGTATTTATATAAACTGTGTGAATGTTCAAATTGTATAGTTTGTTTAAAAAGATTAGTTAAATAAAATTTTGACGCCAGCCTAATAGGTTATTAGTAATTAAATGGGTTTTCGACAGTGATGCTGAGAATGATCCATATGCGACTCCTGTTTTAATTTGATATTGGAGTGATCATCTGGTATTTTATTAGGCGGGTTATCACACAAGGTTTCCATGAGAGATGTTGGAACGTGTGAGGATCCACAACATCGGGTTGGGATTCGTATTGCGTGAAGGGTGATCATGCCTCCACCAATAACTGGGGCACTCACACAACTCGGGATTAGGTATATCGAGATAATAGTCCGAGATGGGTTCCGCAACAGTGTCATATGGATACACATGTTCCACAGTGGGTTCGGATGGATATGAAGAGTATGGGCACTCATGGGACATGTGATCGGCATAATAACAGTGGGTGCACAACAAAGGATGAGACACGTCGACACTTGACACCAAAGGTGATGGAATAAGAGGTGAGTGAATAAATGGTGCAAGAGTATCAACAGTACTCATGAGAGATCGGTGACCACTAAGGATATCATAAAGAGACGGCTCAGGATCACTCTCACACGTGCCACGTGACAATGGAAAATGAGCAAAGTAGTCCCGTAAGGGACGTTCTTCGGCCATGAGGTTGAAAATATTTTTTTTGAGTTTTTAAATTTTTTCAAAAGGAAAGAAAATATTTTGGATTTTCTAAAAATAATGGGAGAAAATATTTTTGGATTTTGTTATAAAAATGAAAGAAAATATTTTTGGATTTTTTGGAAGAAAATGTGGGAAAAAATATGGACACAGAAATTTGGGACGAACTAACTAAAACCGACTACTGAAAAATGAATTGGACACACACGCAAGTTAAGGAGAATTCCTAACTAGCACATAGCCAATTTTTATCTTTAGATTTAGTGAAAGGGGTAGTCAAATTTTAATTAAGTCCGTGGGCGATAAAAAATCACGGAAATTATCTTAGTGATCACCATTGCAAAATGTTCTCCTATTGGGCTACCTAGTTAATAGATTTTAAATTTAGTGATGGCTAGGGTAGCACACAATGGTAAGCGAGTGAGTCGGGTGATGAAATCTCTTCTCGTGAGTGAACGGGTGTAGGTCTTAATTAATTAATTCAGCACACCATTCAAAAATAAATGCGAGAATAAAATCAAGTAAGAGCACACAAATCACACAAAATAATTGACTCACTAACAGGAGAGGTACGAGGGTTTAGAAAATGTACCTCCCACGGTTTTTACGCCGTGGGGTGCCAAAAAATTTGAGTCGATTGGGGGGAGATCACACTTATCTCAGTCGGCCCCGGGAGTCCTACCGACCCAAAGTATTAGAAGACCCCATAACGTAAGTAGAACTAGCAATTTAATTCATTGGGGATACCTTAGGCATCAAAGTCATTACATTCATTTTAAAGATCCCCTCAGACAGGAAACCCTTTCCCACGTACACATCATTTTTGGACAACACAAACTTATCAGAAACAAACACAAGCTTAAACCCATTATTGCTTAAAAGCGATCCAAAAATTAGATTTTTACGAATATCAGGCATGTGCAGCACATTGTTAAGAGTAAGCTCATTTCCCGAAGTCATCTTTAGAATAATCTTTCCTTGCCCCACGACTTTAGAACTTTAAGAGTTCCCCATAAAGAGGATCTACTCATTTTCCAAAGCCTTATAAGTTGTAAACATCAATTTATTTGCACAAATGTGGCATGTAGCCCTAGTGTCCACCCATCATTCCTTTATATTTACTACCAAATTGCATTCAGAGACAACAACAGAAAGATTTATGTCTGCGATAACATCATAAATGTTCTCACCCTCTGTCACATTTGCTTGAGCAGTGTTCTTTTTAGCATTCTTTGGTTTGCGACACTCGCTTGAGCGGTGTCCTGGCTTGCCGCAATTGTAGCATATGCCTTTGAACTTATTTCTTTGTTTAGATGGGCCTTCCCCATCACGCTTACATTTGTATTTATGACCTTCAACCACATGAGCCTTGGACTCCATGATGTTCTTTCCACTTTTCTTTTGAGATTCACGATTGTTTTCTTCAATCCGCAGTCGCACTACCAATTCTTCAACATTCATCTCCTTGCGTTTGTGCTTGAGATAATTTTTGAACAAATTCCAAGATGGAGGCAATTTTTTAATTATCGCCGCCATTTGAATAGTGTCACTGACTGACATTCCTTCAGCATGAATGTCATGAAGAATAACTTGAAGTTCTTGAACTTGTGCAATAACCGACTTGGAGTCAAACATTTTGAAGTATAGAAAATGACCTACGATGAATGTCTTCGTACCCGCATCTTCAGTTTTTTACTTCTTCTCTAAGGAATTCCATAATTCCTCAATGGTTGCCATGGTGCTGTACACCATGGTACAACGTCTTGTCCAAGTATGTCAGGATGTAGTTTCGACACAGAAAGTCAAAATGTTTCCAAGCTTCCACGGAAGAAATTTTTTTAGTTTCATCTCCTTATTGCAAATAGGGACAATCATCATAAATGAACCTTACCAATTGGAAGGTTATGAGATAAAAGTACATGTTTCCTTGTCATCGCTTGAAATCGACCTCGAATTTTTTTTTTCGATTTCTCCCCATGTAACATGTTCACGAGGGTAACAATAATTGCATGTGTCACATTCACGGTTGGTGGGACTGTGTTCGTACTTTGTGATTCCATTTCTATTACAAAAATAGATTTTTTATTAATGATATAATTCATTTATAATGAACTTATCAAAACAGAATGCAAAATTCTATGCACCAATTTCCTCAAAATACAATTAAGACTAAATGAATTCTAACAAGAATTTTAAGATATTAAGCAATATTTGAGTTTCTATATCATAAAATTAAACTAAAATATAAAAACTAGTTTTTACTAATCTAAATTAAGAGATATTATGTGTCAAAGTTTTTAATATTAAAAAAAAATCGTACAAAACAGAATACGATAAATAGTGTAGAAAATTAATTTTTTATAACACTAATTGTTTTATTAAATTTATGTAATAAAACAATAATTTATTAATTTTTCTGTAAAACCGATTTATTTGACACTAATAAACTTTAGTAATTCAAAATTGTTCTGTATACATTATAAACAATAGCAAAAAAAAACTAAATTTGTCTTAAGATTGTTATGTTTACCATTTAATTAAAACAATAATACAGAATTGCAAATTACAGAAATAAAATGATATTATAGAAAATAAAACTTACTTGATTTTGCAGAAATAATAATGGAAACAGAAAAGAAATTCGAGCCTTGTGTTATGCCACAGTGTCCGTAAGACAAATTTATTCCCTCCAAGTGCTTAAAGGTTGATGAATAATTGTCTCCCAAGATAGAGCGGATTTTCGGATTAAACAAGTAGCACAACAATGTATAATCCCAGTGAACACAATTCTGTGTGTTTACTCAACCAAATAGTATAACTAATGGTAATGAACTAATTGCAGGATCGCAGAAAATGTTTTTCTGAAACTGGAACAGCATTTCGGGTTGGACATAAATGTAGGGTGATTTTTTTTCATTAGTTTAAAAATCGAAGGGATAACTTATATATATAGAGAATGCATGTGACTGTTCAGAAATAACTGCCAACACAGTTAAACGAATTTAATTGTTGATTGTT